>CM038795.1:265129811-265486723 GCA_021764765.1 Vicia sativa
AAGGGAAAGTTGTTACAGACAGAAGAAGAGTATATGGTCATTATCTACAATCATTCGATATCTCGAGATGGAGGTGACCCCAAGAGACCCTCACAAGCTTTTGAACAGTCCCGCAGTCATGCTGCTGGACTCTCCCCGTCACTCCCCGGTTACACAAGCTCCGCCCCTAGATGGCCTCGTTGAAAGATGCTCAAGTCACAGCTGAGTTGGTATAGTTCTATTTAGTCACCGATCTCCCTTTCAAATCGACAAGACCGTTTAGGGCTTCACCATCAAGGGTCGAAGATGATACGCCAATCACAGTCATTAAATTCCTTTCCGCAGACGCCAAAGTGGAATCCATGCTATGAAGACGACGACCACGACTTCGACATCAGCAAGTGGATCTTCCCAACTCCAGACAAAGGGCTAAGCAATTGGAAGACTGAAGACGTCATACCAATCTCCTTTAGACAGGAGTAATTACTCTTGTTTTTGTTTTGCTTTTCGTGTTTTCTATGTTTTGAACAATAAACTTTGAAAGCCTGGTGCCTTGCCCGGGGCATCATGGCTCGTTCCTGAGGGTTATTATCGTTCATTTGCATATTTTCATTTAATAAAATCGTTGGACTTTTGCATTCAATTGTTGCTTTCTTTCTTTTACTTTATCACCCCTTCAAAAAGCTATGTGTTTCTTACACCCACCCACGTGATACACTGCAGAATCACTCCGAATCTCGTTGATAACAGCTATGCTATTGCTAAATATGACTTTGATAATCCGATCTACCGTCAAGACGAAGGTGAGGAAGATTGTGAAGTGCCGTGGAGAACTTGTCAAATCGCACAAAGAAGAAGATCAAGTTATACAGCCACACGAAGAGCAAGTTGAGGTTGTGAATTTGGGTACTGATGAAGATAGAAAAGAGATCAAGATAGGAGTGGGTCTTGAGAGCAGTATTAAAGAAAGGTTGGTTCAGATGCTACGAGACTATATTGAGGTTTTTCTTGGTCATAATGAAGACATGCCGGGTGGACATTGATATTGTGGTACCGATTGCCAACAAAAGAAGGTTTTCTCCAAAGGAAATGTATGTCTGGTCGTGATGCGTCCCCGAGATGTCGAGAAAATCAAAGTCGAAGTTATGAAACGCTTCAATGCCTTTTTAGTCATACTTCCATCCACAATGGGTTGCTAATGTGGTTCCCGTGCCTAAGAAGGATGGTAAGGAAAGCGGATGTGGATTACAGAGATCCGAACAAAGCAAGTCCGAAGACGATTTCCCACTTCCTCATATTGATGTTCTAGTTGACAACACCGCCTCAAGATAAAGTTTTCTCCTTCATGGATGGTTTCTCCTGGTTAATCGATCAAATGGCTCAAGACATGGAGCATACTACTTTCATTGGGGCACTTCTTCGCTATACAATATGCTGCTCGGATCGAAGAACACGGGCGCCACTTATCGGCCATATGGTGACATTATTTCATGACATGATCCATCACGAGATGAGGTCTACGTCGACTACATGATAGCTCGATCACGATCGAAGAAGAACATCTTGATCATTTGCGAAACTGTTTGATAGGTTGCGTGTAAGCATAGATCGAGACTTAATCCTAAAAGTGCACTTTGGAGTCGATCCGAAAACTCCTAGGTTTGTTGTCGATGGTAAAGGTATTGTTGATCCCGCCAAGGCGCTATTCAAGAAATGCCGCCTCGCACCGAGAAGGAAGTCGAGGTTCTTGGGCGATTAAACTACATTGCCGATTCATTGCACATTAATCGCTTGTGAGCCAATCTTCGTTACTTAAGAAAGATCAAGGCGTAATGGAACGACGATTTCGTGATCTTTGACAAAATCAAGGAGTACCCAGAACCCTCCTATCCCGATGCTCATCAAGGAAGACTTATCATGTACTTGATGTTGTTAGAGAACTCAATGGGTGTGTGTGTTGGGAAACATGACGTAGTCTGGTCAAAAAGAGCATGCAATATACTACCCAAAAAGTTTACCGATCGTGAAACGAGATACCACAATGAGAAAACTTGCAACGCTTTGGCTTGGGCGCTTACGACTAAGACAAATATGTTGACTCACACTACCTTGTTGATTTTCAAGATGGATCCGATAAAATACATATTTGAGAAACCAGCTCTCCTCGAAGAATAGCAAGATGGCGATGATCTTGACCGAAGTATGACATCCAAGACACTTCTCAAAAGCGATCAAAGGAAGTGTAGTAGCCGATCACTTGGCTCATCGTCGTAGATGACTATCACTATGCAATTCAATTTCCGACGAAGATGTTTTACTAGTCGCGATTATGAAGAACCGGGCCGGATGAAGGACCTGAACAAGGATCCCGATGGACCATGGTCTTTGATGGAGCCTCAACGCACTTGGCAATGGCATTGGCGCCATCATTACATCCCTACAGCGGACATCGCCATTCAAGCCAGATTATGTTTCGCTTGCACGAACAACATGGCCGAATCTGAAGCGTGCATTATGGGTATTAAAGTTGCTATTGACTTAGAATCAAGTTCTTACAAGTGTACGGAGACTCGCTTTGGTGATCGATCGATTAAGGCGAGTGGGATACAAAGCATCCGAATCTCATTCTGTATCGAGCATGTTACGAGTTTGATCCCTACTTGAAGAGATCACTTTCAACCACATCCCACGAGAGAGAATCGGTTATGCACGCCTTAGCTACTATGCCATCTATGTTCAAAGTCGATGGGACAACGAGGCTCCCCATCATCATTGAGAAGTTTGACGAACCAACAGATTGCTATGAGCTTGATACGGAAGAGAAACCTTGGTACTATGACGTGAAAAGGTATCTTGAGACCCGTGAATATCCAGCGAGGGCATCATCAATGATAAAAGTTCATGAGAAGATTTGCATCCAAATTCTTCCTCAAGCGCATCTTATAAAAGCAACCACGACTTGTGCTTACTCATTGTGTAGATCGGAAACAAGAATACGTATCATGGAAGAGTTACACAAGGCGCATTTGGTACTCACCAGTGGACATACAATGGCTAAGAAGATTTTGAGAACAAGTTACTATTGGTCCACCATGGAAGCGATTATCACACGCCGATCTTGTCACAAATGCTAGATTTATGCAGGACAAAGTGCACGTACCTCCAAGACCTCGAATGTTCTAACACTCCTTGGCCTTTTGCAATGTGGGGCATTGACATGATTGGAGAAATCAAGCCCACCGCCCAACGGACATCGCTTCATCCTTGTGGCAATTGACTACTTTACCAAATGGGTAGAAGCGACCTCGTTCGCATCCGTTACCAAGAATGTTGTGGCTCGTTTCATCAAGCATAATCTTATTCGTCAAGATGGCACTCCGAAAGGATTATCACAGCTAACGGTTCCAATCTCAACAATAAGATGATCACCGAACTCTGCACGCAGTTCAAGATCAAGCATCACAACTCTTCTCCGTATCGGCCTAAGATGAATGGCGCAGTGGAAGCCGCCAACAAGAACATTAAGAAGATTATACAGAAGATGACAATGACTTACAAAGATTGGCATGAGATGTTACCATTTTCTCTTCATGGTTATCGCACTACAGCACGAACATCAACAGGGGCAACCCCCTTCTCTCTTGTATACGGTATGGAAGCAGTCCTACCCATCGAAGTTCAGATACCCTCAACCAGAGTCCTCCAGGACACAGAGTTAGGCGAAGACGATTGGGTCCAGACTCGCCTTGACCAGATCAATTTGATTGATGAGAAACGACTCGCGTCCATATGCCACGGACAGATCTATCAGAAGCGAATGATCAGAGCATTTAACAAGAAGGTCAAGCATCGAGTCTACCAAGTCGGTGATCTAGTAGTCAAGCGCATCATTCTTCCACAAGGTGATCCCAGGGGCAAATGGACTACCACCTACGAGGGACCGTTTGTAGTCAAGATAGTATTTTCCGGCGGAGCTATGATACTTAGCACCATGGATGGCGAAGACTTCCCACACCCTGTGAACGTAGACATAGTCAAAAAATACTACGCATGTACACCCGGCAAGTCGAAAACCTGAAAAGGAGGCTTGGGCAAAAAAGGGTATCCCGGTAGACTGAAAACCCAAAAGGGCGGTCTAGGCAAAAATAAGGGATTTAAGCGTACAACTATGTCTCGTCCAGATCACTTTCTTCCAGACTACTATCAGCATTCAAGATTCAAATGGCGACAATCAGTCTACTCACTTTCTACTGACAGCAAGGAGATGAGATAGTTGAAATATATGAGTACTAGCATAGTTGGAACTTAACGAGATTGTTTCCGCATAGCTTTTTACCTTTCTTGTGTACAAACTATTTGGCCATACGCCACATTTCAAATAAATACAAGTTTCTTTCTCTTTACAATTTTTGTTGTTGTTGTTGTTTGCATAAAGTCCAATGTTTGCTTTGAATGATTATATGCATCTGACAATAAAAATCTATTCACAAATATACGAAAAGTGAACGTGCAAAAGTAATTACTACAGACTCCAGGAATCGAGATGACGAAGGAAGTCACCAAGACACTCCCCTGAGCATTGATCCCCACAGAGATGTTGCTCACCACAAACCTTCCCTAGTGAAGTACGCGTCGGTCCCTAAGCAATGATTCCACTCAACCTAACCGGATTACACTTTGTCTTGAGCAATAACATTTCGTCCCCACTAAGATATTTATCCCCTGAGATATCTCTCAACGTTCCCTTTTCTCCGAAGATTTAGACTTGAAACTTGGTCAGATAGTGCACCGGAGGAAACCTACACCTCTTACTCCTCAGTCGGAGATTCCAACGGGCTCCAGACTCTTCTAAAACCCGTTCTCTCGGCAACTACCATTACTCTCCAGCAAGATTAACACAAAAATCCCCAGTAGAGCACCTCCAAGATTCTCCCCAACAGGGTCTACACACAAGATCCTCAACAGCGTACCTCTACCGTCCTCAACAATATCTAGGCCTGAAACTTGGTCAGATAGTGCACTGGAGGAATCAAAGTTATCTTTCTTCTCGTGATCTCCATCCTAAAGTGTCGAAATCTCAGCGTAACTTCCGCATCTTCTTCAAGATGGATATGTTTTGAAATACCACAACATCTATCATTCATACATTACTCATAAAAGTCATAATTTGTGCATATGTAATTCATACGCATTGTCATGCATCATACTTTGCATAAGACTAACAAATATTTTATCAAAATTCCTCTTGTTTTCTCAGAAACAGGTGAAAGTCACTTCTGACGCAAACAGGTCCAGGATTAAGACCCGAATCCAGACGGGAAAACTATCTGAAAGACCGCCCTAGTTGTCCTACGACAACTGGTCCAGGATTAAGACCCGAATCTCGACGGGAAAACTATCTGAAAGACCGCCCCTAGTTGTCCTCCACAACCGGTCCAGATTAAGACCAATCTCGACGGAAAACTATCTCGAACGACCACCCTCGTTGTCCTCCGACAACGGATCCGTGATTAATACCGCCGACGGAAACCCTATCCGAACGATCACAAGTTATCCTCCGATAATGCGGTGGATCAACACCGATGCACAACAGGAAGATATCCACATTTTGCCAACTACTACCTCCTTCAGGGTAATCAGCACGAAGATTTATTCTGATTCCTTCTTATTATCAACAAGCAACTACAGAGTCTGGCATACGACTCAGTTGCCTTGGATGGCATCTTAAGCCCATCTCCGACTACATGTCAACATTTCTCCACTTTCAGAATGCCGCACGTTTGGTTAAAAACCAATACAAACCAATAAATTCATTCAAAGATGAGCACGAAGTCTAACATACGACTCCCTTCAGATGGCATCTTAAGCCCATCTCCATGCTCCTTCCGCTGTCAAGAACATCTACAGAGCCTAGCACGGCTCTCCCCAGACGATCTTTCCAGATGGCATCTTAAGCCCATCCCCGTCAATTCTCCTATCAACAATCTCCAGTCCAGCGTGCGACTCATTCCCCAGCGAAGTCTCTACCTTCTCCAAATGGCATCTGTAAGCCCATTCCCGCATCACCAATGGCAAATTTTGTGTACTCGAGTGTTCCATCATCTTCTACCTCTAGGTCAAAGGCACGCATGCCAATCTAACCCTTCCAAGACAAGAAGATTGAACAGGCAATCGTCATACCCCAAAATTTGCCCTCCATCTTCTCAAGATATTCCATACATCCATACTCAAGGATTCCTCAAGGGTTGATTAGACAAACCCTCTCCTAGACAATCAACCAAAACTAGGGTTTGGTGATTCTCAGATCAAAATGGATTTCCAACATCTCCAATGTTCATCATGCCTCCTCATATGCTTCAAATGTTCTCCATGTCAAGTTTCAAGCTTCACAAGTCAAGTTTTCGGACAATTGCTCGATGGTTGAAAATCAATTGTATTGGACAAAAAGTCAACTGTGGTCAACATACAGTCAAACTTCATGATTTTTGGTCAACATCCTCATTTTGAAGTTACATTCATCATTTGGTCAAGGGTTGATTGATCCGCTGTCGCGCGCGAATCAAAACGAGTAATTTTTGAAAACGTAGTATAGCGACAATGACTCGAATCGTCTCACAAGGATTCTTGATTATTACTAACCAAGGTAAATCGAATTAGGGGTTGGTTTGATGATCGATTAAGAAAAAGCGTAAAATAAGCGGTTAAAATAAGTGATTATAAAATAAGTCGATCTACCGATTCGTTCCTACTATCATCGATTATTATAATTTTAATACCAAGCGGATTATCTATTCCTATTTGGATACAAACCCGTGACAAGCGCGGTGAAGTTTGTGAGATGTACGATCCTATTGTCCGAATTAAGCAAACGGATAAATTTTCATGGATTAAGCAAACATGATTGATCGACACAACAACGAATTAAGCAAACGCGATGAGTCTAAGTTAGGATCATACAATCAACCAAATTGAATCAATATATTTCATGCAATTGAATTAAGCATACAATAACACAAAATATTATTGAAAGGAATTAAATTGAAATTAACATTATAATAGTCTCAAGTGTTGGAACCTGAATACAGCAGATCGACTCTAGATGTTTAGTTCCTCATCATAATTGTCAAAAGCAAAATAGTATTTTTTATGAATAATGAAAGGTCCAACCAAATTACTTTAGCGGCTTCTAGGTATACCAAGAACAAGGATTCGGGTCATAACCCAGTTGGGTCAAAAACACAACCCAGACCCAAAACAAATGACCCAAAACTTAAATATAAAAAATGCTGCAACTTCAACGACTTTTTCAACCTTGCTACAGTCCGAATCAGCTTCTGGCCACAACTAGAGAGTTGTAGATCTTTCTCTTAGCTTTCCAACGCATGGTCAAACGCCTCAATCCGATTCCTGTAGCTCAAGTTATAAATGTTTCTGCGAAAGCTGCAAATGCTGAAAATTAAATACGAAAATGAAATAAGTGCAAAAATAGAATAAAATAGAAAAACAATATAAAATATAAAAATAATCAAAGGAAAACAAGGCAATTCTTAGATACAAACATGGAAGAATTTGCATGAAAATGCACTGATCAAATTCTCCCACACTTGAACTTTTGCACTCCGAGCAAAATAAAGTAAAAAGAAACACAAAAGCATCATCAGTTACTCGTTCTAGGCTACAAACTCCTCTTCGGTTAAGATTGCATCAATAGGTACTAACCTTACACACTAAGGATATCATAGAAACACTAATATTATCTCCTGAATATAGAACCCAATTCAAATCAAATTATTATGCTAAAGCCTAACTTACTCATCCTCCTTTTTACTCTTTTTCGTTCAGGCGCAATCACATTAAGCCTGTTATCTCCACACACTCATAGCAAAACGACCGGTTAGTGACTCTGATCCTTTTTGCGTGGGGTTCTGGTACTTACGTGGCATAACCCTTTGCTTACTCAGCTGTAGTTGCGGGGGATCAGACCGTAGTCCGCCCTACCAAGTTCAGCACCAGAAACCGCTGAACCAACTAACAACGAGTCTTATTATCAATTTTTTTGTAGGTTCTACGACCGTTGGGTTAAGTGACCGGGTGAGGGTCACCAAACTTAGAAGGCGCATTCCTTTTTCTATCTTTTTTTTTCTTTTCGGAACCACTCACTTATATTCATCAGCTTCCTTGCGTAGAGTGTGTGTGAGATGGTGCTGACTGCTGAAATAAACTACTCAAGAGCTGTCAGAGAATGAGAATTCAAGGCTAAAACATAATAAGAATTCAAATCAATTTCCATATGCAGGAGACTTACAGTGTTAAGACGATACCGATCTTATGAACTTTTCCCAAGTCTCCACAACTAACCTCAGATTAATCTCTAACCCCAGAACTTTCAAACCAGATGCAATTTATTTTATAACTAAAAACAAAACAAAACAAGAAAACAGGAAACAAAAGCAAATAAAACAAAAGATTCTCTCCCCCACACTTAAAACAAGCATTGTCCTCAATGAAAAGACATAACTACTAAATAGGAGTGAGAGAGAGAAAGGAAAGAGCACACCCGAGTAGTCAAGGAGGATAAGTAATCACATAAGCATCCTTTCTCAAAGAGAGATCTTCTACATTCTCTTCTTCCAAAGTGGGGCTCTCATGGAGTAGTTTTGGGTAATGTCCATTGAACTTGAGAATTTTATCACTGCCTTCGCCTTTTATTCCAGGATCAAAGAAGAATCTTCGATAAGTAAAAGTGTCGAATGGGCACGTGATCTTCTTTTCAACAACACCGGAGATCAAAAGATTGAAGGGCTTCCTCACTACTTTTGTTTCATCTTCCCCTTCAATTGAGAACATGTGCAAAATCATGGATGGGCTAATATTGGGAATGTCGGCTAAAGTCCACCCAATCTCCTTCTTATGCTTCTTCAAAACCTGCAAAAGCTTATTTTCTTGATAAAAATTAAGGTTAGAAGAAATTATAACCGGTAGCTTTTCATTCATCTCTAAATAAGCATATTTAAGATTTTCAGGAATTTGTTTCAGCTCTTGGGAAGGTGGTTGTTCGATGGATGGTTTGTTCCGGGCAGCCGGGGTGTCCAGAGTTTCATCTACATGAACAACTTCATTTGCAACCTCATCTGCAGAAGAATATCAACTTGCAAGGCGACCTCGATTTCAAAGACAAACAGAGCAAATTTTAGTGTCGGACAAACATCACAAGAATAGACATCGTCAAAATCAGACAATGATGGAAAATCAGCTGCAAATAAATCACTACAAGTATCATCAACAATTTCAGAAATAAACTCTATTTGAAAAACATAACTCTCTTCCAAGGGTTGTTGGTTTGATCCTTGAGCTTGTTGCATGACATTCACCAAAGTGGCAAGTTGTCCAATCCGTGTTTGCAGTAGTAAAGTATAATCTATTTGTTGTTGATATTGGAGATTATTTGCAGCCATTTGTTTAACAATGTCCTCTAGTGAAGGCTTGGGAGGTG
Source organism: Vicia sativa (assembly GCA_021764765.1). Taxonomy (NCBI): domain Eukaryota; kingdom Viridiplantae; phylum Streptophyta; class Magnoliopsida; order Fabales; family Fabaceae; genus Vicia; species Vicia sativa. Next base: position 265,139,284 of record CM038795.1, read on the forward strand.
CATAGCTCACAACCTGGAATTCTTTTAGATGCGTATGTGCATCCTCACCTGCAAAATCATTAAATCTAGGCAGCAAATGTATTAAACTAGATTTCAATTCAAAAGGTGCATCACCTATAGGATAGTCAATACATAAACCATTATAGTTCATATAAGGGGAAACCAATTGCCTCAAAGTTCTTTGTTCATCCATCTTATCAACAAACACATAAATACAAACTATGTCCCGAACGTGCAGAATCAAATAGAAAGAAGAAAAACGATTAAAATAAATTCATAAAAATACAAAAACACCAAATTTAATCTAATGACGTAAAATAATAATTTTGAGATTTTTTTCAATTTTTTTCGACTCTATGAAAACAGTAATAAATTAATTAAAAATAGAAAAACGATGAATTTGGAAATTTGACGTCGGAGTCCCTTACTCTTCTAGAGTAAGGGAGAATTGATCGAACGATTTTTCTGCTTCCAGTAGGCAAAAATAATATACAATCGGACATAAATTTTCTAAAAACCTGTTTTTTTCCGACTCTAAACGCGAATTGGCCAAAACCGTGAGGAAACTAGGGCCTAAATGCGAGAACACTAATCCTAAGACTCTAAAATTAGTTAATAACAACAAGAATCCCGACACGGCGCCAATTTGATCATTGTCGCGCGAATCAAAACGAGTAATTTTGAAAACGTAGTATAGCGACAATGACTCGAATCGTCTCACAAGGATTCTTGATTATTACTAACCAAGGTAAATCGAATTAGGGGGTTGGTTTGATGATCGATTAAGAAAAAGCGAAAATAAGCGGTTAAAATAAGTGATTATAAAATAAGTCAATCTACCGATTCGGTTCCTACTATCATCGATTATTATAATTTTAATACCGAGCGGATTATCTATTCCTATTTGGATACAAACCCAGTGACAAGCGCGGTGAAGTTTGTGAGATGTACGATCCTATTGTCCGAATTAAGCAAACGGGATAAATTTTCATGGATTAAGCAAACATGATTGATCAGACACAACAACGAATTAAGCAAACGCGATGAGTCTAAGTTAGGATCATACAATCAACCAAATTGAATCAATATATTTCATGCAATTGAATTAAGCATACAATAACACAAAATATTATTGAAAGGAATTAAATTGAAATTAACATTATAATAGTCTCAAGTGTTGGAACCTGAATACAGCAGATCGACTCTAGATGTTTAGTTCCTCATCATAATTGTCAAAAGCAAAATAGTATTTTTTATGAATAATGAAAGGTCCAACCAAATTACTTTAGCGGCTTCTAGGTATACCAAGAACAAGGATTCGGGTCATAACCCAGTTGGGTCAAAAACACAACCCAGACCCAAAACAAATGACCCAAAACTTAAATATAAAAAATGCTGCAACTTCAACGACTTTTTCAACCTTGCTACAGTCCGAATCAGCTTCTGGCCACAACTAGAGAGTTGTAGATCTTTCTCTTAGCTTTCCAACGCATGGTCAAACGCCTCAATCCGATTCATGTAGCTCAAGTTATAAATGTTTCTGCGAAAGCTGCAAATGCTGAAAATTAAATACGAAAATGAAATAAGTGCAAAAATAGAATAAAATAGAAAAACAATATAAAATATAAAAATAATCAAAGGAAAACAAGGCAATTCTTAGATACAAACATGGAAGAATTTGCATGAAAATGCACTGATCATTGATCATGATTCATCAAGAAAACTCAAGATTTGCTCAAAAGTCAAACTTTCCAAATTAGGGTTTCTCAGAGAAAAGTCAACTGAACCTTGACTGAGCATAACTTCTTCATACTTTCTCAGAAATTTTTCCACCACCTCTTGTTTTGAAGGAAATTCAATTCTCTACAACTTCATGTCTCACAAGAATGTTCAAAAAATGCTTCATTTGGAAGGTATGGATCAAAACATTACAGGTCCTTTTCAAAGTCAACAAAAAGTCAACATTTTGTTTTGAGGATATATTGAGCATGAAAACTCCAATTGAGATGAGACAAAAAAGGTTGGTTAGATGACTCTTAGAGCTTTCCAAAAAGTCCAAGAACACTCAAAAATGTGGAAAATTGAGCAAGATACACTATTCAGAAGTTGGGCAATTTTGGACAATTGCACAAAAGGACATTTTGGTCAAAATGCAAAATTTTCCAAATGGGCCTATAATCTTTTGATCCAAACTTGTTCATGACATTATTTGTGACCCATAAATGCCTGGCCATGGCAATTTTCTATTTTATTGATTTATTTTTGGATTTTAAACCATTTAATTCAAAATTAAATTATATAAAATATGAAAATAAGATTTTTTTTCAAGGAGAATGATTTTATATCATGCTTGAGGTCCAAGATAGCCCATGATTCTTACCAATTTCGTGCTAGCCTTCACATTGATGAGAAAATCAAATTTTTTCCAATATTTGATTTTATTTGAAAAATATAAATGCACATTCAAGATCAAATCTTTTTTCCTCCTCTTTGCCATCCCAAATCACTCTATAAATAGCCAGCAACTTCACAAGACAAGGACACGAAACCCTAGCTCAAAGCATTACCCTTATTTTGCCAAAATTTTTCAAGAATTGTCAATTTTCGAATTTTATTTCCAGCCTCTTTCAGCCATCCAAACGAGCTCAAGGGGTAAGGTTGAGTAAGAATGCACCATTATTATTGAGAAAAGCAAGCTAAATCGAGCCATATACATACATACATATTCAATTTTTCTTGATTTTTGCATTTTACTATTCTGCGTGTTTCCACTGATTCTAATGCTTTTATTGTACTCCTGAGATTCCATATACACGATCTGGGCAATCGTTTTACAGCTTGAACTTCGAAATCGCACGTTGCCATGGCTAGGGTTCGAGGAACTGTTCGGTTCGAACTGATCGATACAGGACGATTTGGCCAAAACTAATACCACCATTGGACTCAGAAGGGTCGATTTAGGGGGGTAGGGTGTTCTTTTTCCGTTTATTCATCGTATTTTGCAGGTTGGAGGATTTGGATCGCCGGAGAAGACGACCGGAGCTAGGGCTCCGGCGTCGTTGACCTGGGCTGACCCCGGCGTGGCTGGCGTGGCGTTATAATGCGCTCTGATTCGTTCTCTCTTTCCAACTGGACCCCACGCGTGCTGACTTGGTTTGACTCACATCCAGGACGCGTCATCATTCAAATGCATTTGTTTTTGTCTTTTCCAACACCAAAAGCCAAGTGGCCTAGTGGTTAAAGCGCTTCCTATTGGTAGATACTCTCCAATGTCACGAGTTCGAGCCTCCCCAGGACCGGTTCCATCTTTCTTTTACAAAACTTCAACTTTTTTCATATTTTTCTTATTTTTTAATATTTTACATTCATTTTAATTAATTTCAATATTTTTTATCATGCATTTTAAAATACCAAAAATATTTTTCCTTTTGCATTTATTTTCATAAAATGTTTATTTAATTTATAAAATTAAAAAATATTATTTTGCATGCATATTTATTTTTATTCATGATTTACCATTTAAATCACTTTTAATTAGTTTTTAATTATTAAATGGCATCCAAAAAATCCCAAAAAATTATTTTAGCATATTTATGTTATTTCCAGCATGAAATATTTTTCTCATTCAAAAATTATTTTTTTTACTAACATTTTCCTCTTATTCGATTTCTCTCGTATTTTCCGATTTCTCATCTTTTCACAGGTTATCCCGTTTTGGACGATTTTTCTTTATCGTTTCTTTTTTTTCCAATAATGTAACTGCTTATGGGATGTAATCGTTTTAATTAGGGCTTTTATTTTCCGCATTTTAAATTATGTATCTGCCCCAAAGCCATGTAATAGCGTAGGATTTATCTTTCCGCATCTTTATACTTCCGCATTTTAATTTCCGCACCCTATAAACTGATAGTAACTAGGCGTGTATGGCAAGATAAAAATGGACATAGCTCACACTAATTTCCAAGATAAAATACCTGAAATCAACACACTCTTTCACACATGCACCCCTTAGGGTCATTCTCTCTCGTTGCCTTTACGAATACAAATGGTCAAGTCCCTCGAACGTAGAGGTATCCTAGCACCGTTGCCTTCAAAACAAATCATCATAGTCCCTTCGATACAAAGATCATAAGACCCACGATGTCGCCTCCGAATACATGATCTTGACCCTCGATTGTCGCCTACGAAAAATGATGATAGTCCCTTCGAATGTGCTAGGATACTTCCTACAAGTTTCCTTCTATGACCATCCGATGTCCCTTCGAATGTCCCGCTTACATCCAACGAATGGGGTTACCTACCAACTAATGGTATGGATAGCACTATTCTAAAGGAACGTAAAACAATACAAAACGACCCATTCTGAGTAGGTAATAAGACTTTTAGTTGCTTGCTCTATCAAAATACTTTTTGCACCTCACACTTTTGTCAAAGTTCAAACTCTTTTCAAAACAAAACATTTCCAAACACTTTGTATACATTCCTACATGAATCATTACAAAGTCAAAGCGAAATGCCTTTTCAAAACATTTTTGTCAAACACACAGAAAGCACAATTTTAAAGTGATCTAAGAGCAACTAAGAGCCCGTAGATAACTACGGATGGAAAGGGGTGCTAATACCTTCCCTTTTCATAACCTTCTCCCTTACTAAGAATCTAACGAAGGTCTTTTTCTGTACTTTTTACCTTCCCTTAATTGGATAAAAGAAAAGTCGGTGGCGACTCTTGCTATCCGCACATTTGCGATACAAAAACCTACAAAGTCAGTTCACCGTGTTACAATCCCAAGCTACTTATTACACATTTACTTTCTTATCCGAAGAGAACACCTTTGCTTGCAGCAAGATCACTGGCATAACTAAGACCATTATCAATGAACTTTGTCATGTCCAACTTGCAAACTTGATTAATGAGACTGTAACCAACTTTCCATAGTACAATATCATAACATCTACTTTGACATTGCACACAGAACACTAAGTAGCAATAATTTCCTTTAGCAATATACTTATCCTTAGTAAAACTAGAATACAAACATAACTTGGCCTATTTAGAAGACGTGATTGCTTCCTAAGGATTGTCATCCTTCATTAGAACCAACTTCATTAAATTTGTTCAAGAAAAGTCCATAATGTGTCAATAGCTTTATTTCAACCCACATCTACTAAGGTCTCCGTAAATTATGAATGCAAGATAATATCAAACTTTGATATATAATTGGATATCCCTTCACAAACCAAACTTTGAACTACCCAATCCATTTGATAAAACTCATGAACCCTAGCTAAATTGAAAGTTTTATGATTCAATGCCTACAACTACTCATATCCTTCTATTTTTGAGTGCCAATTTTTTATGAGATAATGCCCCAAAATTAGGTTCAACGTCATGCCATTGCTACAAGACATAATCATCTTTTAGGTTTTACTATTAGAAGAGTAGAATAGAGATAACCATTTGATATAATTGAGACTCAAAAAGATCTTTGAAGACTTCAAAGATATCCGATTTTGCTATAGATCACCCAGATAATGTTCACATAACACCTTCTAAACTCCAACCTCCCTCAACAGAAGTTGATAAAGACTTTTGATAACTTTTAATAGATTTTATCTCTATATTCCTAAAGTTCACAAAAAATTATCAACAAACATCACGACAACATACCTTAGGTTATCACCCATATCTTAACAAAAGACTTGATGAGATCCACGAGGAAGTTGTAGAATACTTGCAGATCGAAATTGCAACTTTTGTTCTGACATCTTCACTTCGACTTCCTTGGACAATCAGGATAAGAGAATAGATTTTAATAGAAAATGTTTGTATCTCAATTTCATTCTTCCCATTAGTGATTATTCATTCACATGAAGAACTTGATCACATAACCGAAGCAACTAATCATATTAGATGACAGGCTTTTAATCAAGGAGAACATCATTCAGATAAGACAATTCTAAACTATCATGTTCTTCAACACCTTCATATAACACATCAGATAAAATGAAACATGATACTCACCAGCCACTTTCTAAATTCAAACATGTAACTAGCCCAACCAATGTCATAATTCCTATATTCTTTTGTTGAACTCTTCAGGGGAACACAAGACAAAAATAAGCTCTTTTGAATTTTAACCGTTGCTTTTTATCTTTAAGCATAGAAGAGGTTTTGAGAGAATCTTATAACATAACGCATAAGTTACAACTTCAATGCAATACTTGGCATTTAGCATGAGTTTCCTGATGCCTGCTATTATGTTGAGACATAATAATTTCACATTATTGACTCAGCCTGATTATTGACTTATAAGGTTTTCCATTGCATGTTGGAGCTTTGAAAAATGAACCTATCCTTCTAGATTTGCAGTTAACTTTCCAACTCGTAGAGACTCCTCCAAAAATGAACCATTAATCATCATATTTTATACTTTGGAGATCTTAAAAAACACATCATCCTGCACACATAACCACTTTCTTCCTTTTCATCCAGAAGATGAGAAAGAGAGGCTTACAGATTACATCCTTGGTTACAAAATTCTTCATTTTTTATGCATAAAATTAGTAAGAAGCAGTTAGCTCTTCATCATAGGACGTCACCCTTCTTAGGTCAAGATATAGAATTCCCTTTCAAATGAAATTTGAAACAGATAGGACATTAAAAAAACTTTCACATTTATTGAATGTCTTCTAAAATGATCCAACTTCCATTATTAAGTAGCATAAATCTTACTGATGTCAAAACATGTTTTATATACATTTGGACTTGACCTTCTATCAATTTTCGTCAATACCTAGTAGAATTACTTTTAGAAAAACATAGAGCTATGCAACAGTTATCTGGTTATATGCTCTTCTTCAACTACTTCCAGTAGTTGATGACTTAAGCACCTTTAATAGAAATCTCTTGAGAGGAGTCACGAGGATCTACCGAACCAGTTTACCTTCTAAAACTCTTATTCCAAAGAGTTGAAAGCATTTAAAAACACAAGGGAATTCAAGAAAGACCATGAATTGCTTTCATCATTGTTCTTCTTCAAGCTTTCAGGATGAGAAGTGTGTAGCTATACATTTACACCTTAGATGTGCCTAAAAGAGGTCTTGGGAAAATCCAAAACAAAATTTTCAAAAACACACATCCTTATCATCCTAACAGATCTTTCTATAGCCTTAACACCAGAGACACAAACTATGAACTGTCAGATTTAACACCCTTCTAAAATACCCCGCGAATATAATAATTAAATCAGAGATAACATGTAAATCAAGGGCATTACAATTCAATTTAAATATAAAAATCTCATAAACAATTGTCATGCTTCACTGAAGAACTTTATTAAATAATCAAAACCAATATCATGTTCTACACAGCGGAAAAATACCAACAAACCGGAATAAAATACAATTCATGATTATTCCAACATAAACCAAAAGAAAATAGAGTTTAAAACTATAACTCTAAAACAATCGTTCCCCAGTGTTACAACTACCAGAGCATGACACTGACACGCGGATTGATCGCGACTTTATCGTCTATTAATCACCAGACTGCAAGTGCACAGTCCTATCTCATAGTTTTAAAAGATATCGAACCCACAGAGACTATAAATCGATCTATTGTTATCCTAAGTTACGTATAAGCGAATAATTCTTTAAGATTTTTGGTTAAGGAAAATATAATAAATAAATAGATATTAGTATGTAATTCGTCTAACCTAAGGGGATCCGAATTTCCACTGACTTATTACTCAAGTTGATAAAAATCCTATTTCAACAAACAATATTCATCTAAAAATCCTATCTCAAACTGTCGCTCTGTTGAATCGGATCATGCAATTAAATCCTAACGTATGCTCTCGCTATCCCGCCGAATTTAAAAACACTTTTTGAAAATAAATAAAGTTTAATCTCTTTTAAAACGCTGTCGCAGTCTTTAAAATTAATACCTAGTATCCATTATCTGGTTCTAAACCTCAAACTGTCGCTCTGTTGGTTTCTAACCTTAGTCCAGTTTATTAACCTCAAACTTTCGCTCTGTTGGTTTCTAAACCTTTTAATAAATTAAATTAGATATCTAAGTCAGAAAGAATATTTTTAACAACGTAACATTATGCCAGTTTATTTTCGGATTCCTTTGGTTCGATTAATTTACATACCAATATCGAACAATTTAGCGGACATATTAATTAATTCGACATGCATAAATAATATGGTTTAATATATTCAAACATTTCCGAAATCAAATAAATAATATCAGGCAACAATAAATAAAATAAAATAAAATAAATAAATTAAACCTGAAATTAAGAATGCTGGAAATAATCTTGTTCTTCGAAATAAACGAACATCCACCACAGGTCGGTTGGATTGCTCGGAGACTTCTTGAATTCGAAAGAAGAAAATAAACAAGGAATAAAAAAAAGGCACTAGATCTAACGTAAGGTTAGATCATTGAAAACGAAAAGTAAAATCAAAGTACAAAACTGAAAGGAAAATAAATTACGAAATAAAAATAACGATTGTTCGGTAAAAATGCCGACCCTGACTTTGAGACTTGAACTTGTATTTATAGATCCACTTGGTAACTTCCCATTCCTCAACTCCGTATCCAAGGTGTGAACGTGGAGAGAAAATAGTGCCTAAAAAGGAGGAGGCGGACGCCTCAAAAATAGGTTTGTGAATGGAGCCGTGCGTCTCAACTGCCCTGGAAAATGGTGGACCCCACTTGCATGGGAGGCGGGCGCCTCAAAGGGAGAGGGTATGCTGAGACGGCCGTCTCAGCCACGTGGCAAGTGGCTTTCGCGTGCTGGACTTGTTTCATGGGCCTGCTTGCTGTGGGCTTAGTCTCTTGGTATAATTGTTTTCTTAACCCCTCATTTTTGGTATATCACCCCTTTGCTTCATTTCTTTTGCTTTTTAATCCGATTTTTCCTCGATTTTACTTCTTTGCTCGATTTATCTTTATTTAATACAAATACCTGAAACAAAAGAAATACCAACATAATACAGAAATAAAGTAATATAATTAAATAAAAATTGTAACATTGTCTATGAAAATTACGTCAAAAATGTTATATAAATTCGTGTTATCACGGATAAACTAATAGCACAACTCAACGCTATCCCCATCAGCTCCTAAGCGACCAATACTTCAATCTGAAATCATTAAAGTAAGGGTGAGATTTCATCAACAATATAAAATGCATTATACGTTTCTAAAAACAATAAAACAGTTCAATACATTATTTCACCCTCATTAGCATAATCAGATTCAGTCTACAAATACAATTCATACAGATCAATGTGCACAAACAACAACAATAATATTATAACACTAGAAACCATCCTATCATGTTATAATCCATATGCAATGCAGACTCCATGCATGTGGTACCAAACGTGAACTAAATTCACACTCTGTTCCGTTTACACCTCGGAAATAGTGTTAATCAACGATTCGCCCATACACCACTGGGACATGAATCTAGCCTTACCACCACTAACCACTGGGTATGGGTATTGGCTCTGCTGGTCCAATTCCACACAATGGGAATTAACCACCACCAGAATGCATATGCATGCACATCAAAAACATGCAACATTCAATCAACGGAATATGATATCACAACATCATTCCATACATAGCCAACACCAACAAACAGCACATGATTACTGCATAATCATGAATAAACAACAGAAACAACACATAAGCATGTAGTCCTCAATCAAATCAGTCAGAAAAACTCTAACCGGCTCGTCACCATTTCTAAAATTACTTTAGTTCACAAAATCGGAAAATCGACACTTTTTAAAATAAAATTCATGAAATAGTAATTTCTCAATTTTATAAAATAGTATGTTTAATTTAGAGAACGATGCCCAAAACGGCACTCGAATCGAGTTCTGATTTAGAAAAATGAGTTTTTAAAGTTTTCACATTTTGAAAACAACACAGTGGTAATTGGTTCCTCCCAGGGAGAACCCAGTTCCCACAAGTTTAAAATGCACGCTCTCTGGAAAAATGTATGGGGAACCCTGTTCCTCCAGACAGGAAACCGGTTCCCACTAAAAATGTTACTTTTCTTTGAAAAATTTCAATTGGGAACCCGGTTCCTCCCCAGGAGTAACCGGTTTCCACGCACCCAGAATTCCTCCTCCCTGGTTTTTGGACCAGGAACCCGGTTCCTCCAACATGAGAACCGGTTCCTGCACTGAGAATCAAAAAAAGGTTTGTGATATGTGATTTTTCCCAACCCTCCTCTTCATTCCAATTACGAATTAACACATCAAAAACACCAAAATCATCCAACACACACCAACACAATGTTATATAGCAGAATTCATTCATTCCCAATAATCCCATAACATATTAACGGTTCAATTTTCACACAATTCGACACGTTTAGGGATAATCCTACAAACCTAGATTTTTCTAATTCAAGCTTTCTAACATACTCAACCATTTCATCGAATCCCAAACCCATAAGGCATCATAATTGGATAAAGTCACCCCTTACCTCGTGATGATTCTTCGGCCTCTGACGCTTTGGCTTTTTCCTCTTCTTTCTCCACTTCTCAATTTCACGTAGAATGCTTTTCTACAAAAATAAATCTGAATTCTCTTTTCCTCCTTTTATTCCTTTTATTATTATTAATCTATAATAATAATAATAATAATAATAATAAACCAATAATCCAACCTTATTATTTAATTAAATAAATCCCAAAAATATTAAAACTCCATTTTAATTAAATAATTAATTAAAATCCTATTTATTTAATATTTTGGAATTATTGGGGTGTCACAACTCTCCCCCACTAAAAGAATTTTCGTCCTCGAAAACATCCTTAGACGAAAAGTTCGGGATAAGAGTCTTTCATCTGGCTCTCCAGCTCCCAAGTAACATTTCACCTGCTGGTCCTCCCCAAGCTACTTTCACCCGAGCTATCTCTTTACCTCCCAACTGTTTCAACTTCCGATCCTCAATTCTCGCAGGCAACGCTTCAACAGTCAGATTATCTCATACATGTATATCATCTACCTGAATCTCATGAGACGGATCAACAATGTACTTCCTCAACTGAGATACATGGAAGACAACATGCAAATTCACAAGCGACGGCGGTAAAGCAATCTGATAAGCAACTTTTCCAACTTTCTTCGTAATCTGAAACGGACCAATAAAGCGCGGAGTTAACTTCTTTGACTTCAAGGCTCGACCAATACCAGTCATCAGAGTAACTCGCATAAACACATGATCTTCTTCACTAAACTCGAGATCCTTCCTCCTCTTATCATGATAACTCTTCTAACGACTCTAAGAAGCTCTCATCTTTTCCTGAATCATCTTAATCTTTTCTGAAGTCTGTTGGACAATCTCTGGTCCAATCACTGCACTCTCTCCAGATTTGTACCAACACAATGGTGTTCGACACCTCCTACCATACAATGCCTCAAACGGAGCCATGCCAATACTCGAATAGAAACTATTGTTGTAGGTAAACTCAATCAATGGTAAGTAACCATCCCAAGCTCCACCTTTTTCCAACACATAAGCCCGCAACAAATCCTCTAACGATTGAATCGTTCTCTCCGTCTAACCATCTATCTGCGGATGATAAGCAGAACTTAACCGCAACTTAGTACCCAAAGCTTCTTGCAACCCTGTCCAAAATTTCGATGTAAACCTCGGATCTCTATCCGACACAATACTAGAAGGAATACCGTGCAAACTCACGATCTTCTCGACATACAACTGAGCCAACTTCTCCATCGGATAATCCATTCTTATTGGAATAAAATGAGTAGACTTCGTCAACCGATCAACAATAACCTAAATAGAATCACAATTCTTCGCTGTCCTCGGCAGACCAGACACAAAATCCATAGAAATGCCATCCCATTTCCAACCCAGAACAAACAACGGTTCCATCAATCCAGACGGTTTCTGATGTTCAATCTTCGACTTCTGACAAATCAGACAAGTATAGACGAACTCAAAAATTTCCTTCTTCATTCCAGGCCACCAAAACAACTTCTTCAAGTCATGATACATCTTAGTAGCACTGGGATGAATACTCAATCCACTACGATGTCCTTCTTCCAAAATACTCTTCCTAAGTTCTGCAATATCCATAACACAAACTCTATCACCAAATCTCATAACACCATTCTCGTCATTTCGGAATTCACCTCCTTGACCTTGGTTGATCAATGTCAATTTATCAACTAAACCGACATCAGATTTCTGTCTAGTTCAAATTTCCTCAATAATACCACTAGTCAACTTCAACATACCCAACTTAACACTATCGGAAGTAGTCTCACATACCAAACTTAAATCTTTGAATTGCTCCACTAAATCCAATTCACGCATCATCAACATAGACATATGCAAAGATTTCCTACTCAACGCATCTGCAACCACGTTTGCCTTACCAGGATGGTAATTCAAACCAAAATCGTAATCTTTCAGGAATTCTAACCACTTTCTCTGCCTCATGTTTAGCTCTTTCTGATCGAAGAGATACTTCAGACTCTTATGGTCGTTGAATACATCGAATTGAGATCCACACAAATAATGCCTCCACAATTTCAAAACAAATACCACAGCTGCCAGCTATAAATCATGAGTCGGATAATTTCTATCATGAATCTTCAACTGTCTCGAAGCATAAGCCACTACCTGCTTATCCTGCATCAAAACACCACCTAATCCCATCAATGAAGCATCACAGTACACAGCAAAAGACTCCTTCAGATTCAGCAAAATCAAAATCAGAGCACTAGTCAACCTCTTCTTCAGCTCTTGGAAACCTTTCTCACATTCAGAATCCCAAACAAACACTTGCCCCTTTCTTGTCAACTTAGTCAACGGCAAGGCTAACTTCGAAAATCCTTCAATGAACTTTCTATAGTAACCTGCAAGACCAAGAAAACTACGGATTTCATAAGCATTCTTCGGCGCTTCCCACTAAGATACCGCTTCTACCTTCATAGGATCCACAACAATGCCATTCTTGGAAATCACATGACCAAGAAAGCTTACGTTACTCAACCAGAATTCACACTTGGACAACTTCGCATAAAGCTTCTTTTCTTTCAACAACTCCAACACAACTCTAAGATGTTCTGCATGCTCTTCATCACTTTTCGAATAGATCAGAATATCATCAATAGAGACTACCACAAACTTATTAAGATACAGATGAAATATCATGTTCATATACTCCACGAAAACACCAGGTCGATTAGTAACTCCAAACGGCATAACAAAATACTCATAATGTCCGTACCTCGTTCTAAATGCAATTTTCTGAATATCTTCCGTCTTCACACGAATTAGGTGATATCCATACCACAAATCAATCTTACTGAATACACAAGCCCCAACTAGTTGATCCATCAAATCATCAATCCTCGACATTGGATACTGATTCTTGATTGTAACCTTGTTCAATTGCCTGTAATCAACACACAGTCTCATTGAACCCTCTTTCTTCTTAACCAATAGCACAAGAGAACCCCACGGCGAAACACTAGGACGAATAATCTTCTTCTCAAGTAACTCTTCTAACTTCTTATTCGATTCAGATAATTCAGATGCCGACATGCGATAAGGCGCCATCGACACCGGACTAGTTCCAGGAATTAAATCTATGGTAAATTTCACTTCTCTCCCAGATGGCAATTCACTAACATCTTCCGGAAATACTTCTAGAAATTCATTCACCACTGGTAATTCATTACTCTTAGCTTTTCCTTTCGCTTCCGTCGAAGAATACCACATAAACACTACCGCACCATCATTAACAGCTGCACAACTCTGATCATCCATCTTAATTCATTGTCCTTATTAGAGTCTTCGTCAAATCATCTGATTCACCACCTTCTACCAAATTTCTTTCATATTCATCACTTTATGAACCATTTAGATAGAAAGACAATTGTATACCATCTAATACAATTCCGTCTACTATCAACAAGAGATTAAGGGTGATCAAGTCCTCAATTTGTCAATAGACATCCGATAATCATACTGGAGTATAAACCATCATTACCAACACTTTTTGTTCTTAGAACCGTACTCGCCTTTTTGCACTTCCAACTATGACTCACGGTCCAAACGATTCCAACAGCTCTAACCACTCTTGCACTGTCTTCTCAAGCAGTACCTCATACCAATGACTTACAATTGGAATATATCCAGGAAGAATCTCTTCTCCCCCACTTAGTTTTACACTACTCCTACATTAAGCAATCAGAAAAGCAACAAGTACCGACAATGTTGTACACACTTGTTGCGCACAAAGGGATAATGACATTAAGACACTGGTCAAAACGACCGACTATGCTCTGATACCACTATTTTAACACCCTTCTAAAATACCCTACGAATATAATAATTAAATTAGACATAACATGTAAAATAAGGGCATTATAATTCAATTTAAATATCAAAATCTCATAAATAGTTGTCATGCTTCACTGAAGAACTTTATTAAATAATCAAAACCAATATCATGTTCTACACAGCGTAAACATACCAACAAACTGAAATAAAATTCAATTCATGATTATTCCAACATAAACCAAAAGAAAACGGAGTTTAAAACTATAACTCTAAAACAATCGTTCCCCAGTGTTACAACTACCAGAGCATAACACTGACACGCGGATAAACTAATAGCACAACCCAAAGCTATTCTCACCAGCTCCTAAGCGACTAATACTTCAATATGAAATCATTAAAGTAAGGGTGAGATTTCATCAAAAATATAAAATGCATTATACGTTTCTAAAAACAATAAAACAGTTCAATACATTATTTCACCCTCATTAGCATAATCAGATTCAGTCTACAAATACAATTCATACAAATCAATGTGCACAAACAACAACAATAAGATTATAACACTAGAAACCAACCTATCATGTTATAATCTATATGCAATACAGACTCCATGCATGTAGTACCAAACGTGAACTAAATTCACACCCTGTTCCGTTTACACCTCGGAAACAGCGTTAATCAACAATTCGCCCATACACCACTGGGACACGAATCTAGCCTCACCACCACTAACCACTGGGTACAGGTATTGGCTCTGTAGGTCCAATTCCACGCAATGGGAATTAACCACCACAAGAATGCATATGCATGCACATCAAAAGCATGCAACATTCAATCAACAGAATATGATATCACAACATCATTCCATACATAGCCAACACCAACAAATAGCACATGATAACCGCATAATCATGAATAAACAACAGAAACAGCACATAAGTATGTAGTCCTCAATCAAATCAGTAAGAACAACTCTAACTGGCTCGTCACCATTTCTAAAATTACTTTAGTTCAAAAAATCGGAAAATCGACACTTTTTAAAATAAAATTCATGAAATAGTAACTTCTCAATTTTATAAAATAGTACGTTTAATTTAGAGAACGCTGCCCAAAACGGCACTCGAATCGGAGTTACATTTTAGAAAATATGATTTTTAAACTTTTAAGCATTTTTGAAAATAACACATGGTAACCGGTTCCTCCCAGGGAGAACCTGGTTCCCACAAGTTTAAAATGCACGCTCTCTAACCGGTTCCTCTCAGGAAATCAGTTCCCACTAAAAATGTTACTTTTCTTTGAAAAATTTCAACTGGGAACCCGGTTCCTCCCCAGGAGTAACCGGTTCCCACACACCCAGAATTCCTCCTCCCTGGTTTTTGTACCAGGAACCCGGTTCCTCCCACATGAGAACCGGTTCCTGCGACCTGCATAATCCAAAAACAACAGTTTGACAGCATGTGATTTTTCCCAACTTTCCTCTTTATTCCAATTATGAATTAACACATCAAAAACACCAAAATCATCCAACACAATGTTATATAGCAGAATTCATTCATTCCCAATAATCCCATAACATATTAACTATTCAATTTCACACAATTCGACATGTTAAGGGATAATCCTACAAACCTAGATTTTTCTAATAAGTAGACTTTGTTCAAAACTTATTAAGAACACCTTTTGCTCTTTATAATTAAATTTATTAGACATTGCAGTTATTTTGTTATTCAAATTATTTTGCAATTACACTTTGTTCAAAATTTATTTGAATTTATATTTTTACTACTTTATTGTGTGTGATGATTATATTTAGAATTTGAATTTATAGAATAAATTTTTAAAATTATGAAATTTTAAAATTTGGTAGGTGTTGTGATTTTTTAGAGATTAATCTATCCGATTCTACCAATTCAATAACTATATAATTAGATTATTGAGACCGATGTATTGAATTTATATACTTAATTAAATTTGATTTCATCATGTGGTTCAATCAATAAAACAATAATTCAATAATCTTACTGATTCAAGAAAAAATGATGATGTATTCTGTAATACGGTGAACTGACTTTGTAGGATTTTTGTATCGCAAATGTGCGGATAGCAAGAGTCGCCACCGACTTTTCTTTTATCCATTAAGGGAAGGTGAACAGGAAAAGACCTTCGTTAGAGTAAGGAGAAGGTTATGAAAAGGGAAGGTATTAGCACCCTTTCCATCCGTAGTTATCACGACTCTTAGTTGCTCTTAGATCACTTTAAAATGTGCTTTCGTGTGTTTGACAAAATGTTTTGAAAAGGAATTTCACTTTGACTTTGTAATGATTCATGTAGGAATGTAAAATGTTTCGTTTTGAAAAGAGTTTGAACTTTGACAAAAGTGTGAGGTGTGAAAAGTATTTTGATAGAGCAAGCAACTAAAGTCTTATTACCTACTCGAATTGGTCGTTGTTGTTTTACATTCCCTTAGAATAGCGCTAGCCATACCATTAGTTGGTTGGTAACTCCATTCATTGGATGTAAGCGGGACGGGACATCGGATGGTCATAGAAGGCAACTTGTAGGAAGTATCCTAGCACATTCTATCATCAGGCGACAATCAAAGGTCAAGATCATGTATTCGGAGGCGACATCGTGGGTCTTATGATCTTTGTATCGAAGGGACTATGATGATTTGTTTTGAAGGCACGGTGCTAGAATACCTCGAGGACATGACCATTTGTAATCGTATAAGCAAGAGAGAATTACCCCATGTGTGAAAGAGTGTATTGATTTGATATTTTATCTTGAAAATTAGTGTGGGCTATGTCCAATTTTATCCCATACGCCTAATTACTAACAGTTTATAGGTGCGGAAATTAAAATGAGGAAAGGTAAAGTGCGAAAAGATAAATCCTATTACATGGCTTTGGGCCAGATACATAATTTAAAATGCGGAAAATAAAAGCCCTAATTAAAACTATTACATCCGATAAGCAGTTACATTATTGGAAAAAAAAAAGAAACGATAAAAAGAAATCGTCCGAAACGGGATAACCTGTGCAAAGATAAGAAATCGGAAAATACGATGAAATCGAATAGGAGAAAAATGTTAGTAAAAATGCAAATTTTTGAATGAGAAAAATATTTCATGCTGGAAATAACATAAATATGCTAAAATAATGTTTTGGGATTTTTTGGAAAAGATTTAATAATTAAAAACTAATTAAAAGTGATTTAAATGATAAATTATGAATAAAAATAAATATGCATGCAAAATAATATTTTTTTAATTTTAAAAATTAAATAAATATTTTATGAAAATAAATACAAAAGGAAAAAATATTTTTGGTATTTTAAAATGCATGATAAAAAATATTGAAATAAATTAAAATGAATGCAAAATATTAAAAAATAAGAAAATATGAAAAAGTTTGAAGTTTGTAGAAAGAAAACAAATCTGGTCCCAGGCTGAATCGAACTCATGACATGGGAGAGCATTTTTGCACAGGAAGCGTCTTAACCACTAGGGCACTTGACATCTGGTGTTGGAAAAGACAAAAACAAATGCATTTGAATGATGACGCGTCCTGGATGTGAGTCAAACCGAGTCAGCACGCGTGGGGTCCATTGACTTATGAACGAACGAATCAGAACGCGTTATCTTGCCACGCCAGCTTCCTCACCGGTCAACCAAGTCAGCGACGCCAGAGCCCTAGCTCCGGTCGTCTTCTCCGGCAAGCATCAACCTGAAAAGCCTAAAAAATGCATCATTCAAAACGAAACAAGTGCCCAGATCGACTATTTCGATCCTTGCGAGCACGACGGTGCTATCCTCGTGTCCTGAAACAGCCTGGATTTTGAGTTTCGAATCTCACAGCTCTTGGAACCCTAATAATGGCAATATGAGTTTTATACGTGAAACCTCACATGTAACACGTCTATCTCGATCTAATGAGTGCCCTGAATGCATACAATCAATCAAAAACAATTAGCAATGCATGAAACATGAAAATCGAAATTAAGAAAGTTTCAAACCGGTGAGAGTTCAAGAACACGATCTGGGCAGCCTGGGCTTGATGTGAGGATTGCTTTTGCTTGCTGGGAACCTCAGGAACAAGATTGGATGGTTAGTTTGCCTTGAAACTTGCTGCAATTTGAAATTCGATTTTTTCAACTTTTGAGAAAAAATTTGGCAAAGTGAGGTCTGTGTATAGGGCTAGGGTTTCGTGTCCTTGTCTTGTGAACTTTCTGGCTATTTATAGAGTGATTTGGGATGGCAAAGAGGAGAAAAAAAGATTTGATCTTGAATGTGCATTTATATTTTTTCAAATAAAATCAAATATTGGAAAAAATTTGATTTTTTCATCAATGTGAAGGCTAGCACGAAATTGGTAAGAATCATGGGCTATCTTGGACCTCAAGCATGATATAAAATCATTCTCCTTAAAAAAATATCTTATTTTCATATTTTATATAATTTAATTTTGAATTAAATGGTTTAAAATCAAAAATAAATCAATAAAATAGAAAATTGCCATGGCAAAGCATTTATGGGTCAAATAATGTCATGAACAAGTTTGGATCAAAGATTATAGGCCCATTTGGAAAATTTTGCATTTTGACCAAAATGTCCTTTTGTGCAATTGTCCAAAATTGTCCAACCGAATAGTGTATCTTGCTCAATTTTCCACATTTTGAGTGTTCTTGGACTTTTGGAAATCTCTAAGAGTCCTCTAACCAACCTTTTGGTCTCATCTCAATTGGAGTTTCCATGCTCAATATATCTTCAAAACAAAATGTTGACTTTTGTTGACTTTGAAAAGGACACATAATGTTTTGATCCATACCTTCCAAATGAAGCATTTTTGAACATTCTTGTGAGACATGAAGTTGTAGAATTGAATTTCCTTCAAAACAAGAGGTGGTGGAAAAATTTTCGAGAAAGTATGAAGAAGTTATGCTCATCAAAGTTCGATTGACTTTTCTCTAAGAAACCCTAATTTGGAAAGTTTGACTTTTGAGCAAATCTTGAGTTTTCTTGATGAATCATGATCAACCCTTGATCAAATGATGAATGTAACTTCAAAATGAGGATGTTGACCAAAAATCATGAAGTTTGACTGTATGTTGACCACATTGACTTTTTGTCCAATACAACCGATTTTCAACCATCGAGCGATTGTCGAGGATGGTTGAAAATCGTTGTATTGGACAAAAAGTCAATTGTGGTCAACATACATCAAACTTCATAATTTTGGTCAACATCCTCATTTTGAAGTTACATTCATCATTTGATCAAGGGTTGATCATGATTCATCAAGAAAACTCAAGATTTGCTCAAAAGTCAAACTTTCTAAATTAGGGTTTCTGAAAAGTCAACCAAACTTTGAGAGCATAACTCTTCATACTTTCTTAGAAATTTTCCACCACCTCTTGTTTTGAAGGAAATTCAATTCTCTGCAACTTCATGTCTCACAAGAATGTTCAAAAATGCTTTATTTGAGAGGTATGGATCAAAACATTATAGGTCCTTTCAAAGTTAACAAAAGTCAACTTTGGTTTTGAAGATATATTGAGCATGGAAACTCCAATTGAGATGAGACCAAAAGGTTGGTTAGAGGACTCTTAGATCTTTCCAAAAGTCCAAAAACACTCAAAATGTGGAAAATTGAGCAAGATACACTATTTAGAAGGCAATTTTGGACATTGCAAAAGGACATTTTGGTCAAAATGCAAAATTTTCCAAATGGGCCTATAATCTCTTGATCAAACTTGTTCATGACATTATTTGTGACCCATAAATGCTTGGCCATGACAATTTTCTATTTTATTAATTTATTTTGAATTTTAAACCATTTAATTCAAAATTAAATTATATAAAATATGAAAATAAGATATTTTTTCAAGATGATTGGATTTTGACCAAACTTGAGGTCCAAGGAAGCCCAAAACACTTGCCAATTTCGTGCATGATCATACATTTAAGAGAAAATCAAATTTCTTTCAAAAATTTGATTTTATTTGAAAATCATTGAATGTATTCCAAATCAAATCTTCTTGCCTTGTTTTTCCTCTCTCAAATCCCTCTATAAATACCAAGCAAGATGCACAACAAAAGACACGAAACCCTAGCCCCATACACAACCCTCACTTTGCCAAATTTTTTCAAGAATCTTTGAAAATCGATTTTTGATTTCCAGCCAGTTTCAAGGTGTTTCAACCATCCAATCTTGCTCCTTGACATCCCAGCAAGCGAAATCAACCTTTACTTGAAGCAAAACCATCCAGAATCGTGCCC
Organism: Vicia sativa; assembly: GCA_021764765.1. NCBI lineage: Eukaryota > Viridiplantae > Streptophyta > Magnoliopsida > Fabales > Fabaceae > Vicia > Vicia sativa. The sequence goes on from CM038795.1 coordinate 265,159,915, forward strand.
AATCCATTGTCCGATTTGGTAAATTTGCAAAATTCGAATTTCTTTTTTCATGCATTATTAATGTTGTTTGTGTGTTTGTATCGATTCAGGGTAATGTTTAGGACATGATTGAACCCTCACATGCAAGCTTGGACGTCTGGAAACTAGTTTGCCATTGTTAGGGCATTTCAAACTGTTTCGATCGAGCCGGCTTGTATAAGCGTTTTTAGGGCAAACGGATATCACCATTGGATTCAGAAGGTCCGATTTAGGGGGGTAAGGTACCATAGGGCTTTTCATTTTGCATATTTTTCGAGTTTTCAGGTTTGCCTCGTCGGAGAAGACGACCGGAGCTAGGGCTCCGGCGTCGTTGACTAGGACGAAGACCGGCGAGGATGGCGTGGCGTGATGGGCTCCTCTGATTCACTCTCTCTTTCCAACTAGACCCCACGCGTGCTGACTCGGTTTGACTCAATTTCTAGGACGCGTCATCACTTATATTCAATTAATTCTGGCTTTTCAAACACCAATTGCAACATGGCGCAGTGGTTAAGGCTTGGGATGAAGGAGATTCTCTCAATGGTTGTGGGTTCAAACCATGCCAAGACCAGATTTGTTTTCTCCTTTACAAACTTCAAACTTTTTTTCATATATTCATATTATTTAATATTTTCATGCATTTTAATTTCTTTTCAATAATTTTTATCATGCATTAAAAATCATCAAAAATATTTTTCTTTTTGCATTTATCTTCAGAAAATGTTTATTTAATTTATAAAATTAAAAAATATTATTTTGCATGCATGTTTAATTTTATTCATAATTTACCATTTAAATCACATTTAATTAGTTTTTAATTATTAAATTAGCTCCAAAAAATCCCAAAAAAATTATTTTAGCTTATTAATGTTATTTCCAGCATGAAATATTTTTCTCATCTAAAAATTTGCATTTTTACTAACATTTTCCTCTTATTCGATTTCATCGTATTTTCCGATTTTCTCATCTTTTCACAGGTTATTCCGATTCGGACGATTTCCTTTTACCGTTTTCTTTTTTCCAATAATGTAATTGCTCATGGGATGTAATAGTTTTAATTAGGGCTTTTATTTTCCGCAAGTTTAAATTATGTATCTGCCCCAAAGCCATGTAATAGCGTAGGATTTATCTTTCCGCACTTTACCATTCCGCATTTACTTTCCGCACTTATAAACTGTTAGTAATTAGGCGTGTATGGCAAGATAAAATTGAACATAGCCCACTAACTTTCAAGATAAAATATCTGAATCAACACACTCTTTTCACACATGCACCCCTTAGGGTAATTCTCTCTCGTTGCCTTTACGAATACAAATGGTCATGTCCCTCGAATGTAGAGGTATTCTAGCACCGTTGCCTTCAAAACAAGTCATCATAGTCCCTTCGATACAAAGATCATAAGACCCACGATGTCGCCTCCGAATACATGATCTTGACCCTCGATTGTCGCCTACAAAAAATGATGATAGTCCCTTCAAATGTGCTAGGATACTTCCTACAAGTTGCTTTCTATGACCATCCGATGTCCCTTCGAATGTCCCGCTTACATCCAACAAATAGAGTTACCTACCAGCTAATGGTATGGATAGCGCTATTCTAAAGGAACGTAAAATAAACACAAAAACGACCAATTCTGAGTAGGTAATAAGACTTTTAGTTGCTTGCTCTATCAAAATGCTTTTCACACCTCACACTTTTGTCAAAGTTCAAACTCTTTTCAAAACAAAACATTTCCAAACACTTTGTATACATTCCTACATGAATCATTACAAAGTCAAAGCGAAATGCCTTTTCAAAACATTTTTGTCAAACACACAGAAAGCACAATTTTAAAGTGATCTAAGAGCAACTAAGAGCCCGTAGATAACTACGGATGGAAAGGGGTGCTAATACCTTCCCTTTTCATAACCTTCTCCCTTACTAAGAATCTAACGAAGGTCTTTTTCTGTACTTTTTACCTTCCCTTAATTGGATAAAAGAAAAGTCGGTGGCGACTCTTGCTATCGCACATTTGCGATACAAAACCTACAAAGTCAGTTCACCGTATTACAGAAAGCAAATTTTAAAAAATGAGCTAAGCAATTAAGAGCCCATAGATAACTATGGATGGAAAGGATTCTAATACCTTCCCTTTTCATAATTACCTCCCGAACTCATAATCTATCAAAGGTATTTATTTTTCTTTTCACTTTTCCTTTATTGGATAAAAGAAAAGTCGGTTGCGACTCTTGCTATCCACAACATTTGCGATAAAACGCAAAACAAACAAGTCAGTTCTCCCGCCGTGTTACAACCAACAAAACTTACATTGACTTTTACATTTCTTCTTTTCAAACTTACTATCCTTTCGCAAGAATTTTCCTTTAACGGCCAAACCTTCACCAACCGTCTAAGGTTTATGCTCCTTTCGTTCATTCAAGTCCTTCGAGTACAAGGTTGATTGAACTTCTTCAAAGGTCAGGGGCACTCTTCCATACAAGAGGTGTTTTTGAAGTGAGCATGTGATTTGGGCAAAGCGCACAACATCAACAACGCTTGATCTTCATCATCGGTCTTCACATCAATATTTTCAACATCAAGAACCAGCTTGTTGAACATATCCAACTGCTTAGCCAACACTTTGTCTTCAATCATCTTGAATGAATACAATGCTTGCTTCAGGTAGAGTCGATTCACCAAGTATTTTCTCATGTACAAACAATCATGTTTAACCCATAAGTCTTCCGCCGTTGTCTCCTTTGATACCTCGCGAAGAACCTTATCACCAAGGCTCAACAAAATTGCATTGTGGGCTTTCTCTATCATCGCCATCTTCTCAGCTTTCATTAACGTTTCGTTCATGGCTGCTTCTCCTTTCAACGCATCCAAACAACCCTGATGAACCAGTAGGGATTTCATCTTCAAGCGCCATAGACCAAAATTGTTCACTCCGATGAAATTTTCAATCTCACACTTTGTTGAAGGCATCTCATCCACGCTCACTTCACTAATTTGTTGTGAATGGGATGCCTTGGAAACAGAGTATAAACTTGTTGCTTAATGATCAAGAAACGATTAAGGTAGGGGAAGGAATGAAGAACACGATGAACACAAGAATTGGTAATTAATTGCTATTCTTTTCTCCCTCTTAAAATAAGATTACAAGTATACAAGAATAAAAAATAACCATCTCACCCTAAATTAGGATTTGCAGTATGCAATGACGAGAGACTAGTATGTTATTCATAATAAACCTAACATACTAAAGTAATGGGCTATTATCACAAATACACATTACAAGATAACTTAGGATACAAGCTAACTTAACCAATTGGACATAACAAACAGGGCCAATTCAATGCTAACAATCCTAACATCCTTCGACACTATAAGCTAGAACACACTTCGAATACAACTTGTAACACTTCAACAACACCATGTGAGAAACCTTCGACTGCATCCTAAACTCTGTCGAACACGTGAATCAAGATACTACCTGCGACCCAATAGAGTTTGATTCAATATATTGCAATATTTTTCTACTCTAAAGCTTGACGTATTTAGATAGCACACATGAAACACATAATAGACACCTAACACGATCAAGGGGTGAAGACAAACGACACAGAGACTCAAATTAATCTCAATGCAAATTTGTATGAATTTTCCACGAGAGACATCCATGGTTCTATTGTCAACTTTCATAGAACACTTTCATCGTAATATATAGTGCCTAATCTAGTTATTCACACCAAAAGCTATATGGGATCTATTTTCTTGGACATTGGGTAGAAGTATGGTGATCATTCACAAACTGCCAAGTAATGATCGAAGATCATTCATGACCCATTGCCAAAAACTTTTTCATGATTTTCACGCACGTCAAACTTTATACCATGTAGTATTTGTGTCCTATCTCAGACGATATCATTCAAGACTAGGGGTGGAAATAGGTTGGGCCGAGCTGGGATTTTCCAAGCCTGAGCTTGGCCTGCTAAAAAATCCAAAGCCTAAGCCTGGCCTGTAGCCTATCATAGGCTTATTCTTAAGCTTGAGCCTGGCCTTTTCGAAGGCCTGGTTAGCCTATTAGCCTGCTTAAATAGCCTACATCATTTGAACATATGTTAAAAAGTAATTCAACTAATGTTTAAATATAGTACATAATAAAAAGTACAATGAGACTAAATATTTGATTGCATTGACTTATTTTATCTTACATACTAGCATAAGTTTTGTGAGATTATTTGTTTGAGAGAACTTATGAAAATAACTTATGGCATTATTCCTAAGGTTTTTTCAACTTATTTTCACAAGTTCTTAAAGATATCTAAACTTTACTTTTGTATTTTATTATAAAATACAAAATAAAATATAAAAACAATAAATTTATTCATATTTCTCATAATAGGTCGGTGTGATAGACTTTAAAGGCTTTTTTTAGAGCCCGCGGCCTAGCCTATTTAACTGAATAGGCTTATAAAAAATCTTAAGCCTTTTCTACTTAGAAAAAAAAGTTTGGCCTATGTAGACTAGGTCGTAGACCCTTGTTAGTCGGTCTAACCTTTTCCCAACCCTATTCAAGACCACCCAAGGGTTTCCAAATTGACTTATGTTTATACCTTTTTATCTAGATTTCAAAAAATCTTCATGTTGTTCTCATATTTCATTTTTGTATGTTTCAATATGTGTTAAAAATCAACCATATTATTGGTTTGGTGAGAGAAAATTTTAAACTTTGGTTCTATTGACAGATTTTTGATATTGGGTGAGATTTATTGATTTAGAATCTTTTAAGGTAATAAGTTTACCTAGTGATTTATTGTTATATATATATATATATATATATATATATATATATTAAAATTACCTCCAGAGTTATAAAACATCACCTATTATACCTTGGTGGTTGTAGGTTAGTACTCATAGTTAGGAAACTATGAAATAAATGAAGTAAAAGGAACAATGGTGATCTATAAATTGACTTGACATCAATGTCTCTCAATCATGTATTGTAGATGTGCTATGGCCTTGTTAATTATAACCCCTATTTGACAATATTTTGTACTAAATAACGTATCGCATAATAGTAGATATTTGTTCGAATTCCACTACGATGTAGCTTCTATTTAACAACATTTCTTAACATTACCAGATTTCGTGTGTTCTTACATTGGTTTTTCATATCATGAGTTGGAATACTGCTTTCTGTGATGGTTAAATGGTAAAATGTTCTTGTGCAGGTTCAACAAGTATACAAGTTTTCTGCGGAGTATGAATGAAAGTGTAACCCCCTATGAAATTTCTAACCACATTGTTAATCAAAAAAGATGAACCATCTAGATTGTTGGTTACAATTGGTTAGGGGATTCCATCAAGAATTTCATTTTTAAAAGAATTTATCAGGCATTGGTCATTTTTCGTGTTTCGAATAACATGCCGTGTTGAAATTTCCATTATTCTCCCTATTCTATAATACTTTACTTTCAGTTTGTTGTAATTTTATTTTAGACCTAATAGGATGCAAATCATATTAGCATATTTTTTGTCTTGTCATTGTTGCTCAATGAATTGGAGCCTTTCCTTTGACTGTGTGATTGGTGGTTTTTACACAGATATTTAACATTGAATTTCGTTATTGTTTCTTTTATTTGTCTAGTGTTATATGTCATTTTACTGCATTTTACGCTTTGGTTATATGTTTGAGTGTTTTCAAGGTCAGAAGAATAAAACAGGACAAATAGGGGCAAAAGGAGTGCAAAAAATAGAATATTGGAGGCTACATAGGAGTCAAAACGGGCCCCCGTGTGAATCAACATAGCCCGTGTTGAAAAGCTGCAGGAAAGCATTCAAAAACTGAAGTCAAAGCATCAACACGGGTACTCGACTACTCGTGTGCATTAACACGGCCCGTGTTGATGGCCTTGATACCAAAACGTGATTTATAAAGTTAGGAAGCCAACACGGTTACCCGTGTTGATCAACACGGCCCTTGATGGCAGGCGCGAGCAGGAAACTTCACTTTTGAGATTTTTCATCTATTTTGATCACTAAGGGCACTTTTGACCTTTTGCTACGACTCGAATTGAAGATGACACTATTTAACATAGTTTGTAAGAGAGGAGAGGGACTTTTTTGATCGTGGAGAAAGGAATTGCACAATGAGAGAGCTTCATCAAGGGTTTTTGAGACTAAGAGATTCAAGGGTGGCCGCCATTGAAGATCAAGGGAACCAATATTCTTGTAATGTCTAAATTTTCGAATTTGTTTTTCTTGAATATTATGAGAGGCTAAACCCCCTAATTATAGGGGGTGTCCCTGATTTGTCACCAGAATATTGATTTCTTTGTTTTATCAATGTTAAGGTTTATTAATGTCAATTTGTGAGTTTTGTTTACTTTATTGCTTTGCTCTATCGGACCAATAGGGTTAACTGTGCCTAACATATTAGAACTAGATAGTCATGTTTGGGTTTTCAAAAACGAACATGTTTTAGTAGGTTTCACCTAGGACTAGGGAAATACTATGATAACCAGGAGTATTCTTGATAATAAAATGCTTACATTCTTCACTAATTTTAATGGACATTAGAAGTAGGTAGAATTGGTAAAGGCTTTTCTCTGAGGACTTGGGGAAAAATAATCTTTAAGAACTGGTAATTGCATTAATGAACTTGTTGAGAAGATCAAAGAGTTTGTGTTAAGAATAGGCAAATCATACACTCTCCCTAACATAGTATTCACTATTAGAAAAGTCAACTTTTACTTTCTGTTAATTGTTCCATCATAGAAGTTAATCACAAACCAACACCAACTCTATTGTTTTTGTTCGATTGAATTAATTATTCAACTCAGCATTTCCCACGCAGTCCTCGAAATCGATACTCGGGGTAAAACTCATTATTACTACATCGGTGAAAATAGTACACTTGCTATTTTTCTGATCACTATGTTTTATGTTAGTGGTGATTCTTTCATAGTGGTTTATGTTTATTTTATTATCAGCTATAAGATTATTTATTGGTTAATACTCATGTCTAAATTATCTAATATAATTTCTTAATGTATTAACACTATAGGTTGACTTACCAGTAATGTAACTTCTTCAATCTACTTTGTTCACTTGTGGTAGCTTGTCATGTTGTTGCAAAATAGTATGCCCGAAACTATCTGATTTCTGCAACTTTGGACTTCAATTGCATCGCCCATCACCTTTATTTTGATGGGTATATGATTATATGTGTTATTTCAACAATCTCTACTGATATTGCTGAATTACTATTTACTAGACTGCACCTCGAGATAAAAAACTATTTTGTGGAGCTAAGTTAGGTGTGGATGATGTGTTTTTAGTCCTATAATGACTGAAGATATGACCTAAGTAGTGATTATAAGGCTTGAGTAGACTATTTTAGAAGCCAAATTTGTGGATTTGTGATACAGTTGGAAACATTACGGATTAGCAAGCGCTAAATCTAGAATGAAAACACAAGATTGTAGATAGATAAAATGAATATTATTATGATAAAAGATAATTCAGATCATCACTCTCAAAAGTGTTAAAATAAATAAATAAAATATTAATGCTTTTAATTCCAAATTGAAATAAAACAAGAAATTGCGTAAAATATTAAAATGTTGTTTTTGGGTCTGAGACATATAATAATCATTTTAACATCAAACGTCAAACTTCCACAAATCATGTCAAACCTTTCTGACACGTGACTTCTTTGATACATACAATCAGCCTTCCTACATCAATATTTTGCACCTCTAAAGAGTTCGACATCGAGTTCTCCTTTGGATATAAAGTTTCGTGGCTTGATATTCATGAATTCCAACAACATTGAAATTATTTGATATATTCATGGAATACGAAAAAACTACCACATAAGCATTATCATTGATATGTTGTGTCGCTTTTTTATCGTGAAATTTAGTAAACAAATGCTAGTTTTGAAAATGGTTACTTGCAGGATCGACTAGTTAATCCTAGGAAATATGTGCATGAATTCTTGTTGAAATTCTAGCACTGGTACACACCACGAACATATTGATGTTTTTCAACATCCAAACATGATCTCAAAACAGATGTTACGACATTTGTAGACAAACTAAACAACAATATCAAACTAAAGTAATATGCATAATAATTAAGAACATAGTCAATTGTTAACCCAATTTAGTGCAACATCACCTATTCTGTGGGCTACCAAGCCAGGAATGAAATCCACTATCAGTAGTATTAATTCAAAGCTAAACAACCATATTTATAACTTCTCACTTAATCCCTACCAAGTGCAACTTCTACCAAGGCACCTAATAGATATGAGAAATTGTCACCGCACTTCCAATCACCACAGTGATAAAAGACCTACCCCAATCCCAGTGGAAGTCTATAAACCAGTCACAATCACAATGACTATAATTAACAATTCCAATCCCAAGGAATGTCTCAAGAAACCAAACAGAAGATTACACTTCAAATATAAAAATACTTATTTAAGACTCTTAACTAACAACAATACTTGATTCTGCTTAAAAGCTTAAACCAAGAATAATACTCAACTCTTTGCTTAAAATCTTAGAGGAGAACAATACCCAACTCATTACCTAAAGGTTTCTTAGTGAGAATATTATGTCTACCACAAGTATCAAAAGATACAAGGGTGACTTACACCACAAGGAACACAAGAGGGTCTCAAACATAAACCCTTATTTTTATAATATGTTAAAAAATGTTTTTCCCTAGGTCGTAGTCTTCCTTTTATAAGCCTCTGCAATTCATGGGCTTCGAATTCTCTGCCTAATTATTCATTGGTCCACGCACTAATTGTTGTAGATAATATCTCCTTAAATCTTGGAACAAATCTTCAAGTATCCTAAATTTCAACAAACAAATTTTGAAACTTTAATGTTATAGGAGATTTGATTCACTTTTTCTAAATTGCATCTTCCTGAACTGGAAAAATAACTGAGATATATCCAAAAAGAATCTTAGAAAATCAAATCAAATCTTGTCAAGAAATACAAAACAAAAGTGCCTGTTGCATCAGACTAAGATGTCATGACATTGCATTCGACATCTGGTTTGAACATCATATAACAACAAATATGTTATGACAAACCATGTTTTTCCAAAAGTTAGCCAATCACAAAATCATGGTACTAACAATCTCCCCCTTTGGAAAATCATGGTTAAAACAATCTTAGTGCAAAAATCCAGAAAGAGGAATAACACCACAAACAGATTTAATTCTCCCCCTATCACTAGAATCCCAACCAGAAAAACCAACAGACCAAAATTGAGGAAAACCCAAATGATCTGCATGAGCTATCCAAGTTCACACATCTGAGATTCATTCCCTCAGAACAACACACCAACAATAGAAGCACACAGACATGATATACTATCTTTCTCCCCATAAACATTTACATTCACCAAGCCACTACAAATACAGACAAACTACTCCCCCTCAGTAGAAGCACAATCCTATTACAATGTTAATCCACATGTCAAGACATGTGATATAACATAAGGATACAACACTTTAATCCACCTTTTAATCCAAAATATTGACACAAAAATAGAGTAAATGTAAACCTTAGAAACACAAAATACAGACAAAGACACAACTAAAACGACAAAACAAAACCAACCAATCGAAACACAAAATAAACACTAGTAATGAAGATAGGACTCCAAGTAGCTTGTGAAACAAACACACTGCTGCTAGGTCTCTTCAATAGTTCCTTATTTTTACCTTTTCATATACCCTTCTGCACTACTTCCTATTGTTAAATTTTATATGAGATATAACACTGAATTCACAAGACATGGATACAATAGTAGATACTTCAACAAGAGATTTTTCTTTGAATTCAGCCTACTATGAATCAACACTCTTATTTTTCTTAGCTTCCAGCAAATGGAGTTTTATAGCATCAACCTTATGCCATGTTTTGTTTCTCTTGAAACTTAGCCTATAACGCCTAACTCTTAAACAGAGAGAGATGTTACCTTGCTTGTAACAAATACTTAGTCAATGGCAGTGTTTTCGAAGCAAGTGTAGATACTTTTAACACCAGTGCACCAATCACCATGGGAGAGACACTCTCAGTTTCTCTTCTACTTTACCCAAGTTAAGACTACTGGGAAATAAGACTCTAATTCACACAGTCTAGGCTATCGACGACCATAAATGACTAGATAATAAAGTTTACACCCACTTATGGTGTTATTGACCCAATAGTAGAACAATTTCCCAAAAATAAACACCCTTCAAGGTTTCAACCTGACTTTAATCCAAGAACTAACTTAGTCAGGCTCATAAGATTATACCAGAGATCCCTGTCATACCCCAAAATTTTCCCTCCAACTTCTCAAGATATTCCATACATCCATACTCAAGGATTCCTCAAGGGTTGATCAGACAAACCCTCTCTTAGACAATCAACCCAAACTAGGGTTTGGTGATTCTCAGATCAAAATGGATTTCCAACATCTCCAATGTTCATCATGCCTCCTCATATGCTTCAAATGTTCTCCATGTCAAGTTTCAAGCTTCACAAGTCAAGTTTCCTCAAACAATTGCTCAGATGGTTGAAAATTAGTTGTATTGGACAAAAAGTCAACTGTGGTCAACATACAGTCAAACTTCATGATTTTTGGTCAACATCCTCATTTTGAAGTTACATTCATCATTTGATCAAGGGTTGATCATGATTCATCAAGAAAACTCAAGATTTGCTCAAAAGTCAAACTTTCCAAATTAGGGTTTCTCAGAGAAAAGTCAACTGAACCTTGACTGAGCATAACTTCTTCATACTTTCTCAGAAATTTTTCCACCACCTCTTGTTTTGAAGGAAATTCAATTCTCTACAACTTCATGTCTCACAAGAATGTTCAAAAAATGCTTCATTTGGAAGGTATGGATCAAAACATTACAGGTCCTTTTCAAAGTCAACAAAAAGTCAACATTTTGTTTTGAGGATATATTGAGCATGAAAACTCCAATTGAGATGAGACAAAAAAGGTTGGTTAGATGACTCTTAGAGCTTTCCAAAAAGTCCAAGAACACTCAAAAATGTGGAAAATTGAGCAAGATACACTATTCAGAAGTTGGGCAATTTTGGACAATTGCACAAAAGGACATTTTGGTCAAAATGCAAAATTTTCCAAATGGGCCTATAATCTTTTGATCCAAACTTGTTCATGACATTATTTGTGACCCATAAATGCTTGGCCATGGTAATTTTCTATTTTATTGATTTATTTTTGGATTTTAAACCATTTAATTCAAAATTAAATTATATAAAATATGAAAATAAGATTTTTTTTCAAGGAGAGTGATTTTATATCATGCTTGAGGTCCAAGATAGCCCATGATTCTTACCAATTTCGTGCTAGCCTTCACATTGATGAGAAAACCAAAATTTTTCCAATATTTGGTTTTATTTGAAAAAATATATATGCACATTCAAGATCAAATCTTTTTTCCTCCTCTTTGCCATCCCAAATCACTCTATAAATAGCCAGCAAGTTCACAAGACAAGGACACGAAACCCTAGCTCAAAGCATAACCCTTATTTTGCCAAATTTTATCAAGAATTGTCAATTTTCAAATTTTATTTCCAGCCTCTCTCAGCCTCTTTCAGCCATCCAAACGAGCTCAAGGGGTAAGGTTGAGTAAGAATGCACCATTATTATTGAGAAAAGCAAGCTAAATCGAGCCATATACATACATACATATTCAATTTTTCTTGATTTTTGCATTTTACTATTCTACGTGTTTCCACTGATTCTAATGCTTCTATTGTACTCCTGAGATTCCATATACACGATACGGGCAATCATTTTACAGCTTGAACGTCGAAATCGCACGTTGCCATGGCTAGGGTTCGAGGAACTGTTCGGTTCGAATTGATCGATACAGGACGATTTGGCCAAAACTAATACCACCATTGGACTCAGAAGGGTCGATTTAGGGGGGTAGGGTGTTCTTTTTCAGTTTATTCATCATATTTTGCAGGTTGGAGGATTTGGATCGCCGGAGAAGACGACCGGAGCTAGGGCTCCGGCGTCGTTGACCTGGCCTGACCCCGGCGTGGCTGGCGTGGCGTTATAACGCGCTCTGATTCGTTCTCTCTTTCCAACTGGACCCCACGCGTGTTGACTTGGTTTGACTCACATCCAGGACGTGTCATCATTCAAATGCATTTGTTTTTGTCTTTTCCAACACCAAAAGCCAAGTGGCCTAGTGGTTAAAGCGCTTCCTGTTGGTAGATACTCTCCAATGTCACGAGTTCGAGCCTCCCCAGGACCGGTTCCATCTTTCTTTTACAAAACTTCAACTTTTTTCATATTTTTCTTATTTTTTAATATTTTACATTCATTTTAATTAATTTCAATATTTTTTATCATGCATTTTAAAATACCAAAAATATTTTTCCTTTTGCATTTATTTTCATAAAATGTTTATTTAATTTATAAAATTAAAAAATATTATTTTGCATGCATATTTATTTTTATTCATGATTTACCATTTAAATCACTTTTAATTAGTTTTTAATTATTAAATTGCATCCAAAACATCCCAAAAAATTATTTTAGCATATTTATGTTATTTCCAGCATGAAATAGTTTTCTCATTCAAAAATTTGCATTTTTACTAACATTTTCCTCTTATTCGATTTCTCTCGTATTTTCCGATTTCTCATCTTTTCACAGGTTATCCCGTTTTGGACGATTTTTCTTTATCATTTCTTTTTTTTTCCAATAATGTAACTGCTTATGGGATGTAATAGTTTTAATTAGGGCTTTTATTTTCCGCATTTTAAATTATGTATCTGCCCCAAAGCCATGTAATAGCGTAGGATTTATCTTTCCGCATCTTTATACTTCCGCATTTTAATTTCCGCACCCTATAAACTGATAGTAACTAGGCGTGTATGGCAAGATAAAAATGGACATAGCTCACACTAATTTCCAAGATAAAATACCTGAAATCAACACACTCTTTCACACATGCACCCCTTAGGGTCATTCTCTCTCGTTGCCTTTACGAATACAAATGGTCAAGTCCCTCGAACGTAGAGGTATCCTAGCACCGTTGCCTTCAAAACAAATCATCATAGTCCCTTCGATACAAAGATCATAAGACCCATGATGTCGCCTCCGAATACATGATCTTGACCCTCGATTGTCGCCTACGAAAAATGATGATAGTCCCTTCGAATGTGCTAGGATACTTCCTACAAGTTTCCTTCTATGACCATCCGATGTCCCTTCGAATGTCCCGCTTACATCCAACGAATGGGGTTACCTACCAACTAATGGTATGGATAGCACTATTCTAAAGGAACGTAAAACAATACGAAAACGACCCATTCTGAGTAGGTAATAAGACTTTTAGTTGCTTGCTCTATCAAAATACTTTTTGCACCTCACACTTTTGTCAAAGTTCAAACTCTTTTCAAAACAAAACATTTCCAAACACTTTGTATACATTCCTACATGAATCATTACAAAGTCAAAGCGAAATGCCTTTTCAAAACATTTTTGTCAAACACACAGAAAGCACAATTTTAAAGTGATCTAAGAGCAACTAAGAGCCCGTAGATAACTACAGATGGAAAGGGTGCTAATACCTTCCCTTTTCATAACCTTCTCCCTTACTCAGAATCTATCGAAGGTCTTTTCTGTACTTTTTACCTTCCCTTAATTGAATAAAAGAAAATTCGGTGGCGACTCTTGCTATCCGCACATTTGCGATACAAAACCTACAAAGTCGGTTCACCGTGTTACGAGCGGACTGACTCGGGAAACACCCTAAAGAGAGAATGCCTTAGGGATTTCTAGATCACCTTTATTGCTTTCTGTTTGACTTGCTTGTTTTATCTTTAAGGGTTGCTTGGGTATTATATTTGTGGGGGATCCTACACCGATCCGGTTTTTTTAAGTAAGTAGCAATAAATCGTCGCGACGTTAGACGATATCGAAACGGTCAACATGATGGCTACGTTAGTGTGACACTTTGGATGTCCTGATACTCTTCATTCCCAAGTTGAGGATAGTATTTGGCTTCTGCGTAGTGTCATTAAGCACTAACTAAACTTTTAGAACCTTAATTGACCCATCTTGGCCATTAGAAGGTAGTGAGATGGCCGGCTTTGGTGTAGACCGAGGTTGGCTGATACTCGATGCTACGCTCATTGAGATCAGACTTTTGGGATATTTTCGATCGACCACTTGGTAGTCGTATTGAAATAAACGCCTACGAGAAAGATCAATGATGTGAGATTCCTAGAACCCGGTTACTATTATAGGACAGGATGAACCAACTCAAAATTTTGGTGGGGTAATTACCTATACCTCATGCAAGCCTTAAACCTAGGCTCATTGTGTGAATTGTTTGTGTGTGCCAAACATGACATCATGACATCATTTGCATTGCATATCATTTCTAACTATTTCAAGGACCTAGGGATTTATCTTTGCTCTGTTTTGTAGGAATTATGGCTTCTAGAAAGACTATCCGAATCAACTTCATGGGTATACCTTCTCAGCTCAAAGAATTGGTTTCAAAAATTCCCGACCATGCTCAGTTCATCAAAAGACATGGTTGTCTACTTGATTTGGTTATCTCCGGTTTTGAAGAAATATGATGCATGTCCTATTCCAGTTCTTCGATCCGAAACACCATTGCTTTACATTCCCAGATTATCAGTTAGTCCCTACCTTGGAAGAGTTCTCTAAGCTACTTGGGATACCTGTGTTCTTGACCAAATGCCATTCACCGGTCTAGAAAAGGTTCCTAAGTATGAAGACATTGCATCAGCCTTACATCTTAAGCGCTCAGACATTGAAGCCAATTGGGAAACAAGAAGCGGGGTTAAGGGTTTACTTGCTAAGTTCTTAATTAAGAAAGCCCGAGAATTCCTCAAAGTTATGAGTTTCCATGCATTCGAAGACATTGTGGCCTTGCTAATCTATGGTTTGATTCTATTCCCTAACTCGGATCAGTTCATAGATGTCAACGCCATCAAGTTGTTCCTTACCCGTAATCCCGTGCCTACTTTGCTTGGAGATATCCGTTGGAGTCTTTTCTCTCAAAAGGATTTCACATTCATTGAGCGTTGTGGAGAATTCCCTAATGTACCACTACTTGGTATAAGGGGAGGTATTACTTACAACCCTCCTCTAGCTCTACGTCAGTTTGGTTTTGCTCGAAGAGATGGCCCGCATGATATGCTTTTCCAAGATATTGTGTTCGACTACAACCACGATCTCCAGAATTACCGACGAAGGTTCATACACGCTTGGGGCATGGTAAAGAAGACTGATACCAAGACTTTGGGGCACCAAAACTCCATTCCTTGGGAACCTTACCAAAAATGGGTGCGAGCTCGAGCTCAAAACCTCATGATGCCATTCACGCCTGTTTTACCAATAATTATGGAACTTGTTGCTATAGGTGACGTACCCTATACTGTTCTCCATCCTGACATGCCTACTGATTTTGAAGACTTGAAGAGATCCTGGATTCAGCTCAAAGAAGAAAGGGATACATTTGAAACTCAGTGCTATGCAAGTGAGAAGAAGGTACTAGAGTTGACAAAGCTACTTCACGAGGAGCGAAGCATCAACGCCTACCTCGGCACCAAGAGGAAGCGCCCATGGGAGACTTAGAGCTTTAGGATTTATATATTTTCTTTTATTGTTTTGAACTATCTTTTGTACTTAAAAAGAAAAAAGAATAAAAAGAGTACTAATAAATGTTTGTTCATTGCTTGTCTAACAAATTTAAATCTCTAAGGTCCTTGAAAACATTGCATTGCATCCGCATAAACATTGCATATCATAGCATAACATTGCATCACAGGTACATTGAAGATTGGTTTTCTCATTTGCTCGCTATTTATTTTAGCAGAAATGGCTCTTGAATCATCAAAGATCTTCAAGCTCGAATGCTCAGATGTTTACCAGCTTGGTCCAAGGCCAAGAAGATTTGAAGAAGCTCATCAACAAGAAGAAGAAGGTTGTTGGTCTTCTCAACATGGGCAGACGCTACAAAGGTGGTCCTAGAGTGGTTAGTCGAATTGAGCTCTCTGAAGGAAGTGTCAAGAAGGAGGATGAGCAAAGTAACAAGGGTGATGGCGAAGGTAGTCAGCATGAGCCTGAGAAAGACTATGATAATGGCCAATACTCTGATGAAGATGACAAGTACAAACAACTTGAAGACCGTCTGAATGCTGTGGAAAACCTGAAGATGTCCGGGCTGAATTTTGATGATCTGAGTCTTGTCCCTGGTGTTGTGATTCCTCCCAAGTTCAAAGTTCCAACTTTTGCTAAGTATGATGGCATGTCTTGCCCTAAGCTGCATTTGAAGTCCTATGTTCAAAAGATCAACCCCCACACTGATGACAGAAAGTTGTGGATGCACTATTTTCAAGAGAGTTTGTCCGGAACTCAATTGGAGTGGTATTATCAGCTAGAGAATGACCGTATCCGTACTTGGAGTGGTTTGGCAGATGCTTTCTACAGACAATGAGTACAATGCTGAATTGACACCCACTCGCATGCAACTACAAAGCATGTCTATGGGTCGTGACGAGAAGTTCAAGGAGTATTCTCAGAAGTGGAGAGATCTAGCAGGCAGAGTTCAACCACCCTTGTCCAATAGGGAGTTGGTTGATATGTTTATGGGAACACTGACAGGCCCGTTCTTCAATCATCTGATTGGAAACTCTTCAGCCGGATTCACCGAGCTGATATTGACAGGCGAGCATATTGAAGTTGGTATCAAGAGCGGAAAGATTCATGTAGAGACATCTTCAAATGCTGCGAAGAGATCTTTTGGTGGTAAGAAAGAAGTTAATGTTGTGTATGGTCAGAAAAGCCGAGCCAAGACCGACCGCGCTCAATCTGTGGGGGCAGTTGTGATCTCCAATCCTACATCAAGACAACCTCACGAGACAACGCGAGCACGCACCACGAAGATTTACAAAGATCAACATGCCATTGTCGCAAGCCTTGCAACACATGTTGAAAGCGAGTGATTACCTTGGGATCCTCCTCGAATGTCAACACTTCTTCTCCGAGATACAATCCTAATGCTAAGTGTGCTTACCATTCCAATAGCCGGACATAGTAATCGATGATTGTTGGGCTCTGAAGAACAAGATTCAAGATATGATCGAAGCTAAGCAGATTGAGTTTGATCCTCCTGTTGAGACTCCGAATGTGATTAACGCGCCTATGCCTAACCATGACAAGAGTTCCAATGCTGTGGGGGAGGATACTTATGTTTTCAACATAGATGACTTGACCATTCCTCTGATGACTGTTAAGAAGAATTTTCTGCAAGCCGGTGTCAATCCAGGATGCCCAGACAATTGCTGTTGGTGCCCATCTGCATCTGATGGTTGTGCTTGGTTAAGAAGACGTGTTCAGTGCATGATGGATAACCCGTGAGATACTATTTCTGAAACCGCCTGTGCAGAAGCTGTGCGAAGAAATGTCTAAGTTGAAGATTGACAATACGAATGAAACTGCACCGTCTGTGTGGGATACCTTGGGGCAGCCAAGTGGAAAGTATGATTACATGGTGAAGTACACTGTTCCTGAGAGCTACAAGATTCCTATTGAAGATGTTAAAGCAACCGGATGGGGTGACGATTTCCCAGAAGATTATGCTGATGTTAACACCATAAGGATTTCCTCTGCTGATCCTGTGCCTAGAGTGGCACCTTTCATCATTACTTCTCCCAGGCCAGTTCCATATTCCTCTGACAAGGTTGTTCCTTGGAATTATGGAGCTGATGTTTACTATCATGGCGTCAAGCAAGACCCTCTGACCATTGAAGATCTTACAATTGAAGCTACCATTCCTGGCATTGACAATATCACCGGATCAAGTAAGGTGACCAGAACCGAAAGAGTGTTCTCTCCAGAGATCTCTCCTCCAAAAGACATCGACTCATTCGCATTCCATTATTCAACCCATTCCCCAAGCTAGAGGGGAAGAACCAGTGACTCATCCTGCTCAACCAGAAGTGCCAAAGGAAGTTGCCGAAGACACCTCCAAACAAGAAATGGAGGAAATTCTGAAGATTATCAAGAAGAGTGACTACAATGTTGTGGAACAGTTGGGACAGACTCCGTCCAAGATATCCATGCTTGCTCTGCTCTTGTGCTCGAGGCTCATGCTAATGCCTTGGTGAAGTTTCAAGAATGCTCACGCATCGCAAGACACTACCACCGATCAATTTGAAGTTTGTATTGCTAGCCCGCCAACAACGGCCTAGGCTTCTCGATGTCGATTTGACTTCACGGAAAGAAACACAACAAAGCCTTGCACATCTCTGTTGAATGCAAGGGTACTACCTTATCTCATGTCTTGGTGGATACTGGTTCTGCTCTTAATATCCTACAAAAGACTGCTTTTGATCGACTCGATGTCGAAGGGTTAGTTCTCGAGACCCTGACATTATCGTCGAGCTTTTGATGGTTCTAAGCTAACAGACTTGGAGAGCTCATCATCATAAAGTCGGTTCCCGACTTTTGATTCTACTTTCTTTGTCATGGACATCCGTCCACTTACTCTTGCCTACTTGGCCCTTGGATACATAGGTCATACTTCTACCCTACATCGGTCAAGTACCGGTGAAAGGGAAAGTTGTTACAGTATGTGGTGAAGAAGAGTATATGGTCAGTCATCTACAATCATTCCGATATCTCGAGATGGAGGGTGAATTCTAAGAGACTCCCTGTCAAGCTTTTGAAACAGTCCCCAGAGTCATGCCTGTTGACTCTCCTGTCACTCCTGAAGTTACACAAGCTCCGCCTAGGATGGCCTCGTTGAAAGATGCTCAAGCTGCAGTTGAAGAAAGAGGTAGTTCTATTTGGGGTCAGCTCCCTGATCTCCCTTTCAAATCTGACAAGACTGGTTTAGGCTTCACCATCAAGGGTCAGAAGATGATACGCCGCGAACGTGCTGGCCAACTTCCTTTCCGCATCAGCCAAAGTGGAATCCATGCTATAGAAGACGACGACCACGACTTCGACATCAGCAAGTGGATCTTCCCAACTCCAGACAAAGGGCTAAGCAATTGGAAGACTGAAGACGTCATACCAATCTCCTTTAGACAGGAGTAATTACTCTTGTTTTTGTTTTGCTTTTCGTGTTTTCTATGTTTTGAACAATAAACTTTGAAAGCCTGGTGCCTTGCCCGGGGCATCATGGCTCGTTCCTGAGGGTTATTATCGTTCATTTGCATATTTTCATTTAATAAAATCGTTGGACTTTTGCATTCAATTGTTGCTTTCTTTCTTTTACTTTATCACCCCTTCAAAAAGCTATGTGTTTCTTACACCCACCCACGTGATACACTGCAGAATCACTCCGAATCTCGTTGATAACAGCTATGCTATTGCTAAATATGACTTTGATAATCCGATCTACCAAGCCGAAGACGAAGGTGAGGAAGATTGTGAAGTGCCAGGAGAACTTGTCAAACTGCTACAGCAAGAAGATCAAGTTATACAGCCACACGAAGAGCAAGTTGAGGTTGTGAATTTGGGTACTGATGAAGATAGAAAAGAGATCAAGATAGGAGTGGGTCTTGAGAGCAGTATTAAAGAAAGGTTGGTTCAGATGCTACGAGACTATATTGAGGTTTTTTCTTGGTCATACGAAGACATGCCAGGGTTGGACATTGATATTGTGGTACACCGATTGCCAACAAAAGAAGGTTTTCTCCCAGTGAAACAGAAGGTTCGTCGCATGCGTCCTGAGATGTCAGAGAAAATCAAAGCTGAAGTTATGAAACAGTTCAATGCCGGTTTCTTAGCTGTTACTTCCTATCCACAATGGGTTGCTAATGTGGTTCCTGTGCCTAAGAAGGATGGTAAGGTGCGGATGTGTGTGGATTACAGAGATCTGAACAAAGCAAGTCCGAAAGACGATTTCCCACTTCCTCATATTGATGTTCTAGTTGACAACACCGCTCAGCATAAAGTTTTCTCCTTCATGGATGGTTTCTCTGGTTACAATCAGAATAAAATGGCTCCCGAAGACATGGAGCATACTACTTTCATTACACAGTGGGGCACTTTCTGCTACAAGGTTATGCCGTTCGGACTGAAGAACACGGGCGCCACTTATCAGCGCGCTATGGTGACATTATTTCATGACATGATCCATCACGAGATACATGTCTACGTCGACGACATGATAGCTCGATCACAGACTGAAGAAGAACATCTTGATCATTTGCAGAAACTGTTTTGATAGGTTGCAGAAGTATAGACTGAGACTTAATCCTAAAAAGTGCACTTTTGGAGTCAGATCCGGAAAACTCCTAGGGTTTGTTGTCAGTGGTAAAGGTATTGAAGTTGATCCCGCCAAGGTTAAAGCGATTCAAGAAATGCCAGCTCCCCGCACCGAGAAGGAAGTCAGAGGTTTCTTGGGCCGATTAAACTACATTGCCAGATTCATTGCACATTTAACTGCTACTTGTGAGCCAATCTTCAAGTTACTTAAGAAAGATCAAGTGGCAGAATGGAACGACGATTTCCAGATCGCTTTTGACAAAATCAAGGAGTACCTACAGAACCCTCCTATCCCGATGTCACCACAAGGAAGACCTCTTATCATGTACTTGACAGTGTTAGAGAACTCAATGGGGTGTGTGTTGGGGAAACATGACGAGTCTGGTCAAAAAGAGCATGCAATATACTACCTTAGCAAAAAGTTTACCGACTGTGAAACGAGATACTCACAGCTCGAGAAAACTTGCAACGCTTTGGCTTGCTGTCACGACTAAGACAAGATATGTTGACTCACACTACCTTGTTGATTTCAAGATGGATCCGATAAAATACATATTTGAGAAACCACTCTCTCGGAAGAATAGCAAGATGGCGATGATCTTGACCGAGTATGACATCCAAGACACTTTCGTAAAGCGATCAAAGGAAGTGTAGTAGCCGATCACTTGGCTCATCAAGCCGTAGATGACTATCACCTATGCAATTCAATTTCCGCACGAAGATGTTTTACTAGTCATCGATTGTGAAGAACTGTGCCCGGATGAAGGACCTGAACAAGGATCCCGATGGACCATGGTCTTTGATGGAGCCTCAAATGCACTTGGCAATGGCATTGGCGCCATCATTACATCCCCTACAGGCGGACATACGCCATTCACCGCCAGATTATGTTTCAGTTGCACGAACAACATGGCCGAATACGAAGCGTGCATTATGGGTATTAAAGCTGCTATTGACTTAAGAATCAAGTTCTTACAAGTGTACGGAGACTCAGCTTTGGTGATCATCGATTAAAGTGGGATACAAAGCATCCGAATCTCATTCCGTATCGAGAGCATGTTCTAAGTTTGATCCCCTACTTCGAAGAGATCACTTTCAACCACATCCCACGAGAAGAGAATCAGTTGGCAGACGCCTTAGCTACTATGTCATCTTTGTTCAAAGTCAGATGGGACAACGAGGCTCCCCAGATCATCATTGAGAAGTTTGACGAACCAGCGTATTGCTATGAGCTTGATACGGAAGAGAAACCTTGGTACTATGACGTGAAAAGGTATCTTGAGACCCAGGAATATCCCGCAGGGGCATCTGTCAATGATAAAAAGTTCATGAGAAGATTTGCATCCAAATTCTTCCTCAGCAACGGCATCTTATACAAGCGCAACCACGACTTGTGCTTACATGTAGATCGAAAACAATACGTATCATGGAAGAGTTACACGAAGGCGCATTTGGTACTCACTCCAGTGGACATACAATGGCTAAGAAGATTTTGAGAACAGGTTACTATTGGTCCACCATGGAAGCTGATTATCACCGCTACGCTCGATCTTGTCACAAATGCTAGATTTATGCAGACAAAGTGCACGTACCTCCAGTACCTCTGAATGTTCTAACACTCCTTGGCCTTTTGCAATGTGGGGCATTGACATGATTGGAGAAATCAAGCCCACCGCCCAACGGACATCGTTTCATCCTTGTGGCAATTGACTACTTTACCAAATGGGTAGAAGCGACCTCGTCGCATCGCTACCAAGAATGTTGTGGCTCGTTTCATCAAGCATAATCTTATCTCAAGATGGCACTCCGAAAGGATTATCACGATAACGGTTCCAATCTCAACAATAAGATGATCACCGAACTCGCACGCAGCTCAAGATCAAGCATCACAACTCTCTCCGTATCGGCCTAAGATGAATGGCGCGATGGAAGCCGCCAACAAGAACATTAAGAAGATTATACAAGATGACAATGACTTACAAAGATTGGCATGAGATGTTACCATTTTCTCTTCATGGTTATCGACCACAAAGACGAACATCAACAGGGCAACCCTTCTCTCTTGTATACGGTATGGAAGCAGTCATACCCATCGAAGTTCAGATACCCTCAACCAGAGTCCTCCAGGACACAGAGTTAGGCAAAGACGATTAGGTCCAGACTCGCCTTGACCAGATCAATTTGATTGATGAGAAACGACTCGCGTCCATATGCCACGGATGATCTATCGAGCGAATGATCAGAGCATTTAACAAGAAGGTCAAGCATCGAGTCTACCAAGTCGGTGATCTAGTAGTCAAGCGCATCATTCTTCCACAAGGTGATCCCAGGGGCAAATGGACTACCACCTACGAGGGACCATTTGTAGTCAAGATAGTATTTTCCGGCGGAGCTATGATACTTAGCACCATGGATGGCGAAGACTTCCCACACCCTGTGAACGCAGACATAGTCAAAAAATACTACGCATGTACACCCGGCAAGTCGAAAACCTGAAAAGGCGGCTTGGGCAAAAAAGGGTATCCCGATGAAACCCAAAAGGCGGTCTAGGCAAAAATAGGGATTTAAGCGCATAACTATGTCTCGTCAGATCACTTTCTTCCGACTACTATCAAGATTCAAGATTCAAATGGCGACAATCGCCTACTCACTTTCTTGACAAGGAGATGAGATAGTTGAAATATATGAGTACTAGCATAGTTGGAACTTAACGAGATTGTTTCCGCATAGCTTTTTACCTTTCTTGTGTACAAACTATTTGGCCATACGCCACATTTCAAATAAATACAAGTTTCTTTCTCTTTACAATTTTTGCTGTTGTTGTTGTTTGCATAAAGTCCAATGTTTGCTTTGAATGATTATATGCATCTGACAATAAAAATCTATTCACAAATATACGAAAAGTGAACGTGCAAAAGTAATTACTACAGACTCCAGGAATCGAGATGGCGAAGGAAGTCACCAAGACACTCCCCTACAGAGCATTGATCCCCACAGAGATGTTGCTCACCACAAACCTTCCCTAGTGAAGTACGCGTCGGTCCCTAAGCAATGATTCCACTCAACCTAACCGGATTACGCCTGTCTTCGAGCAATAACATTTCGTCCCCAGCTAAGATATTTATCCCCAGCAGATATCTCTCAACCGTTCCCCTTTTCTCCAGCAGCAGTATTTAGACTTGAAACTTGGTCAGATAGTGCACCGGAGGAAACCTACACCTCTTACTCCTCAGTCGGAGATTCCAACGGGCTCCAGACTCTTCTAAAACCCGTTCTCTCGGCAACTACCATTACTCTCCAGCAAGATTAACACAAAAATCCCCAGTAGAGCACCTCCAAGATTCTCCCCAACAGGGTCTACACACAAGATCCTCAACAGAGTACCTCTACCGTCCTCAACAATATCTAGGCCTGAAACTTGGTCAGATAGTGCACTGGAGGAATCAAAGTTATCTTTCTTCTCAGGATCTCCATCCTTAAACAATTGTCAGAAATCTCCAAGCAGAACTTCCGCATCTTCTTCAAGATGGATATGTTTTGAAATACCACAACATCTATCATTCATACATTACTCATAAAAGTCATAATTTGTGCATATGTAATTCATACGCATTGTCATGCATCATACTTTGCATAAGACTAACAAATATTTTATCAAAATTCCTCTTGTTTTCTCAGAAACAGGTGAAAGTCACTTCTGACGCAAACAGGTCCAGGATTAAGACCCGAATCCAGACGGGAAAACTATCTGAAAGACCGCCCTAGTTGTCCTCCGACAACTGGTCCAGGATTAAGACCCGAATCTCGACGGGAAAACTATCTGAAAGACCGCCCCTAGTTGTCCTCCGACAACTGGTCCAGGATTAAGACCCGAATCTCGACGGGAAAACTATCTGAACGACCACCCTCGTTGTCCTCCGACAACGGATCCAGGATTAATACCCGAAGCCAGACGGGAAACCCTATTCGAACGATCACAAGTTATCCTCCGATAACAGGCAGTGGATCAACACCCGATGCACAACAGGGAAGATATCCACATTTTGCCAACTACTACCTCCTTCAGGGTAATCAGCATGAAGATTTATTCTGATTCCTTCTTATTATCAACAAGCAACTACAGAGTCTGGCATACGACTCAGTTGCCTTGGATGGCATCTTAAGCCCATCTCCGACTACTTGTCAACATTTCTCCACTTTCAGAATGCCGCACGTTTGGTTAAAAACCAATACAAACCAATAAATTCATTCAAAGATGAGCACGAAGTCTAACATACGACTCCCTTCGGATGGCATCTTAAGCCCATCTCCATGCTCCTTCCGCTGTCAAGAACATCTACAGAGCCTAGCGTACGGCTCACTCCCCGGCATCGATCTTTCCAGATGGCATCTTAAGCCCATCCCCGTCAATTCTCCTATCAACAATCTCCAGTCCAGCGTGCGACTCATTCCCCAGCGAAGTCTCTACCTTCTCCAAATGGCATCGGTAAGCCCATTCCCGCATCACCAGTGCAAATTTTCAGGTGTACTCGAGTGTTCCATCATCTTCTACCTCCAGGTCACGAAAGGCACGCATGCCAATCTAACCCTTCCAGTACAAGAAGATTGAACAGGGGCAACTGTCATACCCCAAAATTTGCCCTCCATCTTCTCAAGATATTCCATACATCCATACTCAAGGATTCCTCAAGGGTTGATTAGACAAACCCTCTCCTAGACAATCAACCAAAACTAGGGTTTGGTGATTCTCAGATCAAAATGGATTTCCAACATCTCCAATGTTCATCATGCCTCCTCATATGCTTCAAATGTTCTCCATGTCAAGTTTCAAGCTTCACAAGTCAAGTTTCCTCGATAATTGCTCGATGGTTGAAAATCAATTGTATTGGACAAAAAGTCAACTGTGGTCAACATACAGTCAAACTTCATGATTTTTGGTCAACATCCTCATTTTGAAGTTACATTCATCATTTGATCAAGGGTTGATCATGATTCATCAAGAAAACTCAAGATTTGCTCAAAAGTCAAACTTTCCAAATTAGGGTTTCTCAGAGAAAAGTCAACTGAACCTTGACTGAGCATAACTTCTTCATACTTTCTCAGAAATTTTTCCACCACCTCTTGTTTTGAAGGAAATTCAATTCTCTACAACTTCATGTCTCACAAGAATGTTCAAAAAATGCTTCATTTGGAAGGTATGGATCAAAACATTACAGGTCCTTTTCAAAGTCAACAAAAAGTCAACATTTTGTTTTGAGGATATATTGAGCATGAAAACTCCAATTGAGATGAGACAAAAAAGGTTGGTTATAAGACTCTTAGAGCTTTCCAAAAAGTCCAAGAACACTCAAAAATGTGGAAAATTGAGCATGATACACTATTCAGAAGTTGGGCAATTTTGGACAATTGCACAAAAGGACATTTTGGTCAAAATGCAAAATTTTCCAAATGGGCCTATAATCTTTTGATCCAAACTTGTTCATGACATTATTTGTGACCCATAAATGCTTGGCCATGGTAATTTTCTATTTTATTGATTTATTTTTGGATTTTAAACCATTTAATTCAAAATTAAATTATATAAAATATGAAAATAAGATTTTTTTTCAAGGAGAGTGATTTTATATCATGCTTGAGATCCAAGATAGCCCATGATTCTTACCAATTTCGTGCTAGCCTTCACATTGATGAGAAAATCAAATTTTTTCCAATATTTGATTTTATTTGAAAAATATAAATGCACATTCAAGATCAAATCTTTTTTCCTCCTCTTTGCCATCCCAAATCACTCTATAAATAGCCAGCAAGTTCACAAGACAAGGACACGAAACCCTAGCTCAAAGCATAACCCTTATTTTGCCAAATTTTTTCAAGAATTGTCAATTTTCGAATTTTATTTCCAGCCTCTTTCAGCCATCCAAACGAGCTCAGGGGGTAAGGTTGAGTAAGAATGCACCATTATTATTGAGAAAAGCAAGCTAAATCGAGCCATATACATACATACATATTCAATTTTTCTTGATTTTTGCATTTTACTATTCTGCGTGTTTCCACTGATTCTAATGCTTTTATTGTACTCCTGAGATTCCATATACACGATCTGGGCAATCGTTTTACAGCTTGAACTTCGAAATCGCACGTTGCCATGGCTAGGGTTCGAGGAACTGTTCGGTTCGAACTGATCGATACAGGACGATTTGGCCAAAACTAATACCACCATTGGACTCAGAAGGGTCGATTTAGGGGGGTAGGGTGTTCTTTTTCAGTTTATTCATCGTATTTTGCAGGTTGGAGGATTTGGATCGCCGGAGAAGACGACCGGAGCTAGGGCTCCGGCGTCGTTGACCTGGCCTGACCCCGGCGTGGCTGGCGTGGCGTTATAACGCGCTCTGATTCGTTCTCTCTTTCCAACTGGACCCCACGCGTGTTGACTTGGTTTGACTCACATCCAGGACGTGTCATCATTCAAATGCATTTGTTTTTGTCTTTTCCAACACCAAAAGCCAAGTGGCCTAGTGGTTAAAGAGCTTCCTATTGGTAGATACTCTCCAATGTCACGAGTTCGAGCCTCCCCAGGACCGGTTCCATCTTTCTTTTACAAAACTTCAACTTTTTTCATATTTTTCTTATTTTTTAATATTTTACATTCATTTTAATTAATTTCAATATTTTTTATCATGCATTCTAAAATACCAAAAATATTTTTCCTTTTGCATTTATTTTCATAAAATGTTTATTTAATTTATAAAATTAAAAAATATTATTTTGCATGCATATTTATTTTTATTCATGATTTACCATTTAAATCACTTTTAATTAGTTTTTAATTATTAAATGGCATCCAAAAAATCCCAAAAAATTATTTTAGCATATTTATGTTATTTCCAGCATGAAATATTTTTCTCATTCAAAATTTTTTTTTACTAACATTTTCCTCTTATTCGATTTCTCTCGTATTTTCCGATTTCTCATCTTTTCACGGTTATCCTGTTTGACGATTTTTCTTTATCGCTTTTTTTCCAATAATGTAACTGCTTATGGGATGTAATCGTTTTAATTAGGGCTTTTATTTTCCGCATTTTAAATTATGTATCTGCCCCAAAGCCATGTAATAGCGTAGGATTTATCTTTCCGCATCTTTATACTTCCGCATTTTAATTTCCGCACCCTATAAACTGATAGTAACTAGGCGTGTATGGCAAGATAAAAATGGACATAGCTCACACTAATTTCCAAGATAAAATACCTGAAATCAACACACTCTTTCACACATGCACCCTTAGGTCATTCTCTCGTTGCTTTTACGAATACAAATGGTCAAGTCCTCGAACGTAGAGGTATCCTAGCACCGTTGCCTTCAAAACAAATCATCATAGTCCATTCGATACAAAGATCATAAGACCCACGATGTCGCCTCCGAATACATGATCTTGACCCTCGATTGTCGCCACGAAAATGATGATAGTCCCTTCGAATGTGCTAGGATACTTCCTACAAGTTTCCTTCTATGACCATCCGATGTCCCTTCGAATGTCCCGCTTACATCCAACGAATGGGGTTACCTACCAACTAATGGTATGGATAGCACTATTCTAAAGGAACGTAAAACAATACAAAAACGACCCATTCTGAGTAGGTAATAAGACTTTTAGTTGCTTGCTCTATCAAAATACTTTTTGCACCTCACACTTTTGTCAAAGTTCAAACTCTTTTCAAAACGAAACATTTCCAAACACTTTGTATACATTCCTACATGAATCATTACAAAGTCAAAGCGAAATGCCTTTTCAAAACATTTTTGTCAAACACACAGAAAGCACAATTTTAAAGTGATGTAAGAGCAACTAAGAGCCGTAGATAACTACGGATGGAAAGGGTGCTAATACCTTCCTTTTCATAACCTTCTCCTTACTCGTAATCTAACGAAGGTCTTTTTCTCGTACTTTTACCTTCCCTTAATTGGATAAAAGAAAAGTCGGTGGCGACTCTTGCTATCCGCACATTTGCGATACAAAACCTACAAAGTCAGTTCACCGTGTTACAATCCCAAGCTACTTATTACACATTTACTTTCTTATCCGAAGAGAACACCTTTGCTTGCAGCAAGATCACTGGCATAACTAAGACCATTATCAATGAACTTTGTCAAGTCCAACTTGCAAACTTGATTAATGAGACTGTAACCAACTTTCCATAGTACAATATCATAACATCTACTTTGACATTGCACACAGAACACTAAGTAGCAATAATTTCCTTTAGCAATATACTTATCCTTAGTAAAACTAGAATACAAACATAACTTGGCCTATTTAGAAGACGTGATTGCTTCCTAAGGATTGTCATCCTTCATTAGAACCAACTTCATTAAATTTGTTCAAGAAAAGTCCATAATGTGTCAATAGCTTTATTTCAACCCACATCTACTAAGGTCTCCGTAAATTATGAATGCAGGATAATATCAAACTTTGATATATAATTGGATATCCCTTCACAAACCAAACTTTGAAC
Organism: Vicia sativa; assembly: GCA_021764765.1. Taxonomy (NCBI): domain Eukaryota; kingdom Viridiplantae; phylum Streptophyta; class Magnoliopsida; order Fabales; family Fabaceae; genus Vicia; species Vicia sativa. Next base: position 265,188,754 of record CM038795.1, read on the forward strand.
TACCCAATCCATTTGATAAAAATCATGAACCCTAGCTAAATTGAAAGTTTTATGATTCAATGCCTACAACTACTCATATCCTTCTATTTTTGAGTGCCAATTTTTTATGAGATAATGCCCCAAAATTAGGTTCAACGTCATGCCCTTGCTACAAGACATAATCATCTTTTAGGTTTTACTATTAGAAGAGTAGAATAGAGATAACCATTTGATACAATTGAGACTCAAAAAGATCTTTGAAGACTTCAAAGATATCCGATTTTGCTATAGATCACCCAGATAATGTTCACATAACACCTTCTAAACTCCAACCTCCCTCAACAGAAGTTGATAAAGACTTTTGATAACTTTTAATAGATTTTATCTCTATATTCCTAAAGTTCACAAAAAATTATCAACAAACATCACGACAACATACCTTAGGTTATCACCCATATCTTAACAAAAGACTTGATGAGATCCACACGAGGAAGTTGTAGAATACTTGCAGCAGACTGAAATTGCAACTTTTGTTCTGACATCTTCACTTCGACTTCCTTGGACAATCAGGATAAGAGAATAGATTTTAATAGAAAATGTTTGTATCTCAATTTCATTCTTCCCATTAGTGATTATTCATTCACATGAAGAACTTGATCACATAACCGAAGCAACTAATCATATTAGATGACAGGCTTTTAATCAAGGAGAACATCATTCAGATAAGACAATTCTAAACTATCATGTTCTTCAACACCTTCATATAACACATCAGATAAAATGAAACATGATACTCACCAGCCACTTTCTAAATTCAAACATGTAACTAGCCCAACCAATGTCATAATTCCTATATTCTTTTGTTGAACTCTTCAGGGGAACACAAGACAAAAATAAGCTCTTTTGAATTTTAACCGTTGCTTTTTATCTTTAAGCATAGAAGAGGTTTTGAGAGAATCTTATAACATAACGCATAAGTTACAACTTCAATGCAATACTTGGCATTTAGCATGAGTTTCCTGATGCCTGCTATTATGTTGAGACATAATAATTTCACATTATTGACTCAGCCTGATTATTGACTTATAAGGTTCTCCATTGCATGTTGGAGCTTTGAAAAATGAACCTATCCTTCTAGATTTGCAGTTAACTTTCCAACTCGTAGAGACTCCTCCAAAAATGAACCATTAATCATCATATTTTATACTTTGGAGATCTTAAAAAACACATCATCCTGCACACATAACCACTTTCTTCCTTTTCATCCAGAAGATGAGATAGAGAGGCTTACAGATTACATCCTTGGTTACAAAATTCTTCATTTTTTATGCATAAAATTAGTAAGAAGCAGTTAGCTCTTCATCATAGGACGTCACCCTTCTTAGGTCAAGATATAGAATTCCCTTTCAAATGAAATTTGAAACAGATAGGACATTAAAAAAACTTTCACATTTATTGAATGTCTTCTAAAATGATCCAACTTCCATTATTAAGTAGCATAAATCTTACTGATGTCAAAACATGTTTTATATACATTTGGACTTGACCTTCTATCAATTTTCGTCAATACCTAGTAGAATTACTTTTAGAAAAACATAGAGCTATGCAACAGTTATCTGGTTATATGCTCTTCTTCAACTACTTCCAGTAGTTGATGACTTAAGCACCTTTAATAGAAATCTCTTGAGAGGAGTCACGAGGATCTACCGAACCAGTTTACCTTCTAAAACTCTTATTCCAAAGAGTTGAAAGCATTTAAAAACACAAGGGAATTCAAGAAAGACCATGAATTGCTTTCATCATTGTTCTTCTTCAAGCTTTCAGGATGAGAAGTGTGTAGCTATACATTTACACCTTAGATGTGCCTAAAAGAGGTCTTGGGAAAATCCAAAACAAATTTTTCAAAAACACACATCCTTATCATCCTAACAGATCTTTCTACAGCCTTAACACCAGAGACACAAACTATGAACTGTCATATTTAACACCCTTCTAAAATACCCCGCGAATATAATAATTAAATCAGAGATAACATGTAAATCAAGGGCATTACAATTCAATTTAAATATAAAAATCTCATAAACAATTGTCATGCTTCACTGAAGAACTTTATTAAATAATCAAAACCAATATCATGTTCTACACAGCGGAAAAATACCAACAAACCGGAATAAAATACAATTCATGATTATTCCAACATAAACCAAAAGAAAATAGAGTTTAAAACTATAACTCTAAAACAATCGTTCCCCAGTGTTACAACTACCAGAGCATGACACTGACACGCGGATTGATCGCGACTTTATCGTCTATTAATCACCAGACTGCAAGTGCACAGTCCTATCGCGTAGTTTTAAAAGATATCGAACCCACAGAGACTATAAATCGATCTATTGTTATCCTAAGTTACGGTATACAGCTAAGGCGAATAATTCTTTAAGATTTTTGGTTAAGGAAAATATAATAAATAAATAGATATTAGTATGTAATTCGTCTAACCTAAGGGGATCCGAATTTCCACTGACTTATTACTCAAGTTGATAAAAATCCTATTTCAACAAACAATATTCATCTAAAAATCCTATCTCAAACTGTCGCCTGTTGAATCGGATCATGCAATTAAATCCTAACGTATGCTCTCGCTATCCCGCCGAATTTAAAAAACACTTTTTGAAAATAAATAAAGTTTAATCTCTTTTAAAACGCTGTCGCAGCCTTTAAAATTAATACCTAGTATCCACTATCTGGTTCTAAACCTCAAACTGTCGCTCTGTTGGTTTCTAACCTTAGTCCTTTATTAACCTCAAACTTTCGCCTGTTGGTTTCTAAACCTTTTAATAAATTAAATTAGATATCTAAGTCGAAAGAATATTTTTAACAACGTAACATTATGCCGCTTTATTTTGATTCCTTTGGTTCGATTAATTTACATACCAATATCGAACAATTTAGCGGACATATTAATTAATTCGATATGCATAAATAATATGGTTTAATATATTCAAACATTTCCGAAATCAAATAAATAATATCAGGCAACAATAAATTAAATTAAATAAAATAAATAAATTAAACCTGAAATTAAGAATGCTGGAAATAATCTTGTTCTTCGAAATAAACGAACATCCACCACAGGTCGGTTGGATTGCTCGGAGACTTCTTGAATTCGAAAGAAGAAAATAAACAAGGAATAAAAAAAAGGCACTAGATCTAACGTAAGGTTAGATCAGTGAAAACGAAAAGTAAAATCAAAGTACAAAACTGAAAGGAAAATAAATTACGAAATAAAAATAACGATTGTTCGGTAAAAATGCCGACCCTGACTCTGAGACTTGAACTTGTATTTATAGATCCACTTGGTAACTTCCCATTCCTCAACTCCGTATCCAAGGTGTGAACGTGGAGAGAAAATAGTGCCTAAAAAGGAGGAGGCGGACGCCTCAAAAATAGGTTTGTGAATGGAGACGTGCGTCTCAACTGCCTGGGAAAAGTGGTGGACCCCACTTGCATGGGAGGCGGGCGCCTCAAAGGGAGAGGGTATGCTGAGACGGCCGTCTCAGCCACGTGGCAAGTGGCTTTCGCGTGCTGGACTTGTTTCATGGGCCTGCTTGCTGTGGGCTTAGTCTCTTGGTATAATTGTTTTCTTAACCCCTCATTTTTGGTATATCACCCCTTTGCTTCATTTCTTTTGCTTTTTAATCCGATTTTTCCTCGATTTTACTTCTTTGCTCGATTTATCTTTATTTAATACAAATACCTGAAACAAAAGAAATACCAACATAATACAGAAATAAAGTAATATAATTAAATAAAAATTGTAACATTGTCTATGAAAATTACGTCAAAAATGTTATATAAATTCGTGTTATCACGGATAAACTAATAGCACAACTCAACGCTATCCCCATCAGCTCCTAAGCGACCAATACTTCAATCTGAAATCATTAAAGTAAGGGTGAGATTTCATCAACAATATAAAATGCATTATACGTTTCTAAAAACAATAAAACAGTTCAATACATTATTTCACCCTCATTAGCATAATCAGATTCAGTCTACAAATACAATTCATACAGATCAATGTGCACAAACAACAACAATAATATTATAACACTAGAAACCATCCTATCATGTTATAATCCATATGCAATGCAGACTCCATGCATGTGGTACCAAACGTGAACTAAATTCACACTCTGTTCCGTTTACACCTCGGAAATAGCGTTAATCAACGATTCGCCCATACACCACTGGGACATGAATCTAGCCTTACCACCACTAACCATCGGTACGGTATTGGCTCTCTGGTCCAATTCCACACAATGGGAATTAACCACCACTGTAATGCATATGCATGCACATCAAAAACATGCAACATTCAATCAACGGAATATGATATCACAACATCATTCCATACATAGCCAACACCAACAAACAGCACATGATTACTGCATAATCATGAATAAACAACAGAAACAACACATAAGCATGTAGTCCTCAATCAAATCAGTCAGAAAAACTCTAACCGGCTCGTCACCATTTCTAAAATTACTTTAGTTCACAAAATCGGAAAATCGACACTTTTTAAAATAAAATTCATGAAATAGTAATTTCTCAATTTTATAAAATAGTACGTTTAATTTAGAGAACGATGCCCAAAACGGCACTCGAATCGGAGTTATAGTTTAGAAAAAATGAGTTTTTAAAGTTTTAAGCATTTTTGAAAACAACACAGTGGTAATTGGTTCCTCCCAGGGAGAACCCAGTTCCCACAAGTTTAAAATGCACGCTCTCTGGAAAAATGTATGGGGAACCCTGTTCCTCCAGACAGGAAACCGGTTCCCACTAAAAATGTTACTTTTCTTTGAAAAATTTCAACTGGGAACCCGGTTCCTCCCCAGGAGTAACCGGTTTCCACGCACCCATAATTCCTCCTCCCTGGTTTTTGGACCAGGAACCCGGTTCCTCCAACATGAGAACCGGTTCCTGCGACCTGCAGAATCCAAAAACAGCAGTTTGACAGTATGTGATTTTTCCCAACCCTCCTCTTCATTCCAATTACGAATTAACACATCAAAAACACCAAAATCATCCAACACACACCAACACAATGTTATATAGCAGAATTCATTCATTCCCAATAATCCCATAACATATTAACGGTTCAATTTTCACACAATTCGACACGTTTAGGGATAATCCTACAAACCTAGATTTTTCTAATTCAAGCTTTCTAACATACTCAACCATTTCATCGAATCCCAAACCCATAAGGCATCATAATTGGATAAAATCACCCCTTACCTCGTGATGATTCTTCGGCCTCTGACGCTTTGGCTTTTTCCTCTTCTTTCTCCACTTCTCAATTTCACGTAGAATTCTTTTCTACAAAAATAAATCTGAATTCTCTTTTCCTCCTTTTATTCCTTTTATTATTATTAATCTATAATAATAATAATAATAATAATAATAATAATAATAATAAACCAATAATCCAACCTTATTATTTAATTAAATAAATCCCAAAAATATTAAAACTCCATTTTAATTAAATAATTAATTAAAATCCTATTTATTTAATATTTTGGAATTATTGGGGTGTCACAACTCTCCCCCACTAAAAGAGTTTTCGTCCTCGAAAACATCCTTAGACGAAAAGTTCGGGATAAGAGTCTTTCATCTGGCTCTCCAGCTCCCAAGTAACATTTCACCTGCTGGTCCTCCCCAAGCTACTTTCACCCGAGCTATCTCTTTACCTCCCAACTGTTTCAACTTCCGATCCTCAATTCTCGCAGGCAACGCTTCAACAGTCAGATTATCTCATACATGTATATCATCTACCTGAATCTCATGAGACGGATCAACAATGTACTTCCTCAACTGAGATACATGGAAGACAACATGCAAATTCACAAGCGACGGCGGTAAAGCAATCTGATAAGAAACTTTTCCAACTTTCTTCGTAATCTGAAACGGACCAATAAAGCGCGGAGTTAACTTCTTTGACTTCAAGGCTCGACCAATACCAGTCATCAGAGTAACTCGCATAAACACATGATCTTCTTCACTAAACTCGAGATCCTTCCTCCTCTTATCATGATAACTCTTCTAACGACTCTAAGAAGCTCTCATCTTTTCCTGAATCATCTTAATCTTTTCTGAAGTCTGTTGGACAATCTCTGGTCCAATCACTGCACTCTCTCCAGATTTGTACCAACACAATGGTGTTCGACACCTCCTACCATACAATGCCTCAAACGGAGCCATGCCAATACTCGAATAGAAACTATTGTTGTAGGTAAACTCAATCAATGGTAAGTAACCATCCCAAGCTCCACCTTTTTCCAACACATAAGCCCGCAACAAATCCTCTAACGATTGAATCGTTCTCTCCGTCTCGACCATATATCTCATGGATGATAAGCGTAACTTAACCGCAACTTAGTACCCAAAGCTTCTTGCAACCCTGTCCAAAATTTTGATGTAAACCTCGGATCTCTATCCGACACAATACTAGAAGGAATACCGTGCAAACTCACGATCTTCTCGACATACAACTGAGCCAACTTCTCCATCGGATAATCCATTCTTATTGAATAAAATGAGTAGACTTCACAACCGATCAACAATAACCTAAATAGAATCATAATTCTTCGCTGTCCTCGGTAGACCAGACACAAAATCCATAGAAATGCCATCCCATTTCCAACCCAGAACAAACAACGGTTCCATCAATCCAGACGGTTTCTGATGTTCAATCTTCGACTTCTGACAAATCAGACAAGTATAGACGAACTCAAAAATTTCCTTCTTCATTCCAGGCCACCAAAACAACTTCTTCAAGTCATGATACATCTTAGTAGCACTGGGATGAATACTCAATCCACTACGATGTCCTTCTTCCAAAATACTCTTCCTAAGTTCTGCAATATCCATAACACAAACTCTATCACCAAATCTCATAACACCATTCTCGTCATTTCGGAATTCACCTCCTTGACCTTGGTTGATCAATGTCAATTTATCAACTAAACCGACATCAGATTTCTGTCTAGTTCAAATTTCCTCCAAAATACCACTAGTCAACTTCAACATACCCAACTTAACACTATCAGAAGTAGTCTCACACACCAAACTTAAATCTTTGAATTGCTCCACTAAATCCAATTCACGCATCATCAACATAGACATATGCAAAGATTTCCTACTCAACGCATCTGCAACCACGTTTGCCTTACCAGGATGGTAATTCAAACCAAAATCGTAATCTTTCAGGAATTCTAACCACTTTCTCTGCCTCATGTTTAGCTCTTTCTGATCGAAGAGATACTTCAGACTCTTATGGTCGTTGAATACATCGAATTGAGATCCACACAAATAATGCCTCCACAATTTCAAAACAAATACCACAGCTGCCAGCTATAAATCATGAGTCGGATAATTCCTATCATGAATCTTCAACTGTCTCGAAGCATAAGCCACTACCTGCTTATCCTGCATCAAAACACCACCTAATCCCATCAATGAAGCATCACAGTACACAGTAAAAGACTCCTTCGGATTCAGCAAAATCAAAATCAGAGCACTAGTCAACCTCTTCTTCAGCTCTTGGAAACCTTTCTCACATTCAGAATCCCAAACAAACACTTGCCCCTTTCTTGTCAACTTAGTCAACGGCAAGGCTAACTTCGAAAATCCTTCAATGAACTTTCTATAGTAACCTGCAAGACCAAGAAAACTACGGATTTCATAAGCATTCTTCGGCGCTTCCCACTAAGATACCGCTTCTACCTTCATAGGATCCACAACAATGCCATTCTTGGAAATCACATGACCAAGAAAGCTTACGTTACTCAACCAGAATTCACACTTGGACAACTTTGCATAAAGCTTCTTTTCTTTCAACAACTCCAACACAACTCTAAGATGTTCTGCATGCTCTTCATCACTTTTCGAATAGATCAGAATATCATCAATAGAGACTACCACAAACTTATCAAGATACGGATGAAATATCCTGTTCATATACTCCATGAAAACACCAGGTGGATTAGTAACTCCAAACGGCATAACAAAATACTCATAATGTCCATACCTCGTTCTAAATGCAATTTTCTGAATATCTTCCGTCTTCACACGAATTAGGTGATATCCATACCACAAATCAATCTTACTGAATACACAAGCCTCAACTAGTTGATCCATCAAATCATCAATCCTCGGCATTGGATACTGATTCTTGATTGTAACCTTGTTCAATTGCCTGTAATCAACACACAGTCTCATTGAACCCTCTTTCTTCTTAACCAATAGCACAAGAGCACCCCACGGCGAAACACTAGGACGAATAATCTTCTTCTCAAGTAACTCTTCTAACTTCTTATTCGATTCAGATAATTCAGATGCCGACATGCGATAAGGCGCCATCGACACCGGACTAGTTCCAGGAATTAAATCTATGGTAAATTTCACTTCTCTCCCAGGTGGCAATTCACTAACATCTTCCGGAAATACTTCTAGAAATTCATTCACCACTGGTAATTCATTACTCTTAGCTTTTCCTTTCGCTTCCGTCGAAGAATACCACATAAACACTACCGCACCATCATTAACAGCTGCACAACTCTGATCATCCATCTTAATTCATTGTCCTTATTAGAGTCTTCGTCAAATCATATGATTCACCACCTTCTACCAAATTTCTTTCATATTCATCACTTAATGAACCATTTAGATAGAAAGACAATTGTATACCATCCAATACAATTCCGTCTACTATCAACAAGAGATTAAGGGTGATCAAGTCCTCAATTTGTCAATAGACATCCGATAATCATACTGGAGTATAAACCATCATTACCAACACTTTTTGTTCTTAGAACCGTACTCGCCTTTTTGCACTTCCAACTATGACTCACGGTCCAAACGATTCTAACAGCTCTAACCACTCTTGCACTGTCTTCTCAAGCAGTACCTCATACCAATGACTTACAATTGGAATATATCCAGGAAGAATCTCTTCTCCCCCACTTAGTTTTACACTACTCCTACATTAAGCAATCAGAAAAGCAACAAGTACCGACAATGTTGTACACACTTGTTGCGCACAAAGGGATAATGACATTAAGACACTGGTCAAAACGACCGACTATGCTCTGATACCACTATTTTAACACCCTTCTAAAATACCCTGCGAATATAATAATTAAATTAGACATAACATGTAAAACAAGGGCATTATAATTCAATTTAAATATCAAAATCTCATAAATAGTTGTCATGCTTCACTGAAGAACTTTATTAAATAATCAAAACCAATATCATGTTCTACACAACAGTAAACATACCAACAAACCTGAAATAAAATTCAATTCATGATTATTCCAACATAAACCAAAAGAAAACGGAGTTTAAAACTATAACTCTAAAACAATCGTCCCCTGTTACAACTACGAGCATAACACCGACACGGATAAACTAATAGCACAACCCAAAGCTATTCTCACCACTCCTAAGCGACTAATACTTCAATATGAAATCATTAAAGTAAGGGTGAGATTTCATCAAAATATAAAATGCATTATACGTTTCTAAAACAATAAAACAGTTCAATACATTATTTCACCCTCATTAGCATAATCGATATCTACAAATACAATTCATACAAATCAATGTGCACAAACAACAACAATAAGATTATAACACTAGAAACCAACCTATCATGTTATAATCTATATGCAATCAGACTCCATGCATGTAGTACCAAACGTGAACTAAATTCACCTGTCCGCTTACACCCTAAACAAATAATCAACAATTCGCCCATACACCCGGGACACGAATCTAGCCTCACCACCACTAACCAGGGTGTGTATTGGCTCAGAGGTCCAATTCCACGCAATGGGAATTAACCACCACAAGAATGCATATGCATGCACATCAAAAGCATGCAACATTCAATCAATGTAATATGATATCACAACATCATTCCATACATAGCCAACACCAACAAATAGCACATGATAACCGCATAATCATGAATAAACAAATAAACAAAGACATAAGTATGTAGTCCTCAATCAAATCGGAAGAACAACTCTAACTGGCTCGTCACCATTTCTAAAATTACTTTAGTTCAAAAAATCGGAAAATCGACACTTTTTAAAATAAAATTCATGAAATAGTAACTTCTCAATTTTATAAAATAGTACGTTTAATTTAGAGAACGCTGCCCAAAACGGCACTCGAATCGGAGTTACATTTTAGAAAATATGATTTTTAAACTTTTAAGCATTTTTGAAAATAACACATGGTAACCGGTTCCTCCCAGGGAGAACCTGGTTCCCACAAGTTTAAAATGCACGCTCTCTAACCGGTTCCTCTCAGGAAATCAGTTCCCACTAAAAATGTTACTTTTCTTTGAAAATTTCAATGGGAACCGGTTCCTCCTGTGAGTAACCGGTTCCCACACACCCAGAATTCCTCCTCCCTGGTTTTTGTACCAGGAACCCGGTTCCTCCCACATGAGAACCGGTTCCTACGACCTGCATAATCCAAAAACAGTAGTTTGACAGCATGTGATTTTTCCCAACTTTCCTCTTTATTCCAATTATGAATTAACACATCAAAAACACCAAAATCATCCAACACAATGTTATATAGCAGAATTCATTCATTCCCAATAATCCCATAACATATTAACTATTCAATTTCACACAATTCGACATGTTAAGGGATAATCCTACAAACCTAGATTTTTCTAATTCAAGCTTCCTAACATACTCAACCATTCCATCGAATCCCAAAACCCATAAGGCATCATAATTGGATAAAATCACCCCTTACCTCGTGATGATTCTTCGGTCTCTGACGCTTTGGCTTTTTCCTCTTCTTTTTCCTCTTCTCAATTTCACGTAGAATGCTTTTCTCCAAAAATAAATCTCAAATCTCTTTTCCTCCTTTTATTCCTTTTATTATTATTAATCTATAATAATAATAAACCAATAATCCAACCTTATTATTTAATTAAATAAATCCCAAAAATATTAAAACTCCATTTTAATTAAATAAATAATTAAAATCCTATTTATTTAATATTTTGAAAATATTTGGGTGTCACACCAGAGCTCTTCCATCAGAGGCATATGCAGCAGAAGACAAATTAAAACAGCCTCAACATATTCCAAAAAAGATGTCAGGACCTCTTGTGGGACACCATGCATAAAAACAATCATCAATAGTTGTTGTCACAACTAGTAGAAGACTCGTGCGTCCGCACGGGTTAAAACATTTATATTTTAAATTATGTATTTGAAATGAAATTAAAGTTAATGAAAAATATAGACACAGAAGGATCATAACATATACATAAATTATTCATAAATCAATAATCATCGCATCATTAAGAGATGACTTTATGATTTCATTTATTTGGATCTAACTCATTGTGTCAGTGTCACTTCATGAAAATAAAATATTTTACAGTATCAACCAACAGAAATAAATACCAATAACTTAAAATTTATAGTATGATGTGATGGGAGTCATCGTAGTGATTGGTTGACATTGTAAAATAACTTTACACTGTATGTGCATATCCCATTTTCACGAAGTTATATATCAATTTAAATTATATTTCTTTTGGAAAGAAGAAAATAAATTATATATAGTCGTGTATATGAATTAAATAAAAGTAATGACCCTCATGTTTAAAATATTTTCTACTTATCTTAAGAGGCGGATCCAAATATTATATATTGGTGTGGCTTAATGTTAAAGAAATTAAAAAATAAAAAAAATATTATTCTATACAATACATTTATAATAAAATTTGTCTACTAAATATGAGGAATTAACAAATATGAGTGAGACAGAAAACAATTCGTTTTGATAATCTACTATCTAACATATATTAAAAGATTGTCCAAACTACCTAAACTACCATTTTCTAAAACATATTTTACACTACTTTGGACATTTTAGTAAGTAACAAAATAATCCTTAACTTTTTCAACTTTTCTCATTTCATGCACCAATTGTCAACATCTCATTGGTCCAAATTAAAAACATAATTTTCTCATCTTACACTACTTTCTCTTCTCTCTCTCTCTCTCTCTCTCTCTCTCTCTCTCTCTCTTACAATTAATTCTTTTACAATTAAATATCTCATTTTAAAATTACATTTTAGGACATATTTTATCTTTTCTATTTATTTTTTTTAATCCAAATAGAAATTAATTAATTTAAAAAATACGATGAATACAACGGCGATCGCTCGGATCCAGCCACCAACCAACCAAAACAGCCCTAGAGGGAACCCCTACTATAGCATGAGGTGAGCAATGTGCTCCCTTAGCTTCCTATTGAACCAGTCCCTATATACAATATTATCAATAATACTATCCTCAATTTTTGCACTAGGGATAGTATTCCCAAAATGAGTCTTGTTCCTAAAATTCCAGACCCCACAAACAGTTTCAGCAAGTGCAATTTTAAGAAGCTGCTTTCTCCAGCCTTTGCCTTTCACACTTTGTTCCAACCAAGTACGCTCCAAGTCCCATGGAAGCGGGTTATGGTGGATGCCAATCCACACAAGCACCAAATTCCAGACCTGTTTCAGCGTATTACAGTTAAAGAATAAGTGGCCATGCGATTCATTATCGATGCAGGAACTACACTGAGTATTAATCACCATATCAAATTTACTAAGTCTGTCCCTCGTAGCCAACCGGTTATGACACGCAAGCCACAGGGTGAAGATAGCCCTAGGTCTGGCCGCATTACCCATAACCAAATTCCTCCAGGTCACTGGTTTCTCATTAACCAGCAAAGCATCATACAGGTTCTTCATGTGAAACTTATTTCCTTTCATCATTTGATCCGAGGTCTGTTGCTTGGTACCAATTACCTCCCTAGAATTCAGAATGGTCCTCAGGATCCAGAAGATATCTTTCTTAATTTTCACATTCATCACAGAATTAATTTTGATGTAATAACCATGCACCCAACGAACCCACAAGTTATCAGTTTTCTTGCAAAAGTTCCATAAAAGCTTGAGCATAGTGACTCTATTCCAGATACCAACATCAATAAGATTCAACCCACCTTTTTTAGCTGGTCTACAAATATGCTTCCACGCCACAGTGCTCTTATTGTTGTTCTCCGTACTCCCTATCCAAAGCAAGGTTCCACAAATAGTATTGATCTTCTTGATCACAGCTTGAGGAAAGGGAAAACATTGGAGCCAATAATTGGCTATAACAAACGAAATACTTCTAAGCAACTGAATACAGCAGCCAGTATAGCTTAGAAGCTTTGTGTGCTCCAGTGTCTAGTTATCTCTACAATTTTCTCAATCAACGACATATACTGATTAATAGATAGTCTCCTACAGGTCAAGGGGATGCCAAGATACCTAGAAGGAAGTCCTCCTTCTATAAACTCAGTACGCTGCAGAATCTGACATTTTATATCCTCATCCACTCCTCCAAAATAAATCTTGCTTTTAGAGGTATTGATCTTCATACCTATACACCTAATAAAGGTACCAAAAACTTGAATCATAATGTCAATAGATAGAATATCCCCTCTGGAGAACAACAGAATATCGTCTGCAAAAGTAAGGTGGGTAATCCTCAGCTTTTCACACTTCACATGATGGTTAAAATTCGGTATAGCCTGCATCCTAGTCAGAATCCTGTTAAGATACTCCATGACCAAGACAAAGAGGTAAGGGGAAATAGGATCCCCTTGCCTCAAGCCTCTCTTAGCCTTTAAAATAGAGTTGATCCTGCCATTAACACTGAACCTGTATGAGACAGTAGTAACAACAATCATAATCCACTTGATGAATCTGGCCGGTATCCCAACTTCCTGCAGAATTATCTCCATAGCACGCCAATCTACCATATCATAGGTCTTCTGAAGATCAATCTGCAACATAGTCTTAGGAGCTCCTCCCTTCTTGCTATAGCCTTTAATAAGCTCAAAAGCAAGCAAAATATGAGAGTGGATTTGTTGGCCAGGAACAAACGCTGCTTGACTATCCCCAATGATCTGCCCCAAATTACCACCTAACCTCTTGGTCAAAACTTTAGAGATGATCTTGTACATTGTGGTACAACCAACAATAGGCCTAAAGTCCTTTATATGCTTAGCATCAACACTTTTAGGGATGAGAGTAACAAGGGTACAATTCCAAGCCGAATAAAGCCTATTGTTATCAAAGAACTCCTTCACAACATCCATCACATCATTCTTCACAACGTGCCAGCTAGCCTTGAAAAATCTGGAACCGTAACCATCTATGCCAGGAGATTTGACGTCATTAATATTGTTCAGGGCCTACAGGACTTCCTGCTCAAAGATATCTTTTGAGAGCATAAATGCGTGTTTCCTACTGATTTAACTACCAACACTCATAGCCACAATGTCAATACCCTCCAGAATTTCCTCTTTGTTCCCCATAAGGCTTCCATAGAAGGCCAGCACTTCATTTTCCATCCCAACCTAGTCTGAGATAGTCTTACCATCAGCAGTGAGAAGATAATTCATGGATTTATTCTTATTCTTGGCTTTAATAGAGGCATGGGAAAAGGAAGAGTTTCCATCTCCCAACTTAAGCCAATCAATTTTAGACCTTTGCTTCAGAATATCTTCCTCCAAGGAATTCCAGCTCACAACTTCCTATGTACACTTCCTAACAACATCAATCTTCTGGGGTTCATTCTGTCAAGCAGGAGATCATTTTGGGCTTTAGTCAAATGGCTTCGGGCCTGAGTAAGGAACTTCCTAGCATGAGTAAGGGGTTTGCTCAATCTCTTCAGCTCAGGTTGCAGCCTTTTGAGCTTTCTCCATAGGACAACCAAAGAATTACCACTAACATGCCTACTCCAGCTCTGAAGCACGGTCTCGTTATACCGGTCCTGCTTAGTAACACAATTTATAAAACGAAATCTGGGCCCAACAAGAACTTTCTTCTATTGTTCAATGATAAAGAGCTGAGCATTATCTGATATGTGAGGGGACAACATACTCAGATTAAGGTCTTTATTAAACCAGTCAACATTACCAATAACCTTATCTATTCTTGGATAAATAGGATCAACATCATGCTTATTAAACCAAGAGTAGTAGTCACCCTTGGACTCCATTTCAAAAAACCCAACACAAGCAATCATACTGGCTAAGTCAATGAATTCAGCTTCAGTCACCATTCCCCAATTTTGTCTTTCGATTGTAAAACATTGCAAAAATCTCACAGCTCACACCAAGGCCCATGTTGTTGAAGATTCTCAATGTCAAGCCAAAGTTGGTTTCGCTGCTCAAGTTTATTGTGAGCATAGACAATAGTTAGCCAGAACTGGAAGTTACCCTGCAAATCGGTGATCTCACAATGAATCATTTTCTCAGAGCTACTAATCTCGTTCACTTGTATGGTATTTTAATTCCAATGAATCCAAATGCGCCCATTCTCATGGTGATGATAATTATCAATATAGCTTCCTCGCAGATTCAATTTATTTCTAATGGCAGCAACCTTATCTTTTTTCACCCTAGTTTCCAAAAGGATAATAATATCAACATTAAACTTGAGGAGATGGGAGCTAATCTCCTTGTATTTACCCACTTTATTGAGCCCCCTGACATTCCAAGACACTATCATGGTCCAGGATCGTGCAGTGCTCCATTGTCCTTTGAAACAGCTAGAGCATGAAATAAATTGGTACACTGCACTTCAGCAGGCATTTGACCCTTTCCTCTATCTTTTCCAGTTTTTGTTGCCAATTTCCAGTCTTCTTTTTGAACTTCGACATTGTTATGCCTAGCTCTAGGGGTGACAGCTCGCTGACATTTGATGCATTACTCTGGTTTCCACTCATATTCCACAGCTTGAATCGTCTTGTTCCCTCATTATCCCTAATAACTATTTCCTTTGGCAACTCCTTTGTTATATCCACCTCAACCAATATCCTATCATAGGATACTCTGAGGGCAGTACATTCACCAGTTAAAACAGGACTCCCTAACACACTCCCAATTTTTGCTAGGCTTGTTTCTCCCCATATATAAAGAGGAAAGAGGGGAAATTTGATCCATATAGGAAGCGCTCTAAGCATATCTTTTTTCAAATTAAAGTCTGGTTTCCATTCCTGTAACAACATAGGCATGTTCCTAATAGTATAAGGGCCTTTCATAAGCACTTCATCCCTATCCCCGAAAGATGAGAATCTCAAGATGAAATAACCTTCCTCATGGTAATACATATCTGGAAGAGTCACGAAATTCCAATTCTTCATCATGTATTGTTTCACTATGTACATACTCAGATCTGCACCTAATACGTACATAATTGGCGCAGATTTCCAGAACTTCATCTCCGCCATTACATCTTTTTCTTCCAGCACCGCTTCTAATTCACCATTCACAGCTATCGGAGCTATGAACCTCAACAACATCCCTTTCCTAGGATTCCTGTTGTCATTCAAAATATCAACCCATAGCTTCATTGATTCGTCCCCAATCTTAAGGCTAGGGTTTCCTTCTTCTTGAAAAGCCACCATCACAGGGGTAGCTGGAGCCTTTTCAACCTCTTCAACCATCTCCGCATCTTCAAGTTCCTTCAGTATTGCTGCAGCATCGTACTCCTCTTGTAACGGCGTCGTGTGTATCGGTGTCGTGTGTGTTGTGCTTTGGTTTAGCGGCGGCGGAGGCGCCGTTTTCTTCGGCCTCCCTCGTCCCATCAACCTCTTCTAATTGTTTTCTATTTGTTTAGTATCATTGAAAATACTAATTAATTTATTATTTAACTTTAATAAAATTAAAAATGTATCTTATGAAATTGAATACTACTACGTATCATTCACACAACTAGCTTTTTATCTTATGGGTCACTATCAAATTATTATCATTATTTTTAAATGTTAATTTTTAATTTCTCCATGTCACAAGTTTTTTTTTTAAAGTTACTTAATACATTGAGTTTATTTTAACATTATGTAATTCAATTTAAATTCACATGTGTATCTAAATACATTATTTGTTCAGTTTACCATTATATTTTGTATAATCATATTATTTATTGTAATTTTTTTATTTCATAATTTTTCATTGTATTTTCCCATTAAATACTAATTAATCTATTATTTAAATTTAATAAAATTAAAAATATATTTTAAGAAATTGAATAATATTACATATCATTCACACAACTAACTTTTTATCTTATGGGTCACTATCAAATTATTACCATTATTTTCAAATGTTAATTTTTTTCTCTCCATGTCACAAGTTTTTTTTTTTAAAATTACTTAATACATTGAGTTTATTTTAACATTACTAATTTAACTAAATTCACATGTGTATCTAAATACATCATTTGTCAAGTTTTTACCATTATATTTTGAATAATCATATTATTTGTTGTAATATTTTGATTTTATAATTTTTCATTGTACTTTTCCAATAAATATAAATTTTTTATATGTATATCAAAAAAAATATTTCATCAATATTAAAATAAATTCACCCGTGCGGGAGCACGAGTCTCTGACTAGTTTGTATAAAATAAATTAAAATATAAGTAGACTTTGTTCAAACCTTATTAAGAACACCTTTTGCTCTTTATAATTAAATTTATTAGACATTGCAGTTATTTTGTTATTCAAATTATTTTGCAATTACACTTTGTTCAAAATTTATTTGAATTTATATTTTTACTACTTTATTGTGTGTGATGATTATATTTAGAATTTGAATTTATAGAATAAATTTTTAAAATTATGAAATTTTAAAATTTGGAAGGTGTTGTGATTTTTTAGAGATTAATCTATCCGATTCTACCAATTCAATAACTATATAATTAGATTATTGAGACCGATGTATTGAATTTATATACTTAATTAAATTTGATTTCATCATGTGGTTCAATCAATAAAACAATAATTCAATAATCTTACTGATTCAAGAAAAAATGATGATGCATTCTGTAATACGGTGAACTGACTTTGTAGGATTTTTGTATCGCAAATGTGCAGATAGCAAGAGTCGCCACCGACTTTTCTTTTATCCAATTAAGGGAAGGTGAAAAGAACAGGAAAAGACCTTCGTTAGATTCTGAGTAAGGGAGAAGGTTATGAAAAGGGAAGGTATTAGCACCCCTTTCCATCTGTAGTTATCTACGGGCTCTTAGTTGCTCTTAGATCACTTTAAAACTGTGTTTTCTGTGTGTTTGAAAAATGTTTTGAAAAGGCATTTCGCTTTGACTTTGTAATGATTCATGTAGGAATGTATACAAAGTGTTCGGAAATGTTTCGTTTTGAAAAGAGTTTGAACTTTGACAAAAGTGTGAGGTGTGAAAAGTATTTTGATAGAGCAAGCAACTAAAAGTCTTATTACCTACTCAGAATTGGTCGTTTTCGTGTTGTTTTACATTCCCTTAGAATAGCGCTAGCCATACCATTAGTTGGTTGGTAACTCCATTCATTGGATGTAAGCGGGACATTCGAAGGGACATCGGATGGTCATAGAAGGCAACTTGTAGGAAGTATCCTAGCACATTCGAAGGGACTATCATCATTTTTCGTAGGCGACAATCGAGGGTCAAGATCATGTATTCGGAGGCGACATCGTGGGTCTTATGATCTTTGTATCGAAGGGACTATGATGATTTGTTTTGAAGGCAACGGTGCAAGAATACCTCTACGTTCGAGGGACATGACCATTTGTAATCGTATAAGCAACGAGAGAGAATTACCCTAAGGGGTGCATGTGTGAAAGAGTGTATTGATTTCAGATATTTTATCTTGAAAATTAGTGTGGGCTATGTCCAATTTTATCTTGCCATACACGCCTAATTACTAACAGTTTATAGGGTGCGGAAATTAAAATGAGGAAAGGTAAAGTGCGAAAAGATAAATCCTACGCTATTACATGGCTTTGGGGCAGATACATAATTTAAAGTGAGGAAAATAAAATCCCTAATTAAACTATTACATCCCATAGGCAATTACATTATATGAAAAGAAAGCGATAAAAATTGTCCGAAACGGGATAACCTGTGAAAAGATGAGAAATCGGGAAATGGAAGAAAATTGCATAAGAGGAAAATGTTAGTAAAAATAAATGTTTTTGAATGAGAAAAAGATTTCATGCTAGAAATAACATTAATATGATAAAATAATTTTTTGGGATTTTTTGGAGTTAATTTAATAATTAAAAATCAATTAAAAGTGATTTTAATGATTAGTTAGCAATTAAATTAAATATGCATGCAAAAATAATATTTTTAATTTTATAAATTAAATAAACATTTTCTGAAAATAATGCAAAAAGAAAAATATTTTTTAGTGCTTTTTAAATGCAAAATAAAAGTTATAGAAAATAAATTAAAATGCATGGAAAAATATTAAAAGAAATTATGAAAATAGAAAATATGCAAACTTGTAAAGAGCAAAAATATATTGGTCTCCTCAGGAATCGAACCGGTGACCTTGCCTTCACATCTACACGCCTTGACCAACTGAGCTGGAGCGTCCACGTGTTAGGAAAATACAACGAATTGTTTTTAAACGGTGTCACTTCCTAATTGCCCAGAACGCGCGCGAAGATCTTCATCGTCTTCGTTTGAATTCTGGGAATTTTGCGTCGGTCTTTCTTCGACGCTAAGGCCCCTGCAATTTCTAAAATCTCATACACATAATATAAATGAATTGTGAGTACATGAATCGATTGCAAATTGAATTCTAAGCACGATGGTGGTGGTCTTTTTGTCCAATTTTTCCGTTTTAAGGAAACCCCAATTTGGTTCAGAAAACCCTAATAATGGTAATTCGTGTTTCAGGCCATGGAAATGCAATTAAACCATCCAGAAAGTTTGCAAGCTTCATTCTAAACACAAAAAAACAACATAACATGTTAAAAATGCATGAATAACAGAATTCGATTTTTGAAAAAGTGTGACAAACCGAAATCATGTTTGCTTGATTCTTGATGTTTTTGAGTGTTGTAAGGGTCTGGATCGATTCTAAAGACCTCAAGGAACACGATGGAATGCTCAAAATCGATTGAAAACCACTGAAACCAAGGCTGCTAGTGACTTGTAGTGCACGTTTTTTTTGAATTAGGTTAGGGTTTCTCCAAGAAATTTTTATGTTCTCATTCATGTGATATGCATTGTATATTTATAATGGATGGAAATTGAGCTGATTTGAGGAAAAAATAATCATCAATCAATGCAAAGATTATTTGATTTTGTACAAAATCAAATTTCAACTTTTTTGATAAATTTCAATCAATTTCTTGCCAAATTCGAAATTTTCCAGCTTTCTTGGGTTACTTGGATCTCAAGGATGAGAGAAAAATCAATTTTGCAATTAATTTTGATTTTATACCTTATTTTTGAATTTAATTTGTATTTAAATGAATAAAATCCAAATTAAATAGAAAAATAAAATTAAAATTCGTGGCATTGGGCTTGGATGTTCCAAATTGTATAAGGAACAAGTTTGGATTAAGAAAAAGTAGGCCCATTTGCAAAAATTTTGATTTTTACAAGTATCTCTCTTTGTGCACTTCTTCAAAATTGCCCAACTTGTGAATGGTGTATTTTGCTCAATTTTCCACATTTTTGAATGTTCTTGGACTTTTTGGAAATCTCTAAGAGTCCTCTAACCAACATCTTTGGTTTCATCTCAATTGGAGTTTCCATGCTCAATATATCTTCAAAACAAAAAGTTGACTTTTTGTAGACTTTGAAAAGGACCTGTAATGTTTTGATCCATACCTTCCAAATGAAGCATTTTTTGAACATTCTTGTGAGACATGAAGTTGTAGAGAATTGAATTTCCTTTAAACAAGAGGTGGTGGAACAATTTCTGAGAAAGTATGAAGAAGTTATGCTCAGTCAAAGTTTGGTTGACTTTTCACTAAGAAACCCTAATTTAGAAAGTTTGACTTTTGAGCAAATCTTGAGTTTTCTTGATGAATCATGATCAAACTTTGATCAAATGATGAATGTGACTTCAAAATGATGATGTTGACCAAAAATCAGGAAGTTTGACTATATGTTGACCACATTTGACTTTTGTCCAATACAATTGATTTTCAACCATCTGAGCAATTGTCTGAGGAAACTTGACTTGTGAGGCTTGAAACTCAACATGGAGATTCTTTGAAGCATATGAGGAGGCATGATGACCATTGGAGATGTTGGAAGTCCATCTGGATATGAGGATAGCCAAACCCTAGTTTGGGTTGATTGTCTAGGAGAGGGTTTGTCTGATCAACCCTTGAGGAATCCTTGAGTATGGATGTATGGAATGTCTTGAGAAGATGGAGGGAAAATTTTGGGGTATGACACATTCACAGTGTAAAAACGTTTTACACTGTCAACCAATCACGACCATGAATCAGGACAAATCATATTGTAATTCAAAAAAAAAGTTTAGGTTTAGGTTTGAGTCTACACAACTTGGAGTATATTTAAATATTAAATCAAATTAAATCTAATCCAATCTAATATAATATTTTAACAAATCTAATTTTATATTTCAACACACACCCATAATCCAAGTTGTCGAACATCCTCAAAAATAGACAATCTGAATTATTCCTAATTTCTTTCTCAAATATAGGAATATGTCAATCTTCAATCCTTTGGTGAAGATGTCAGCCAACTGTGCTTCACTTGAGCAATGTCTAACTTCAAGTTCACCTCGATTTACCTTTTTCCTCAAGAAGTGAAACAAAGCTTCGATATGTTTACTTCTTCCATGCAAACTGGATTCTTCGCCAGATTTATAGCTGACTTGTTATCGATTTGCAACACCAACGGTTTCTTCACTTAAATAACTATTTATTCAAGTAGTGATCTGATCCAAACTGCTTGACAAGCAACATAGGATCCTTCTATATATTCAGCTTCGCAAGATGACAATGCCGCAACAAGTTTCTTCTTCAAACACAATGATATTGGGGCACGAAATACTTGAAAGAAATATCCAGTTGTGCTTCTTCGATCTTCCTTATCTCCACACCAATCAGCATTTGAAAAAAAATTAACTATTGCTTCTTGATCTTCAGAATTTCGTCGAAATAGTATACCATAATTTATCGAACCCTTCAGATATCTCAGGATTCTTCTTGCAGCCTTCATATGTGACACTCTTGGTTCACGCATATTTATGCTTACTAATCCGAAAGCAAAACCAATATCAGGTCGAGTGTTGCATAAATACCTCAGTGATCCCACAATTTGCTTGAACAAAGTTACATCAACTTTTTCCTCCTCTCCATTATTCTGGAACTTCACATTTGGTTCGACAGGTGAGGATGCAGGATTCGAATCATCCATTATGAATCTCTGGAGTATCTCTTTGACATATTTCCTTTGATGTAACACCATACCTTTCTTTGTTATTTGAAATTCCATGCCTAGAAAACAAGACAATTTTCCCAGATCCGACATTTCAAATTCCTTCGTCACCAGCTCTTTGAACTTCGACAAGTTCTTCAAGCTATTTCAAGTTACTAGCAAGTCATCAACATGTAAGTAGATGATTTTTATATCTTGTTCTACCACCTGAACATATACACGATACTCTGATTTGCATTTGACAAATCCCAATTTGACTAAGTATGAGTCGATCTTCTTATTCCATGCCCTAGGTGCCGACTTGAGACCATAGAGCGCTTTGTGCAACCTATGTACTTTACTCGCTTCCTTTTGAATAAAAAACCTAAGAGGCTGTGTGACATAAACATATTCTTCTAAAGGACAATTCAGAAATGCTGATTTCACATCTAAATGAAATGTCGACCAGCCTTGGTTGCATGCCAATGCTACTACTAGTCGAACAGTCTCCAATCTTGCTACTAGAGAAAATACTTCAGAGTAGTCAAGTCCTTCTCTTTGAAGAAACCCTCGAGCTACTAATCTTGCTTTATGTCTTGCTATCGAACCATCAGTATTGTGTTTCAACTTGAACACCCACTTCACTTCAATAGCTTTTGTATGTGCTGGTAATTCGACTAACTCCCATGTGTTGTTTCTTTCGATTGCCTCTAACTCTTTGACCATAGCTAACTTCCACTTGATACTCTTCAAAGCTTCACTATATTTATTTGGTTCAGCACCTACAACGACTGGATTCTCAGGAATTCCTTCGACTTCGACCTCATCAATTTCTTCATCAAAATCAGAGCTCATTAGTGGCTTGTTAATTGAATTACTAGAATTCCAATCCCAAGTAGAATTTTCATCAATTACAATGTCTCTACTCGACTAAATCTTCTTATTAACTTGATTGAATAGCCTATATGAACCAGTTTTATGATATCCTACTAGAATCATAGGTTCACTCTTCTTATCAAGCTTCCTTTTTCTTGCATCAAGAATATGCTTATAACACATAGAGCCAAACACCTTCAAATGATTTACTAATGGTCGTTTGCCACTCCATACTTCTTCAGGAACCTTGTTCTTCAAAATCTTAGTAGGACACCTATTCAAAATATAGACTGCAGTCGAAATAAATTCTCCCCATAAAGACTTTGGCAAATTCTTATGCTTTAGCATGCATCTTGCCATATCTAATATGGTTCTGTTTCTTCTTTCAGCAATTCCATTATGTTGAGGCGGATAAGGAGAAGTTACCTCATGATCAACACCATGTTCTACAAAGAATTTCTCAAACATCTTTGAAATTTATTCTCCACCTCCATCTATTTGTAGAACTTTGATCTTTTTCTCACTCTGGTTTTCGACAAGTATCTTGAATCTCTTAAAGATTTCGAATACTTCGTCCTTTCTCTGGATCACATAGATCCACAAATTTCGACTAACTCATCAACAAATGAAATAAAATATCTATCCACCAATGGTATATTCTTCGAATGAACCACATACATCTGAATGTACCACTTTGAGAATGCAGGATGATCTCAGTGGCATAGTCGAAACAAAGGAATTTTTGGATTACTTTCCGACTAAACATCTTTCACAATGTTTTCCAGGCATCTCAAGACTTGGAATTCCATAAACCATATCTTTAGTATTAGTTGATTGAGTGGTCGAAAATTCAAATGTCCAAACCTTAAGTGCCACAACCAACTATCCTTGTGGTCAACAATAGTTCTCAAACATTGAACTTCTGTCGAACTGATCATAGTGTTAAATGTTCTGTTCTTCGACAACGGAGATTTTAAGACCAAATTGTTCTTGGTGTCGAACAATTTCAAAGCTCCATCTTTCATAACAACTAAGAAACCTTTTTCAACCAATTTTCCAACACTTAGCAAGTTGCACTTCATTACAAGTACATAAAGTACATCTTTAATCATCGTTTTCCCTCCATTACTCATTT
The DNA here is from genome assembly GCA_021764765.1 of Vicia sativa. NCBI lineage: Eukaryota > Viridiplantae > Streptophyta > Magnoliopsida > Fabales > Fabaceae > Vicia > Vicia sativa. The sequence goes on from CM038795.1 coordinate 265,213,095, forward strand.
GAAAAGATATGTTGCCATTACCTTCTTCTTGCAACGAACTATTATCAGCAAGTTTTACCTTGCTCTTCTTCGACTCGTCGTAGTCTGTCGACGTCTCCTTTCAACCAGTCATGTGATTTGAGCAACCTGAGTCGAGGAACCAGATCTTGGATTCGACATGGTTATCTGAAACTGCAACCATAACCACCATACCTCCTTCATAATCATCTGAATCTTGGTGTGAAAGGTTCGCTCCTTTCTCCTTGCCTTTTGTCAATCCATTGTATTTTATGTACCAACAATGTTTGGCTACGTGGCCCCACTTTTCAAGTTATAGCATAGCACACCTTTTTTATCTTCTTTGTCCTTTTGATAGTTTCCTCCTCCCCTTTTCGAGGATTCAAAATATCTATCTTCTACCTTATTCTTGTGGGGATTCGATCAAGACTTCTTGCCCTGAGTCTTGTCGAACTTGCCTTTGAACTTGTTGGAACCACCATCCTTTTTCCATGACTGAGCTTGCAGAGCCTGTATCGAGTCTTGAACTCTTTTTCTTTTGACAATCCTCATCTCATGCGCCTCCAACGAACCAACCAGATCTTCCACTTTAGTGGATTCAAGTTTGTTGGATTCTTTGATAGCTACTATAACGTGATCAAAGTGAGAGGTCAATGTTCTCATTACCTTCTCAACTATCATCTTATCAGTTATGGTTTCACCACAACCCTTCATGAGATGCACGAGTTTCTGAACCTTCTACACATATTCTGCAACTTTTTCATCTTCTCCAATTGATAATAATTCATATTGTCGGCACAAAGTTTATAACTTGACAACCTTGACTTTCTTACCTCCTTCATAATATTTTACCAGAATATCCCATGTCTCCTTTGTCGTTTCAGCATGAGAGATTCTATCAAAATTAGTAGCATCAACAGCCGTCTAAATGCAATAAGCAGACTTGCAATATTTCTTCTTGACTTCGTTGTGGGATTTTTTCTGTGGTGCGGTTGCATTTGCAACTAACGCAGGAATGCCGTCGGTAACCACCTCTAGGGTTTCATGGAAGCCAAACAAGGATTGCATCTATTTTTTTCATCATATCCAATTTTTGCCATCAAGCATTGGAAGAGAATTGGAATGCCCTTATCACTAGTCATCTTCACAGCGGTTGATTCACTTGCCCTGGAAACACGATATCTGGCGTGAAGTTCTTGAAAACTTGATCAAGAACAATAACCGGAAGCTCTGGATACCAATTTTTTTGTGCGTGAGGCAGTTTTAGCGAGGAGAGAATAGAGAGAATAATGAAATAAGGATTTTTATTATTGGATTGTACAAACAATGATACAGACTAAAACTATTTATATACAACCCTAATTGGACTTGGGTCTACACAACTTGGATTATATTAAAATATTAAATCAAATCAAATCAAATCAAATCAAATCTCATATTTTAACAAATCCAATTTAATATTTCAACAAAAAAAAACTATCAATTATACTATTTAATAAATAATTAAATATGTAAAAAATAAGTAATGTCATGTGAGATTGATCGAAGGTACACTATCCATCTTTTTGTAATAGATAGAAATATTGTCCCAATTTCAGAAATGAGTCATATAATATGTTCACCGAAAATTGACACATTGTATTGAACACTATATCATATACAAGTATATAGGTTTAAATTTGTGCTTTTATACAAAAACTAGAAAGAGAAATTAATATTAAAAATTTTAGAACTATATCATATACGAAGTTATAAGTGTCTGTTTCTAGTGTTCAAATAAATTTTCCCTTAAGAAATTATTCTCAATATCAACAAATTCACAAAACCACTATTAGCGTATATTATTCTAGCAACTAAAAGAGTGCTGATATCTGTATAGTTAGTTATGTATTGTTGTCAATACATACTTGTTTTGTATACTGTAACGAAAAGATGAAGTAAGGAAATTGTGGGATGGTCCTATGCTAATTCAACATGCCAGTCTGGAGGCTCATTACGTTATGGAAAGAAGGAATTTTTTAGGAGATTTTGAGTTTCAAAAGGTGATGATTTCTTAGGGGTAAAGTTGAGATGGAGGGGGGAAAGTTTCTATGTTGTTAATATCTATTCTCCTTGTTCTTTGGCGCATAAAAGGATTCTCTGGGAGTCCTTGTTGAGGTTTAAGTCAAAGTTTGCAGATGGAGAATGATAGATCTTTGATGTGCAGGAACACTGAGAAGAAGGAGTTTTCTCGTTTCATCGAGGCTAGTGAGCTTATTGATGTTCCATGTAAAGGGAATAAGTTTAGCTGGTTTAGCAGAGACGGAAAGGCAATGCGTATAATTTATCGGTTCATTATTTTGGAAGCTTTAATCTGTAAATGGGGAGTGATTGGTAAGCTGATAGAGAATAGGGATATTTCAGATCATTGTTTGAGCTAGATAGTCATTAACAAAGCATATTAGGGACCGAAACTGTTTAAGGTCATCAGCAGTTGGTTTCATAATTAATATTTTCTTGTGTTTGGGGAGTCGGAGTGGAACAAATTGAAAGTTGTAGGCAAAAGTGATTATGTTCTAAAGGATAAGTTGAGGATGCTCAAAGTTAGTCTTCGGAGTTGGAACGTTGAGGTTTTCAAGAGGATTGACTTGGAGATTAAGGAGGGAGTTAGGGATATTAACGTAATCGATGAGTATGTAGGTTGGTGTAGTGATAGCCAAGTTGAAGATGTGGTTGTTAACACAAGTGAAGCGACAAGTCGCTTGTGGATGAATTTGAGAATCAAAGAGAACATGCTTCTTCAAAAATCTAGGTTGAAATAGGATAATGAATGGGATCGTATAGTAGATTTTTCCATAGCGTTATGAAAGAGAGGATAAGAAGAAAATTTTTAGGTTCTCTTGCTACTGTTAGCGGTTTATTGGAAGAATGGGAGCGGTCAAGGATGGAGTGTGGGACACATTTTCTAAGAAGTTTGTGGAGCTTGATTTATGCAAGCTCATTCTTGATGGAATTTCTTTTAACAGATTATCACGGGAGGAGGTTAGCTTGATAGAAGCTTTGTTTTTGTATCTAGAGATCAATGAGGGGTTTGGGGGTGCGAGAGGACGAAGAGTCCAGGTCCCGACGGATATAATTTCTTCTTCATAAGAAAATGCTGGCATTTCTTAAAAGGGGACTTTACTCGATTCTTAAATGATTTTCATGGAAATGTTGTTTTGCCGAAAGCGATAACTTCTTTATTCTTGACTTTGATTCTAAAGAATTTCAACCCTTTGATTCTCGATGATTACATACCTCTTTGCCTCGTTTGATGTATGCATAAATTTCTTTCAAAACTTCTAGTGACTAGGTTGAAAAAGGTGTGAAGTTCTTTAATTTTAACTTTTCAGAGTGCGTTTGTGCCCGGGAGACAATTAGTTGATGGAATCCTAGTTTCTAACGAGGTAGTGGACTTCTCTACGAAGGAAAAGAAGATTTATTTTCTTTCCAAAGTTGATTTTGAAAAAGCTTACGACAAAGTCAACTTGGAGTATCTTAAGTTCTTGTTGAGAAAAATGGGTTTTGGTGATCTTTGGGTGAGGTGGACGGAGGCAAAGGTGTTCAACAATCATATGTCAGTTCTTGTTAATGTGAGCCCTACTTAGGATTTTAGAGCGGGAAGGGTCTTAGTAAGGGAGATACGCTTTCCTCGTTTTTGTTTTTGTTAGTTGCAGAAACCTTACCGGGTTTGGTTAGAAAGGCGACAAAGGTAGGAGATTTTTTTGGTTTCAATGTCAATGCTAAATGCATTGTGGATATTCTTTAGTTTGCTGATGATACGTTATTAATGGGAGAAGGATGTTTGAAGCAAGTGTGGACTCTTACAACGTTTCTTAGAGGTTTTTAATTGGCTTCGGGTCTTGGGGTCAAATATCATAAGAGCAAGTTGATTGGTTTAATCTTAATCCCAACTTTCTGTGAGCTACTTCTAACTTTTTATCATACAGGATTGAGAATAAAGAGTTTTTCGTTTCTTAGAATTTTGATTGGATCTAATCCAAAGAGAATTTCCTTTGGCATCTGCTAATTAGCAAGTTGAAGTCTCAGCTATCTTGTTGGAATAGAAGATATCTGTACCTAGGTGGAATAATTAACTTGTTCAAATTTGTTTTAAGAAACTTGTATATTTTCACATGTATTTCTCTAGGGCTCCAGTCAAAATTTGTTAAGAAATTGCAAGAATTTAGAGAAATTTTCTATGGGGTTGTGCCGACGATAGAAGGAGGATTCATTGGGTCAAGTGGGATAATGTTTGTTTGCCTATGGCTAAAGGAGGTTTAGGTTTGAAAAGGATAAATGAATTTAAAGTTGCTTTGTTGCTAAAGTGGAGATGGAGAATCTTCAGGACAAGGAATCTTCGTGGATTAACATTCTTAGGGAAAGATATGGGAATTTGAATTATCTAGTTTTATCGGAGTTTGTTTCTAACATTAGCATATCCAAATCTTCTTGGGTGGAAGACATCAATGGGTTAGAGAAAAGGCATCAAGAGGACGCATTTGGAACTAATTTTAGGTTTTCTCTGGGTAAGGGTGCACCTATTCTTTTTTGGCAAGTTAATTGATGTTAGCATCAAATCTTCATTCCCAAATTTATTTTCTTTGTTTGAGTTAAAGAAAAAAGTGGTGTCTGGAATGAGAATTTGAGTTAACAATAAATGGATTTTGGGATACTTGGGAATTACGATTTCTTCTTATTCGATTTTGATGTCCAGGGTGCAAAATTTGAAGGTGTTGGTGGATTGGGTATCTCCAATTAGAGAGAAAGATGACTCAATCTTTTGAAGACCGTACTTGGAGGATGAATTTACAGTTAAATCAGGTTATGCTTTACCCAATTCTCCTCAACTTACGACGAATTACTATACGGACTTAGAAAAGGCGTTGGGACTGGTTTAGAAACCATTAGTTCCATTTAGAATAAAAGAATATGGTTAAAGATGTTTGTCAAGCATTCTTCCGTCAAAGAACTAGCTCTTTCTAAGAGGTACAATTTCTTCCTCTGCTGATCTAATTTGTGTACTATGTGATGTAGAGGAGGAGTCCTCGAATCATCTCTTTTGGTTTTGTGACATGGCTAAGGTGGTTTGGAGTAAAGTATCAAGCTGGGTAGGGATGGATTTCAATAAGGAGGATAACACTTGGAGGATATCTCTTCATGCTTATGCAGTTTTTAAAAGCAACAAAGTAAAGGTGGGTAAAGAAGATGTAGTTTGGTTAGTTGTCTGTTGGAGTCTTTGGTTGAAGAGGAATGCAGTTGTGTTTAAAAGTGAAACTTTTTTATTCTCGATTTGATTTGGAATATTAAGGTTTAGTCTTATAAATGGTCATTTAATGGAGATTTTACTTATACCAAATAAATTTTTTATGAATTTTGTAAAGGCCCTTTATATTATTTAAGGTAAGTTTCATTTGTTTGAAAATATCTCCTTTTTCCAAGTTTTCCTCGGCTTTTGTAACCAAGATTAAGTACCACTAATGTTGTCTTTAACAATTAACTTAACAATAAAATTTTGAATTAGTTCCAAAAGATTAACATAATACTCCTTCTGTTCCTTTTTAACTATCATTTTCTTAAACAAAAAATATATTTTTTTAATTATCACTTTCAAAGTTCGAAGTAGTAATAATTATTTTGTCAAAATTAACCAAAATATTTTTTATGGAGAGAGAAAAAAGTAAATTGAAATAATGAGTAATAAAATTACACATTACCTTTTTTTATATGTGTATAAAATATTAAAAATGACAATTATAAAGGAACAAAGGGAGTAATAAAAAAAAAATTGTTTCCTTCACCATTACCTGGACGACATAAAATCAGAAAAACACTTGATTTTTCTGAAGTTTACGTCTCCAAAAAGGAGAAGTTTTTTGTTAACATAACTTAAGCTCATATTTGTAAAATGTTGTACTAGCCACACCCTCTTCGACTTCAATCTTTTCGGAAATGTCAGCAACTTCTTCGACTTTGACTTCGACAAGAATGTTAAGGTTTCGTTACAACCCTTCATGAGATGAACGAGTTTCTGGATCCTTGAAAAGAGGAAAAGGAAATTCCTATCAAAAAGACAAAGAAGAGAAAAAGTTGTGCAGTTCTATAACTGTGAAATGTGGGGTCACTTTGACAAGCACTGTTAGTACAAGAAAGATAAGGGATCGACAAATGACAAGGACGAATGAGCGAACCTTGCACTCCAAGATTTAGATGGTTCTAAAGGTATGGTGGTTATGGAATCAGTTGATGATAGCCATGTCGAATTCAAGATCTGGTTCCTCGACTCAGACTGCTCAAATCACATGACTGGTCAAAAGGTGTGGTTAATAGATTTTGACGAGTCGAAGAAAATCAAGGTGAAACTTACAGATAATAGCTCATTGCAAGTAGAAGGTACTGGTAATATATGTTTTCAAATGATTAATGGAGTGAAAGCCGTGATCAAAGATGAACTCTATTTACATGGAATGAAGTGAAAACTATTAAGTATTGGACAACTGGTTGAAAAAGATTTCCATGTCGTCATGAAAGATGGGGCTTTAAAATTGTTCAACACCCAGAACAATCTGGTCTTAAAATTTATGATATCGACGAATTTGACATTTATGACCATGATCATTTTAACTGATGTACAATGTCTAAAAATTGTTGCCGACCACAAGGATAGTTGGTTGTGGTATTTTAAGTTTAGATATTTGAACTTTCAATCACTCCATCAATTGTGTATTCAAGATATTGTAACTGTTATCACGAGTCTTTGGTTTCGAGAAAGAACCTAACTTGGTTTCAAGAAAGGGTCCGTCTTACTTGTATCAGAATGTCCAGGAATGGGTGTCTTGTTGCAAGGTGTCAATGGTAGTACTAGTGTATGTGGATAAAAGAGTTTCCACTTGAGGTGGATTATTGTGGAGTTACACTTGAGGGGGGTTTTAGAATAATAATGCAACTGTGAGTAAGTGGGTGTAATACAGTGAACTTACTTTGAGATTTTTGTATCACAAATGTGCGGATAGCAAGAGTCGCCACCGACTTTTCTTTTATCCAATTAAGGGAAGGTGAAAAGAACAGGAAAAGACCTTCGTTAGATTCTGAGTAAGGGAGAAGGTTATGAAAAGGGAAGGTATTAGCACCCCTTTCCATCCGTAGTTATCTACGGGCTCTTAGTTGCTCTTACATCACTTTAAAATTGTGCTTTCTGTGTGTTTGACAAAAATGTTTTGAAAAGGCATTTCGCTTTGACTTTGTAATGATTCATGTAGGAATGTATACAAAGTGTTTGGAAATGTTTCGTTTTGAAAAGAGTTTGAACTTTGACAAAAGTGTGAGGTGTGAAAAGTATTTTGATAGAGCAAGCAACTAAAAGTCTTATTACCTACTCAGAATTGGTCGTTTTCGTGTTGTTTTACATTCCCTTAGAATAGCGCTAGCCATACCATTAGTTGGTTGGTAACTCCATTCATTGGATGTAAGCGGGACATTCGAAGGGACATCGGATGGTCATAGAAGGCAACTTGTAGGAAGTATCCTAGCACATTCGAAGGGACTATCATCATTTTTCGTAGGCGACAATCGAGGGTCAAGATCATGTATTCGGAGGCGACATCGTGGGTCTTATGATCTTTGTATCGAAGGGACTATGATGATTTGTTTTGAAGGCAACGGTGCAAGAATACCTCTACGTTCGAGGGACATGACCATTTGTAATCGTATAAGCAACGAGAGAGAATTACCCTAAGGGTGCATGTGTGAAAGAGTGTATTGATTTCAGATATTTTATCTTGAAAATTAGTGTGGGCTATGTCCAATTTTATCTTGCCATACACGCCTAATTACTAACAGTTTATAGGGTGCGGAAATTAAAATGCGGAAAGGTAAAGTGCGAAAAGATAAATCCTACGCTATTACATGGCTTTGGGGCAGATACATAATTTAAAATGCGGAAAATAAAAGCCCTAATTAAAACTATTACATCCCATAAGCAGTTACATTATTGGAAGAAAAAAAGAAACGATAAAAAGAAATCGTCCGAAACGGGATAACCTGTGCAAAGATAAGAAATCGGAAAATACGATGAAATCGAATAAGAGAAAAATGTTAGTAAAAATGCAAATTTTTGAATGAGAAAAATATTTCATGCTGGAAATAACATAAATATGCTAAAATAATGTTTTGGGATTTTTTGGAAAAGATTTAATAATTAAAAACTAATTAAAAGTGATTTAAATGATAAATTATGAATAAAAATAAATATGCATGCAAAATAATATTTTTTTAATTTTAAAAATTAAATAAATATTTTATGAAAATAAATACAAAAGGAAAAAATATTTTTGGTATTTTAAAATGCATGATAAAAAATATTGAAATAAATTAAAATGAATGCAAAATATTAAAAAAATAAGAAAATATGAAAAAGTTTGAAGTTTGTAGAAAGAAAACAAATCTGGTCCCAGGCTGAATCGAACTCATGACATGGGAGAGCATTTTTGCACAGGAAGCGTCTTAACCACTAGGCCACTTGACATCTGGTGTTGGAAAAGACAAAAACAAATGCATTTGAATGATGACGCGTCCTGGATGTGAGTCAAACCGAGTCAGCACGCGTGGGGTCCATTGACTTATGAACGAACGAATCGAACGCGTTATCTTGCCACGCCAGCCTCGGTCAACTGTCACGACGCCAGAGCCCTAGCTCTTGCCTTCCGCAAGCATCAACCGAAAAGCCTAAAAAATGCATCATTCAAAACGAAACAAGTGCCCAGATCGACTATTTCGATCCTTGCGAGCACGACGGTGCTATCCTCGTGTCCTGAAACGGCCTGGATTTTGAGTTTCGAATCTCACAGCTCTTGGAACCCTAATAATGGCAATATGAGTTTTATACGTGAAACCTCACATGTAACACGTCTATCTCGATCTAATGAGTGCCCTGAATGCATACAATCAATCAAAAACAATTAGCAATGCATGAAACATGAAAATCGAAATTAAGAAAGTTTCAAACCGGTGAGAGTTCAAGAACACGATCTGGGCAGCCTGGGCTTGATGTGAGGATTGCTTTTGCTTGCTGGGAACCTCAGGAACAAGATTGGATGGTTAGTTTGCCTTGAAACTTGCTGCAATTTGAAATTCGATTTTTTCAACTTTTGAGAAAAAATTTGGCAAAGTGAGGGCTGTGTATAGGGCTAGGGTTTCGTGTCCTTGTCTTGTGAACTTGCTGGCTATTTATAGAGTGATTTGGGATGGCAAAGAGGAGAAAAAAAGATTTGATCTTGAATGTGCATTTATATTTTTTCAAATAAAATCAAATATTGGAAAAAATTTGATTTTTTCATCAATGTGAAGGCTAGCACGAAATTGGTAAGAATCATGGGCTATCTTGGACCTCAAGCATGATATAAAATCATTCTCCTTAAAAAAATATCTTATTTTCATATTTTATATAATTTAATTTTGAATTAAATGGTTTAAAATCCAAAAATAAATCAATAAAATAGAAAATTTCCATGGCCAAGCATTTATGGGTCACAAATAATGTCATGAACAAGTTTGGATCAAAAGATTATAGGCCCATTTGGAAAATTTTGCATTTTGACCAAAATGTCCTTTTGTGCAATTGTCCAAAATTGTCCAACTTCGAATAGTGTATCTTGCTCAATTTTCCACATTTTGAATGTTCTTGGACTTTTGAAAGCTCTAAGAGTCCTCTAACCAACCTTTTTGGTCTCATCTCAATTGGAGTTTCCATGCTCAATATATCTTCAAAACAAAATGTTGACTTTTTGTTGACTTTGAAAAGGACCTGTAATGTTTTGATCCATACCTTCCAAATGAAGCATTTTTTGAACATTCTTGTGAGACATGAAGTTGTAGAGAATTGAATTTCCTTCAAAACAACAGGTGGTGGAAAAATTTCTGAGTAAGTATGAAGAAGTTATGCTCACCAAAGTTCGATTGACTTTTCTCTAAGAAACCCTAATTTGGAAAGTTTGACTTTTGAGCAAATCTTGAGTTTTCTTGATGAATCATGATCAACCCTTGATCAAATGATGAATGTAACTTCAAAATGAGGATGTTGACCAAAAATCATGAAGTTTGATCGTATGTTGACCACGTTGACTTTTGTCCAATAACCGATTTTCAACCATCCGAGCAATTGTCTGAGGAAACTTGACTTGTGAAGCTTGAAACTTGACATGGAGAACATTTGAAGCATATGAGGAGGCATGATGAACATTGGAGATGTTGGAAATCCATTTTGATCTGAGAATCACCAAACCCTAGTTTGGGTTGATTGTCTAGGAGAGGTTTGTCGATCAACCTCGAGGAATCCTTGAGTATGGATGTATGGAATGTCTTGAGAAGATGGAGGGAAAATTTTGGGGTATGACACATTCACAGTGTAAAAACGTTTTACACTGTCAACCAATCACGACCATGAATCAGGACAAATCATATTGTAATTCAAAAAAAAAGTTTAGGTTTAGGTTTGAGTCTACACAACTTGGAGTATATTTAAATATTAAATCAAATTAAATCTAATCCAATCTAATATAATATTTTAACAAATCTAATTTTATATTTCAACACACACCCATAATCCAAGTTGTCGAACATCCTCAAAAATAGACAATCTGAATTATTCCTAATTTCTTTCTCAAATATAGGAATATGTCAATCTTCAATCCTTTGGTGAAGATGTCAGCCAACTGTGCTTCACTTGAGCAATGTCTAACTTCAAGTTCACCTCGATTTACCTTTTTCCTCAAGAAGTGAAACAAAGCTTCGATATGTTTACTTCTTCCATGCAAACTGGATTCTTCGCCAGATTTATAGCTGACTTGTTATCGATTTGCAACACCAACGGTTTCTTCACTTAAATAACTATTTATTCAAGTAGTGATCTGATCCAAACTGCTTGACAAGCAACATAGGATCCTTCTATATATTCAGCGTCGCAAGATGACAATGCCGCAACAAGTTTCTTCTTCAAACACAATGATATTGGGGCACGAAATACTTGAAAGAAATATCCAGTTGTGCTTCTTCGATCTTCCTTATCTCCACACCAATCAGCATTTGAAAAAAAATTAACTATTGCTTCTTGATCTTCAGAATTTCGTCGAAATAGTATACCATAATTTATCGAACCCTTCAGATATCTCAGGATTCTTCTTGCAGCCTTCATATGTGACACTCTTGGTTCACGCATATTTATGCTTACTAATCCGAAAGCAAAACCAATATCAGGTCGAGTGTTGCATAAATACCTCAGTGATCCCACAATTTGCTTGAACAAAGTTACATCAACTTTTTCCTCCTCTCCATTATTCTGGAACTTCACATTTGGTTCGACAGGTGAGGATGCAGGATTCGAATCATCCATTATGAATCTCTGGAGTATCTCTTTGACATATTTCCTTTGATGTAACACCATACCTTTCTTTGTTATTTGAAATTCCATGCCTAGAAAACAAGACAATTTTCCCAGATCCGACATTTCAAATTCCTTCGTCACCAGCTCTTTGAACTTCGACAAGTTCTTCAAGCTATTTCAAGTTACTAGCAAGTCATCAACATGTAAGTAGATGATTTTTATATCTTGTTCTACCACCTGAACATATACACGATACTCTGATTTGCATTTGACAAATCCCAATTTGACTAAGTATGAGTCGATCTTCTTATTCCATGCCCTAGGTGCCGACTTGAGACCATAGAGCGCTTTGTGCAACCTATGTACTTTACTCGCTTCCTTTTGAATAAAAAACCTAAGAGGCTGTGTGACATAAACATATTCTTCTAAAGGACAATTCAGAAATGCTGATTTCACATCTAAATGAAATGTCGACCAGCCTTGGTTGCATGCCAATGCTACTACTAGTCGAACAGTCTCCAATCTTGCTACTAGAGAAAATACTTCAGAGTAGTCAAGTCCTTCTCTTTGAAGAAACCCTCGAGCTACTAATCTTGCTTTATGTCTTGCTATCGAACCATCAGTATTGTGTTTCAACTTGAACACCCACTTCACTTCAATAGCTTTTGTATGTGCTGGTAATTCGACTAACTCCCATGTGTTGTTTCTTTCGATTGCCTCTAACTCTTTGACCATAGCTAACTTCCACTTGATACTCTTCAAAGCTTCACTATATTTATTTGGTTCAGCACCTACAACGACTGGATTCTCAGGAATTCCTTCGACTTCGACCTCATCAATTTCTTCATCAAAATCAGAGCTCATTAGTGGCTTGTTAATTGAATTACTAGAATTCCAATCCCAAGTAGAATTTTCATCAATTACAATGTCTCTACTCGACTAAATCTTCTTATTAACTTGATTGAATAGCCTATATGAACCAGTTTTATGATATCCTACTAGAATCATAGGTTCACTCTTCTTATCAAGCTTCCTTTTTCTTGCATCAAGAATATGCTTATAACACATAGAGCCAAACACCTTCAAATGATTTACTAATGGTCGTTTGCCACTCCATACTTCTTCAGGAACCTTGTTCTTCAAAATCTTAGTAGGACACCTATTCAAAATATAGACTGCAGTCGAAATAAATTCTCCCCATAAAGACTTTGGCAAATTCTTATGCTTTAGCATGCATCTTGCCATATCTAATATGGTTCTGTTTCTTCTTTCAGCAATTCCATTATGTTGAGGCGGATAAGGAGAAGTTACCTCATGATCAACACCATGTTCTACAAAGAATTTCTCAAACATCTTTGAAATTTATTCTCCACCTCCATCTATTTGTAGAACTTTGATCTTTTTCTCACTCTGGTTTTCGACAAGTATCTTGAATCTCTTAAAGATTTCGAATACTTCGTCCTTTCTCTGGATCACATAGATCCACAAATTTCGACTAACTCATCAACAAATGAAATAAAATATCTATCCACCAATGGTATATTCTTCGAATGAACCACATACATCTGAATGTACCACTTTGAGAATGCAGGATGATCTCAGTGGCATAGTCGAAACAAAGGAATTTTTGGATTACTTTCCGACTAAACATCTTTCACAATGTTTTCCAGGCATCTCAAGACTTGGAATTCCATAAACCATATCTTTAGTATTAGTTGATTGAGTGGTCGAAAATTCAAATGTCCAAACCTTAAGTGCCACAACCAACTATCCTTGTGGTCAACAATAGTTCTCAAACATTGAACTTCTGTCGAACTGATCATAGTGTTAAATGTTCTGTTCTTCGACAACGGAGATTTTAAGACCAAATTGTTCTTGGTGTCGAACAATTTCAAAGCTCCATCTTTCATAACAACTAAGAAACCTTTTTCAACCAATTTTCCAACACTTAGCAAGTTGCACTTCATTACAAGTACATAAAGTACATCTTTAATCATCGTTTTCCCTCCATTACTCATTTGAAAAGATATGTTGCCATTACCTTCTTCTTGCAACGAACTATTATCAGCAAGTTTTACCTTGCTCTTCTTCGACTCGTCGTAGTCTGTCGACGTCTCCTTTCAACCACTCATGTGATTTGAGCAACCTGAGTCGAGGAACCAGATCTTGGATTCGACATGGTTATCTGAAACTGCAACCATAACCACCATACCTCCTTCATAATCATCTGAATCTTGGTGTGAAAGGTTCGCTCCTTTCTCCTTGCCTTTTGTCAATCCATTGTATTTTATGTACCAACAATGTTTGGCTACGTGGCCCCACTTTTCAAGTTATAGCATAGCACACCTTTTTTATCTTCTTTGTCCTTTTGATAGTTTCCTCCTCCCCTTTTCGAGGATTCAAAATATCTATCTTCTACCTTATTCTTGTGGGGATTCGATCAAGACTTCTTGCCCTGAGTCTTGTCGAACTTGCCTTTGAACTTGTTGGAACCACCATCCTTTTTCCATGACTGAGCTTGCAGAGCCTGTATCGAGTCTTGAACTCTTTTTCTTTTGACAATCCTCATCTCATGCGCCTCCAACGAACCAACCAGATCTTCCACTTTAGTGGATTCAAGTTTGTTGGATTCTTTGATAGCTACTATAACGTGATCAAAGTGAGAGGTCAATGTTCTCATTACCTTCTCAACTATCATCTTATCAGTTATGGTTTCACCACAACCCTTCATGAGATGCACGAGTTTCTGAACCTTCTACACATATTCTGCAACTTTTTCATCTTCTCCAATTGATAATAATTCATATTGTCGGCACAAAGTTTATAACTTGACAACCTTGACTTTCTTACCTCCTTCATAATATTTTACCAGAATATCCCATGTCTCCTTTGTCGTTTCAGCATGAGAGATTCTATCAAAATTAGTAGCATCAACAGCCGTCTAAATGCAATAAGCAGACTTGCAATATTTCTTCTTGACTTCGTTGTGGGATTTTTTCTGTGGTGCGGTTGCATTTGCAACTAACGCAGGAATGCCGTCGGTAACCACCTCTAGGGTTTCATGGAAGCCAAACAAGGATTGCATCTATTTTTTTCATCATATCCAATTTTTGCCATCAAGCATTGGAAGAGAATTGGAATGCCCTTATCACTAGTCATCTTCACAGCGGTTGATTCACTTGCCCTGGAAACACGATATCTGGCGTGAAGTTCTTGAAAACTTGATCAAGAACAATAACCGGAAGCTCTGGATACCAATTTTTTTGTGCGTGAGGCAGTTTTAGCGAGGAGAGAATAGAGAGAATAATGAAATAAGGATTTTTATTATTGGATTGTACAAACAATGATACAGACTAAAACTATTTATATACAACCCTAATTGGACTTGGGTCTACACAACTTGGATTATATTAAAATATTAAATCAAATCAAATCAAATCAAATCAAATCTCATATTTTAACAAATCCAATTTAATATTTCAACAAAAAAAAACTATCAATTATACTATTTAATAAATAATTAAATATGTAAAAAATAAGTAATGTCATGTGAGATTGATCGAAGGTACACTATCCATCTTTTTGTAATAGATAGAAATATTGTCCCAATTTCAGAAATGAGTCATATAATATGTTCACCGAAAATTGACACATTGTATTGAACACTATATCATATACAAGTATATAGGTTTAAATTTGTGCTTTTATACAAAAACTAGAAAGAGAAATTAATATTAAAAATTTTAGAACTATATCATATACGAAGTTATAAGTGTCTGTTTCTAGTGTTCAAATAAATTTTCCCTTAAGAAATTATTCTCAATATCAACAAATTCACAAAACCACTATTAGCGTATATTATTCTAGCAACTAAAAGAGTGCTGATATCTGTATAGTTAGTTATGTATTGTTGTCAATACATACTTGTTTTGTATACTGTAACGAAAAGATGAAGTAAGGAAATTGTGGGATGGTCCTATGCTAATTCAACATGCCAGTCTGGAGGCTCATTACGTTATGGAAAGAAGGAATTTTTTAGGAGATTTTGAGTTTCAAAAGGTGATGATTTCTTAGGGGTAAAGTTGAGATGGAGGGGGGAAAGTTTCTATGTTGTTAATATCTATTCTCCTTGTTCTTTGGCGCATAAAAGGATTCTCTGGGAGTCCTTGTTGAGGTTTAAGTCAAAGTTTGCAGATGGAGAATGATAGATCTTTGATGTGCAGGAACACTGAGAAGAAGGAGTTTTCTCGTTTCATCGAGGCTAGTGAGCTTATTGATGTTCCATGTAAAGGGAATAAGTTTAGCTGGTTTAGCAGAGACGGAAAGGCAATGCGTATAATTTATCGGTTCATTATTTTGGAAGCTTTAATCTGTAAATGGGGAGTGATTGGTAAGCTGATAGAGAATAGGGATATTTCAGATCATTGTTTGAGCTAGATAGTCATTAACAAAGCATATTAGGGACCGAAACTGTTTAAGGTCATCAGCAGTTGGTTTCATAATTAATATTTTCTTGTGTTTGGGGAGTCGGAGTGGAACAAATTGAAAGTTGTAGGCAAAAGTGATTATGTTCTAAAGGATAAGTTGAGGATGCTCAAAGTTAGTCTTCGGAGTTGGAACGTTGAGGTTTTCAAGAGGATTGACTTGGAGATTAAGGAGGGAGTTAGGGATATTAACGTAATCGATGAGTATGTAGGTTGGTGTAGTGATAGCCAAGTTGAAGATGTGGTTGTTAACACAAGTGAAGCGACAAGTCGCTTGTGGATGAATTTGAGAATCAAAGAGAACATGCTTCTTCAAAAATCTAGGTTGAAATAGGATAATGAATGGGATCGTATAGTAGATTTTTCCATAGCGTTATGAAAGAGAGGATAAGAAGAAAATTTTTAGGTTCTCTTGCTACAGTTAGCGGTTTATTGGAAGAATGGGAGCGGTCAAGGATGGAGTGTGGGACACATTTTCTAAGAAGTTTGTGGAGCTTGATTTATGCAAGCTCATTCTTGATGGAATTTCTTTTAATAGATTATCACGGGAGGAGGTTAGCTTGATAGAAGCTTTGTTTTTGTATCTAGAGATCAATGAGGGGTTTGGGGGTGCGAGAGGACGAAGAGTCCAGGTCCCGACGGATATAATTTCTTCTTCATAAGAAAATGCTGGCATTTCTTAAAAGGGGACTTTACTCGATTCTTAAATGATTTTCATGGAAATGTTGTTTTGCCGAAAGCGATAACTTCTTTATTCTTGACTTTGATTCTAAAGAATTTCAACCCTTTGATTCTCGATGATTACATACCTCTTTGCCTCGTTTGATGTATGCATAAATTTCTTTCAAAACTTCTAGTGACTAGGTTGAAAAAGGTGTGAAGTTCTTTAATTTTAACTTTCCAGAGTGCGTTTGTGCCCGGGAGACAATTAGTTGATGGAATCCTAGTTTCTAACGAGGTAGTGGACTTCTCTACGAAGGAAAAGAAGATTTATTTTCTTTCCAAAGTTGATTTTGAAAAAGCTTACGACAAAGTCAACTTGGAGTATCTTAAGTTCTTGTTGAGAAAAATGGGTTTTGGTGATCTTTGGGTGAGGTGGACGGAGGCAAAGGTGTTCAACAATCATATGTCAGTTCTTGTTAATGTGAGCCCTACTTAGGATTTTAGAGCGGGAAGGGTCTTAGTAAGGGAGATACGCTTTCCTCGTTTTTGTTTTTGTTAGTTGCAGAAACCTTACCGGGTTTGGTTAGAAAGGCGACAAAGGTAGGAGATTTTTTTGGTTTCAATGTCAATGCTAAATGCATTGTGGATATTCTTTAGTTTGCTGATGATACGTTATTAATGGGAGAAGGATGTTTGAAGCAAGTGTGGACTCTTACAACGTTTCTTAGAGGTTTTTAATTGGCTTCGGGTCTTGGGGTCAAATATCATAAGAGCAAGTTGATTGGTTTAATCTTAATCCCAACTTTCTGTGAGCTACTTCTAACTTTTTATCATACAGGATTGAGAATAAAGAGTTTTTCGTTTCTTAGAATTTTGATTGGATCTAATCCAAAGAGAATTTCCTTTGGCATCTGCTAATTAGCAAGTTGAAGTCTCAGCTATCTTGTTGGAATAGAAGATATCTGTACCTAGGTGGAATAATTAACTTGTTCAAATTTGTTTTAAGAAACTTGTATATTTTCACATGTATTTCTCTAGGGCTCCAGTCAAAATTTGTTAAGAAATTGCAAGAATTTAGAGAAATTTTCTATGGGGTTGTGCCGACGATAGAAGGAGGATTCATTGGGTCAAGTGGGATAATGTTTGTTTGCCTATGGCTAAAGGAGGTTTAGGTTTGAAAAGGATAAATGAATTTAAAGTTGCTTTGTTGCTAAAGTGGAGATGGAGAATCTTCAGGACAAGGAATCTTCGTGGATTAACATTCTTAGGGAAAGATATGGGAATTTGAATTATCTAGTTTTATCGGAGTTTGTTTCTAACATTAGCATATCCAAATCTTCTTGGGTGGAAGACATCAATGGGTTAGAGAAAAGGCATCAAGAGGACGCATTTGGAACTAATTTTAGGTTTTCTCTGGGTAAGGGTGCACCTATTCTTTTTTGGCAAGTTAATTGATGTTAGCATCAAATCTTCATTCCCAAATTTATTTTCTTTGTTTGAGTTAAAGAAAAAAGTGGTGTCTGGAATGAGAATTTGAGTTAACAATAAATGGATTTTGGGATACTTGGGAATTACGATTTCTTCTTATTCGATTTTGATGTCCAGGGTGCAAAATTTGAAGGTGTTGGTGGATTGGGTATCTCCAATTAGAGAGAAAGATGACTCAATCTTTTGAAGACCGTACTTGGAGGATGAATTTACAGTTAAATCAGGTTATGCTTTACCCAATTCTCCTCAACTTACGACGAATTACTATACGGACTTAGAAAAGGCGTTGGGACTGGTTTAGAAACCATTAGTTCCATTTAGAATAAAAGAATATGGTTAAAGATGTTTGTCAAGCATTCTTCCGTCAAAGAACTAGCTCTTTCTAAGAGGTACAATTTCTTCCTCTGCTGATCTAATTTGTGTACTATGTGATGTAGAGGAGGAGTCCTCGAATCATCTCTTTTGGTTTTGTGACATGGCTAAGGTGGTTTGGAGTAAAGTATCAAGCTGGGTAGGGATGGATTTCAATAAGGAGGATAACACTTGGAGGATATCTCTTCATGCTTATGCAGTTTTTAAAAGCAACAAAGTAAAGGTGGGTAAAGAAGATGTAGTTTGGTTAGTTGTCTGTTGGAGTCTTTGGTTGAAGAGGAATGCAGTTGTGTTTAAAAGTGAAACTTTTTTATTCTCGATTTGATTTGGAATATTAAGGTTTAGTCTTATAAATGGTCATTTAATGGAGATTTTACTTATACCAAATAAATTTTTTATGAATTTTGTAAAGGCCCTTTATATTATTTAAGGTAAGTTTCATTTGTTTGAAAATATCTCCTTTTTCCAAGTTTTCCTCGGCTTTTGTAACCAAGATTAAGTACCACTAATGTTGTCTTTAACAATTAACTTAACAATAAAATTTTGAATTAGTTCCAAAAGATTAACATAATACTCCTTCTGTTCCTTTTTAACTATCATTTTCTTAAACAAAAAATATATTTTTTTAATTATCACTTTCAAAGTTCGAAGTAGTAATAATTATTTTGTCAAAATTAACCAAAATATTTTTTATGGAGAGAGAAAAAAGTAAATTGAAATAATGAGTAATAAAATTACACATTACCTTTTTTTATATGTGTATAAAATATTAAAAATGACAATTATAAAGGAACAAAGGGAGTAATAAAAAAAAAATTGTTTCCTTCACCATTACCTGGACGACATAAAATCAGAAAAACACTTGATTTTTCTGAAGTTTACGTCTCCAAAAAGGAGAAGTTTTTTGTTAACATAACTTAAGCTCATATTTGTAAAATGTTGTACTAGCCACACCCTCTTCGACTTCAATCTTTTCGGAAATGTCAGCAACTTCTTCGACTTTGACTTCGACAAGAATGTTAAGGTTTCGTTACAACCCTTCATGAGATGAACGAGTTTCTGGATCCTTGAAAAGAGGAAAAGGAAATTCCTATCAAAAAGACAAAGAAGAGAAAAAGTTGTGCAGTTCTATAACTGTGAAATGTGGGGTCACTTTGACAAGCACTGTTAGTACAAGAAAGATAAGGGATCGACAAATGACAAGGACGAATGAGCGAACCTTGCACTCCAAGATTTAGATGGTTCTAAAGGTATGGTGGTTATGGAATCAGTTGATGATAGCCATGTCGAATTCAAGATCTGGTTCCTCGACTCAGACTGCTCAAATCACATGACTGGTCAAAAGGTGTGGTTAATAGATTTTGACGAGTCGAAGAAAATCAAGGTGAAACTTACAGATAATAGCTCATTGCAAGTAGAAGGTACTGGTAATATATGTTTTCAAATGATTAATGGAGTGAAAGCCGTGATCAAAGATGAACTCTATTTACATGGAATGAAGTGAAAACTATTAAGTATTGGACAACTGGTTGAAAAAGATTTCCATGTCGTCATGAAAGATGGGGCTTTAAAATTGTTCAACACCCAGAACAATCTGGTCTTAAAATTTATGATATCGACGAATTTGACATTTATGACCATGATCATTTTAACTGATGTACAATGTCTAAAAATTGTTGCCGACCACAAGGATAGTTGGTTGTGGTATTTTAAGTTTAGATATTTGAACTTTCAATCACTCCATCAATTGTGTATTCAAGATATTGTAACTGTTATCACGAGTCTTTGGTTTCGAGAAAGAACCTAACTTGGTTTCAAGAAAGGGTCCGTCTTACTTGTATCAGAATGTCCAGGAATGGGTGTCTTGTTGCAAGGTGTCAATGGTAGTACTAGTGTATGTGGATAAAAGAGTTTCCACTTGAGGTGGATTATTGTGGAGTTACACTTGAGGGGGGTTTTAGAATAATAATGCAACTGTGAGTAAGTGGGTGTAATACAGTGAACTTACTTTGAGATTTTTGTATCACAAATGTGCGGATAGCAAGAGTCGCCACCGACTTTTCTTTTATCCAATTAAGGGAAGGTGAAAAGAACAGGAAAAGACCTTCGTTAGATTCTGAGTAAGGGAGAAGGTTATGAAAAGGGAAGGTATTAGCACCCCTTTCCATCTGTAGTTATCTACGGGCTCTTAGTTGCTCTTAGATCACTTTAAAACTGTGTTTTCTGTGTGTTTGAAAAATGTTTTGAAAAGGCATTTCGCTTTGACTTTGTAATGATTCATGTAGGAATGTATACAAAGTGTTCGGAAATGTTTCGTTTTGAAAAGAGTTTGAACTTTGACAAAAGTGTGAGGTGTGAAAAGTATTTTGATTGAGCAAGCAACTAAAAGTCTTATTACCTACTCAGAATTGGTCGTTTTCGTGTTGTTTTACGTTCCTTTAGAATAGTGCTATCCATACCATTAGTTGGTAGGTAACTCCATTCGTTGGATGTAAACGGGACATTCGAAGGGACATCGGATGGTCATAGAAAGCAACTTGTAGGAAGTATCCTAGCACATTCGAAGGGACTATCATCATTTTTCGTAGGCGACAATCGAGGATCAAGATCATGTATTCGGAGGCGACATCGTGGGTCTTATGATCTTTGTATCGAAGGGACTATGATGATTTATTTTGAAGGACGGTGCTAGGATACCTCTACGTTCGAGGGACTTGACCATTTGAATTCGAAAAGGCAACGAGAGAGAATTACCCTAAGGGGTGCATGTGTGAAAAGAGTGTGTTGATTCAGATATGTTATCTTGAAAATTAGAGTGGGCTATGTTCAATTTTATCTTGCCATACACGCCTGATTACTAGCAGTTTATAGGGTGCGGAAATTAAAATGTGGAAATATAAAGTACGGAAAGATAAATCCTACGCTATTACATGGCTTTGGGGCAGATACATAATTTAAAGTGAGGAAAATAAAATCCCTAATTAAACTATTACATCCCATAGGCAATTACATTATATGAAAAGAAAGCGATAAAAATTGTCCGAAACGGGATAACCTGTGAAAAGATGAGAAATCGGGAAATGGAAGAAAATTGCATAAGAGGAAAATGTTAGTAAAAATAAATGTTTTTGAATGAGAAAAAGATTTCATGCTAGAAATAACATTAATATGATAAAATAATTTTTTGGGATTTTTTGGAGTTAATTTAATAATTAAAAATCAATTAAAAGTGATTTTAATGATTAGTTAGCAATTAAATTAAATATGCATGCAAAAATAATATTTTTAATTTTATAAATTAAATAAACATTTTCTGAAAATAATGCAAAAAGAAAAATATTTTTTAGTGCTTTTTAAATGCAAAATAAAAGTTATAGAAAATAAATTAAAATGCATGGAAAAATATTAAAAGAAATTATGAAAATAGAAAATATGCAAACTTGTAAAGAGCAAAAATATATTGGTCTCCTCAGGAATCGAACGGTGACCTTGCCTTCACATCTACACGCCTTGACCAACCGAGTGAGCGCCCACGTGTTAGGAAAATACAACGAATTGTTTTTAAACGGTGTCACTTCCTAATTGCCCAGAACGCGCGCGAAGATCTTCATCGTCTTCGTTTGAATTCTGGGAATTTTGCGTCGGTCTTTCTTCGACGCTAAGGCCCCTGCAATTTCTAAAATCTCATACACATAATATAAATGAATTGTGAGTACATGAATCGATTGCAAATTGAATTCTAAGCACGATGGTGGTGGTCTTTTTGTCCAATTTTTCCGTTTTAAGGAAACCCCAATTTGGTTCAGAAAACCCTAATAATGGTAATTCGTGTTTCAGGCCATGGAAATGCAATTAAACCATCCAGAAAGTTTGCAAGCTTCATTCTAAACACAAAAAAACAACATAACATGTTAAAAATGCATGAATAACAGAATTCGATTTTTGAAAAAGTGTGACAAACCGAAATCATGTTTGCTTGATTCTTGATGTTTTTGAGTGTTGTAAGGGTCTGGATCGATTCTAAAGACCTCAAGGAACACGATGGAATGCTCAAAATCGATTGAAAACCACTGAAACCAAGGCTGCTAGTGACTTGTAGTGCACGTTTTTTTTGAATTAGGTTAGGGTTTCTCCAAGAAATTTTTATGTTCTCATTCATGTGATATGCATTGTATATTTATAATGGATGGAAATTGGGCTGATTTGAGGAAAAAATAATCATCAATCAATGCAAAGATTATTTGATTTTGTACAAAATCAAATTTCAACTTTTTTGATAAATTTCAATCAATTTCTTGCCAAATTTTCCACTTTGGATCTCAAGGATGAGAGAAAAATCAATTTTGCAATTAATTTTGATTTTATACCTTATTTTTGAATTTAATTTGTATTTAAATGAATAAAATCCAAATTAAATAGAAAAATAAAATTAAAATTCGTGGCATTGGGCTTGGATGTTCCAAATTGTATAAGGAACAAGTTTGGATTAAGAAAAAGTAGGCCCATTTGCAAAAATTTTGATTTTTACAAGTATCTCTCTTTGTGCACTTCTTCAAAATTGCCCAACTTGTGAATGGTGTATTTTGCTCAATTTTCCACATTTTTGAATGTTCTTGGACTTTTTGGAAATCTCTAAGAGTCCTCTAACCAACATCTTTGGTTTCATCTCAATTGGAGTTTCCATGCTCAATATATCTTCAAAACAAAAAGTTGACTTTTTGTAGACTTTGAAAAGGACCTGTAATGTTTTGATCCATACCTTCCAAATGAAGCATTTTTTGAACATTCTTGTGAGACATGAAGTTGTAGAGAATTGAATTTCCTTTAAACAAGAGGTGGTGGAACAATTTCTGAGAAAGTATGAAGAAGTTATGCTCAGTCAAAGTTTGGTTGACTTTTCACTAAGAAACCCTAATTTAGAAAGTTTGACTTTTGAGCAAATCTTGAGTTTTCTTGATGAATCATGATCAAACTTTGATCAAATGATGAATGTGACTTCAAAATGATGATGTTGACCAAAAATCAGGAAGTTTGACTATATGTTGACCACATTTGACTTTTGTCCAATACAATTGATTTTCAACCATCTGAGCAATTGTCTGAGGAAACTTGACTTGTGAGGCTTGAAACTCAACATGGAGATTCTTTGAAGCATATGAGGAGGCATGATGACCATTGGAGATGTTGGAAGTCCATCTGGATATGAGGATAGCCAAACCCTAGTTTGGGTTGATTGTCTAGGAGAGGGTTTGTCTGATCAACCCTTGAAGAATCCTTGAGTATGGATGTGTGAAATGTCTTGAGATGTAAGAGGGAAAATTTTGGGGTATGACAGCTGCCCCTGTTCAATCTTCTTGTACTGGAAGGGTTAGATTGGCATGCTTACCTTTCGTGACCTAGAGGTAGAAGATGATTGAACACTCGAGTACATCTGAAAATTTGCACTCGCTGTTGGCTGATGATGCGGGAATGGGCTTATAGATGCCATTTGGAGAAGTTGTAGACTTCGCTGGGGAATGAGTCATACGCTAGACTTGAGATTGTTGTCTAGATAGGAGAACTGACGGAGATGGGCTTAAGATGCCATCTGGAAAGACCGATGCTGGGGAGTGAGCCGTACGCTAGGCTCTGTAGACGTTCCTGGAAGTGAAAGGGGCACAGAGATGGGCTTAAGATGCCATCCGGAGGGAGTCGTAGACTTCGTGCCTGTCTTTGAATGAAGTTATTGGTTTGTATTGGTTTTTTAACCAAATATGCAGCATTCTG
The DNA here is from genome assembly GCA_021764765.1 of Vicia sativa. Lineage (NCBI taxonomy): Eukaryota > Viridiplantae > Streptophyta > Magnoliopsida > Fabales > Fabaceae > Vicia > Vicia sativa. The sequence goes on from CM038795.1 coordinate 265,237,260, forward strand.
AAGGTGGAGAAATGTTGACAAGTAGTCGGAGATGGGCTTAAAGATGTCATCCAAGGCAACCGAGTCGTACGCCAGACTCTGTAGTTGCTGTTGATATTAAGAAGAAATCAAAATAAATCTTCGTGCTGATTACTCTGAGGGGATAGTGGTTTGCAAAATATGGACACCTTCCCTGTTATGCTTCGGGTGTTGATCCAATGCCTGTTATCGGAGGATAACTTGTGATCGTTCAGATAGTTTTCCCGTCTGGATTCGGGTATTAATCTTGGATCTATTGTCAGAGGACAACAAGGGCGATCGTTCAGATAGTTTTCCCGTCTGGCTTCGGGTATGAATCCTGGACCTGTTTGCGTCAGAAGTGATTTTCACCTGTTTTGGAGAAAACAAGAGAAACTTTGATAGAATATTGTTAGTCTTATGCGAAGTATGATGCATGACGATGTGTATGAATGACATATGCATATATTATGACTTTATGAGAAATGTATGAATGATAGATGTTGTGGTATTTCAAAACATATCCATCTTGAAGCAGATGCGGCTGTCCTGTCTGGGGACTCCTGACTTCTGCTTGGGGATGAAACGAATAGAAATCCTTAGAAGAAAGACAACCTTGATTCCTCCGGTGCACTATCTGACCAAGTCCAGAGTCTGGATATCGTTGATGATAATGGAGATCAAGAGATGTACTGTTGAGGATCTTGTACATAGACCCTGCTGGGGAGAAATCTGAGGGGGGTACTCTACTGGGGATCTTACATATAAATCTTGCCGGAGAGCACCTGATAGTTGTTGGGAGACCGGGTTAGAAAGATTTGGAGCCCGTTGAAATCTCTGGCTGGGGAATAGAAGATGTAGGTTTCCTCCGGTGCACTATCTGACCAAGTTTCAAGTATGGACACTACTGCTGGAGAAAAGGGGAATTGTTGAGAGATATCTTGCTGGGGATAAATACCTCAGCCGGGGATGAAATGTTATTGCTTGGAGACTGATGTAACATGATTTAGTTCAGTGGAATTACTGCTCGGGGACTAACATACATTCCGCTGGGGAAGGTTTGTGGTGAGTGACACCTCTGTGGGGATCATGCTCTGCAGGGGAATGCATTGGTGACTTTCGTCGTCATCTCAATTCCTAGAGCCTGTAGCAATTACCTTTGTATGTTCACTTTTCGCATGTTTATAAACGAATTCTTATTGTTAGATGCATATAATCATTCAAAGCAAACGTTGGACTTTATGCAAATAACAAACAACAAAAATTGTAAAGAGCAAGAACTCGTATTTATTCGAAATGTGGCGTATGGCCAAGTAGTTTATACACAAGAAAGGTTAAAACCTATGCGAAAACAATCTCGTTAAGTTCCAACTATGCTAGTACTCATATATTTCAACTATCTCATCTCCGTGCTGTCAGTAGAAAGTGAGTGAATTGATCTTCTCCATTTGAATCTTGAATGCTGATAGTAGTATGTAGGTAGATGATCTGGACGAGACATAGTCGTACGCTTAAATCCCTAACTTTTGCCTAGACCGCCCTTTTGGGTTTTCAGTCTACCGGGATACCCTTTTTTGCCCAAGCCGCCTTTTCAGGTTTTCGACTTGCCGGGTGTACATGTTTTGTATGTATCCTTAACTTTTGCCCGAACCCTTTTGGTTCGCCAAAATGCCCTTATTTTTGCCTAAGCCAGTCGACCTAGCGGGTCTCTTTTATGCGTAGTATTTTTTGACTATGTCTGCATTCACAGGGTGTGGAAAGTCTTCACCATCCATGGTGCTAAGTATCATAGCTCCGCCTGAAAATACTGTCTTGACTACAAATGGTACCTCATAGGTGGGATTTCCCCTGGGAACACCTTGTGGAAGGATGATGCGCTTGGCTACTAGATCACCGACTTGGTAGACTCGGTGCTTGACCTTCTTGTTAAATGCTCTGATCATCCGTTTCTGATAGATTTGTCCGTGGCAGATGGACGCGAGTCGTTTCTCGTCAATCAAATTAATCTGGTCAAGGCGAGTCTGAACCCAATCGTCTTCGCCTAATTCTGCATCCTGGAGGACTCTGGTTGAGGGTATCTGAACCTCGATTGGTAGGACCGCTTCCATACCGTATACAAGAGAGAAGGGGGTTGCCCCTATTGATGTTCGTAATGTAGTGCGATAACCATGAAGAGCAAATGGTAACATCTCATGCCAATCTTTGTAAGTCACTGTCATCTTTTGTATAATTTTCTTAATGTTCTTGTTGGCGGCTTCCACTGCGCCATTCATCTTAGGCCGATACGGAGAGGAATTGTGATGCTTGATCTTTAACTGCGTGCAGAGTTCGGTGATCATCTTATTGTTGATATTAGAGTCGTTATCTGTGATAATTCTTTCAGGAGTGCCATACCGACATATAAGGTTATGCTTGATGAATCGAGCCACAACATTCTTGGTAACAGATGCGAAGGAGGCTGCTTCTACCCACTTGGTGAAATAGTCAATTGCCACAAGGATGAAATGGTGTCCGTTGGAAGCTGTGGGCTTGATTTCTCCGATCATGTCAATGCCCCACATTGCAAAAGGCCAAGGAGCTGTTAGAACATTCAGAGGTACTGGAGGTACGTGCACTTTGTCTGCGTAAATCTGGCATTTGTGACAAGATCGAGCATAGCGGTGACAATCAGCTTCCATGGTGGACCAATAGTAACCCATTCTCAAAATCTTCCTAGCCATGGTATGACCACTGGAGTGGGTACCAAATGCGCCTTCGTGTAACTCTTCCATGATATGTTCCGCTTTTTTCCGGTCTACACAACGGAGTAAGCACAGGTCGTGATTGCGCTTGTACAAGATGTCGTTGCTGAGGAAGAATTTGGATGCGAACCTTCTCAAAAACTTCTTATCATTGACAGATGCCCCTGCGGGATATTCCTGAGTCTCAAGATACCTCTTCACATCGTAGTACCAAGGTTTCTCTTCTGTATCAAGCTCATAACAGTACGCTGGTTCATCAAACCTCTCAATGATGATCTGGGGAGCCTCGTTGTCCCATCTGACCTTGAACATAGATGACATAGTAGCCAATGCGTCTGCCAACTAATTCTCTTCTCGTGGAATGTCATCAAAAGTAATCTCTTCAAAATAGGGGATCAAACTCAGAACATGCTCTCGATACGGGATGAGATTCGGATGCTTCGTATCCCACTCGCCCTTAATCTGACTGATCACTAAAGCTGAATCTCCATATACTTGCAAGAACTTGATTCTTAAGTCAATAGCAGCTTTGATACCCATAATGCACGCTTCGTATTCGGCCATGTTATTAGTGCAACTGAAACATAATCTGGCGGTGAAAGGCGTGTGTCTGCCTGTAGGGGATGTAATGATGGCGCAAATGCCATTGCCAAGTGCGTTTGAGGCTCCATCAAAGACCATAGTCCGTCGGGATCCTTGTTCGGTCCTTAAATCGGGCTCGGTTCTTCGCAATCTGTAACTAGTAAAACATCTTCATCTGAAATTAACCGCATAGACTAATAGTCATCTACGGCTTGATGAGCCAAATGATCTACTACACTTCCTTTGATCTCCTTCGAGAAGTGTTTGGATGTCGTACTCGGCGGGATCATTTGCCATCTTGCTATTCTTCCGAGAGAGCTGGTTTCTCAAATATGTATTTTATCGGATCCATCTTGGAAATCAACAAGGTAGTGTGAGCCAACATATCTGTCTTAGTCGTGAGCAGGCCAAAGCGCTTCAAGTTTTCTTGAGTGTGAGTATCTTGTTTCACGATCGGTAAACTTTTGCTAAGGTAGTATATTGCATACTTTTCGACTGGACTCGTCATGTTGCCCCAACACACACCCATTGAGTTCTCTAACATCAAGTACATGATAAGAGGTCTTCCTTTGGCGGTGGCATCGGGATAGGAGGATTACATGGGTACTCCTTGATTTTTCAAAAGCGATCCGCAATCGTCGTTCCATTCCACTACTTGATCTTTCTTGACTTGAAGATCGGCTCACAAGTAGCGATTAGGTGTGCAATGAATGCAATGTAATTCAATCCAAGAAACCTCGACTTCCTTCTTTGCGGGAGTCGGCATTTCTTGAATAGCTTTAACCTTGGCGGGGTCAACTTCAATACCTTTACCACTGACAACAAATCCTAAGAGTTTACCGGATCTGACTCCAAAGGTGCACTTGTTGGGATTAAGTCTTAGTCTGTACTTCTTCAACCTATCAAATAGTTTCTGCAAATGATCGAGATGTTCTTTCTCTGTCTGTGATCGAGCTATCATGTCATCGACGTAGACCTCTATCTCGTGATGAATCATGTCATGAAATAATGTCACCATAGCACGCTGATAAGTGGCGCCTGCATTCTTCAGTCCGAACGGCATAACCTTATAGCAGAAAGTGCCCCATTGTGTAACAAAAGTAGTCTTCTCCATGTCTTCAGGAGCCATTTTGATCTGATTGTAGCCAGAGAAACCATCCATGAAGGAGAAAACCTTCTGTTAAGCGGTGTTGTCAACCAGGACATCAATATGAGGAAGTGGAAAATCGTCTTTCGGACTCGCTTTGTTCAGATCCCTGTAATCCACACACATTCGTACCTTGCCATCCTTCTTGGGCACAGGCACCACATTAGCAACCCATTGTGGATAGGAAGTAACAGCTAAGAATCCGGCGTTGAACTGTTTCATAACTTCGGCTTTGATTTTCTCGACATCTCGGGACGATGCGATAACCTTCGCTTCAGGAGAAAACCTTCTTTTGTCGGTAGTCGGTGTACCACAATATCAATGTCCAAACCTGGCATGTCTTCCTATGACCAAGCAAAAACCTCAATATAGTCTAGTAGCATCTGAACCAATATTTCTTTAACACTTCTCAAGACCCGCTCCTATCTTGATCTCTTTTCATCTTCATCGACCCAAATTCACAACCTCAACTTGCTCTTCGTGTGGTCAGATAACTCGCTCTTCTTGGTGTAGCATCGACAAGTTCTCCTGGTACTTCACAATCTTCCTCACTTTCGTCTTGACTTGGTAGATCGATTATCAAAGTCATATTTAGCAATAGCATATTGTTATCAACGAGATTCGGAGTGATTCGCAGTGTATCACGTGGGTGTGTATAAGAAACACATAGCTTTTTGAAGGGGTGATAAAGTAAAAGAAAAAAACAATTGAATGCAAAAGTCCAACGATTTATTGAATGAAAATATGCAAATGACAGATAATAACCCTCACAAATGAGCCATGGTGCCCCGGGCAAGGCACTAGGCTTTAGAGTTTATTGTTCAAAACATAGAAAATACGAAAAGCAAAACAAAACAAGAGCAATTACTCCTGTCTAAAGGAGATTGGTATGACGTCTTCAGTCTTCCAATTGCTGAGCCCACTTTCTGGAGTTGGGAAGATCCAACCGCTGATGTCGAAGTCGTTTTCATCGTCTTCTGTAGCATGGATTCCACTCTGGCTGATGCGAAGTTGGCCGGCACGTTCACGGTGTATCATCTTCTGACCTTTGATGGTGAAGCCTAAACCAGTCTTGTCAGATTTGAAAGGAAGATCCGGGAGCTGTCCCCAAATAGTACTACCTCCTTCTTCAACTGCAGCTTGAGCATCCTTCAACGAAGCCATCCTAGGCGGAGCTTGTGTAACTTCAAGAGTGACAGGAGAGTCAACAGGCATGACTCTGGGTATTATTTCAAAAGCTTGACAGGGAGTCTCGAAGAATTCACCCTCCATCTCAAGGTATCGAACGTAGATGACCGACCATATACTCTTCTTCACCACATCGAACAACCTTCCCTTTCACCGGTATGACTTCTAATGTAAGGTAGTGGTAATACCGCCTTGTATCCAAGGGCCCAAGTAGCAAGAGTAAGCGGACGGATGTCCATGACAAAGAAAGTGGAATCAAAAGTCTGGGAACCGACTTTAACAGGCAGAGTGAGCTCTCCAAGTACTGTTCGCTTAGAACCATCAAAAGCTCTTACAATAATGTCACTGGGTTTCAGAATCAACCCTTCAACATCAAGCCGATCAAAGGCAGTCTTTGGAAGGATATTCAAAGCAGAATCGGTATCCACCAAAACGTGAGACAAGGTAATGCCCTTGCATTCAACATAGATGTGCAAGGCTTTGTTGTGTTTCTTTCCGGCAGGAGTCAAATCAGCATCAGAGAAACCTAGGTCGTTGTTGGCAGCCAGGTTAGCAATACAAACTTCAAACTGGTCAGTAGTAGTGTCTTGCGGTACATGGGCATTCTTTAGAAACTTCACCAAGGCGTTAGCATGAGCCTTAGAGCACAAGAGCAGAGCTAGCATGGATATCTTGGCCGGAGTCTGTCCCAACTGTTCCACAACATTGTAGTCACTTTTCTTGTTAATCTTCAGAATTTCCTCCATTTCTTGTTTGGAGGTGTCTTCACCAACTTCCTTTGGTACTTCTGGCTGAGCAGGATGAGTCACTGGTTCTTTCCCTCTAGCTTGGGGAACAGATTGAATAGTTGGAATGCGAGCTGGAGTCGCAGTGTCTTTTGGAGGAGAGATTTCTGGAGAGAATACTCTTCCAGTTCTGGTCACTTTACTTGATCTGGTGATGTTGTCAATGTCAGGAGTGGTAGCTTCAACTGAAAGATCCTCAATGGTCAGAGGGTCTTGCTTGACTCCATGATAGTAAACATTAGCTCCATAATTCCAAGGAATAGCTTTGTTAGAGGAATATGGAACTGTTCTGGGAGAGGTAATGATGAGAGGTGCCACTCTAGGCACAGGATCAGCAGAGGAAATCCTTATAGTGTTAACATCATCACAGTCTTCTGGGAAATTGTCATCCCATCCGGTTGCCTTAACGTCTTCAATAGGAATCTTGTAACTCTCAGGAACAGTGTACTTCACCATGTAATCATACTTTCCACTTGGCTGCCCCATGGTATCCCACACAGATGGTACAGCTTCATTCACATCTTCGATCTTCAACTTAGACATATCTTCACATAGACTCTCCAGAGGTGGTTTCAGGAATAGTATTTCACGGTTATCCATCATGCACTGAACACGTCTTCTCAACCAAGCACAACCATCAGGTGCAGATGGGCACCAACGGCAATTCTCTGGGCATCCTGGATTGACACCGGGCTTGCAGCAGATTCTTCTTAACAGTCATCAGAGGAATGGTCAAGTCATCTATGTTGAAAACGTAAGTATCTTCCCCAACAGCATTGGAACTCTTGTCATGGTTAGGCATTGGCGCGTTGATCACATTCAGAGTTTCAATAGGAGGATCAAACTTAATCTGCTTAGCTTCGATCATATCTTGAATCTTGTTCTTCAGAGCCCAACAATTGTCAGTGTCGTGCCCTGGGCTATTGGAGTGGTAAGCACACTTAGCATTAGGATTGTATCTCGGAGAGGAAGTGTTAATGTTTTGAGGAGGATCCCTCAAGGTAATCACCGCTTTCAACATGTGTTGCAAGGCTTATGACAATGGCATGTTGATCGATGAACTGCCTTCGCTGCTCGACTGTTGTCTCACCGAGGTTTGCCGATACAGGATCGAGATCACAACCGCCTCACGATTGAGCACGGTCGGTCTTGGCTCGGCTTTTCGACCATACACAGATTGGCTTCTTTCTTACCACCAAAAGATCTCTTCAAAGATTTGAAGATGACCTACATGAATCTTCCCACTCTTGATACCAACTTCAATACGCTCATCATTATCATATCGGTGAATCCGAATGAAGAGTTTCCAATCGATGATTGAAGAATGGGCCTGTTCCCATAAACATATCAACCAACTCCCTATGGACAGGGTGGTGAACTCGCCTGCTAGATCTCTCCACCGAGCATACTCCTTGAACTTCTCATCACGACCCATAGACATGCTCGTAGTTGATTGAGTGGGTGTCAATTCAAAGATTGTACTCATACCGTCTCTAGAAAGCATCTGCCAAGTCACTCCAAGCACGGATACGGTCATTCTCTAGCAGATAATACCACTCCAATTGAGTTCCGGACAAACTCTCTTGAAAATAGTGCATCCACAACTTTCTGTCATTAGTGTGGGGGTTGATTTTCTGAACATAGGACTTCAAATGCAGCTTCGGACAAGAAATGCCATCACACTTGGAAAAAGTGGGAACTTTGAATTTAGGAGGAATCACCACACCAGGGACAAGACTCAGATCATCAAAATTCAACCCGGACATCTTCAGATTTTCCACAGCATTCAGACGGTCTTCAAGTTGCTTGTACTTGTCATCTTTATCAGAGTACTGGCCATTATCATAGTCTTTTTCATGCTCAGGCTGACTGCCTTCGTCATCACCCTTGACACTCCGCTCATCCTCATTCTTAACACTTCCTTCTGAGAGCTCTATCCGGCTGACCACTTTAGGACCCCCTTTGTAACAGCTGCCCATGTTGAGAACACCAACAACTTTCTTCTTTCTGTTGATGAGCTTCTTCAGATCTTCTTGGCCTTGGACCAAGCTGGTGAACATCTGTTTGGAACTGAGCATTCTGAGCCTGGAGATCTTTGACAGTCCGTTCAAGAGCCATTTCTGCTAGAATAAATAGCGAGAGAATGAGAAAACCAATCTTCAATGTACCTGTTATGCAATGTTTATGCGAATGCAATGCAATGTTTTCAAGGACCTTAGAGATTTAAATTTGTTAAACAAGCACAAACAAACATTTATTAGTTCTCTTTTTATTCTTTTTTCTTTTTAAGTACAAAAGATTGTTCAAAACAATAAAAGAAAAACATGTAAATTCTAAAGCTCTAAGTCTCCCTTGGGCGCTTCCTCTTGGTGCTGAGGTAGGCGTTGATGTTTCGCTCCTCGTGAAGTAGCTTCGTCAATTCTAATACTTTCTTCTCGCTTGCATAGCACTGAGCTTCAAAGGTATCCCTCTCTTCTTTAAGCTGAATCCAAGATCTCTTCAAGTCTTCAAGATCAGTAGGCATGTCAGGATGGTGAACAGTATAGGATTCGTCACCTATAGCAACAGGTTCCATAATTACTGGTAAAACAGGCGTGAATGGCATCATGAGGTTTTGAGCTCGAGCTCGCACCCATTTGAGGTAAGGTTCCCAAGGAATGGAGTTTTGGTGCCCCAAAGTCTTGGTATCAGTCTTCTTTACCATTCCCCAAGCTTGTATGAACCTTCGACGACAATTCTGGAGATCGTGGTTGTAATCAAACACAATATCTTGGAGAAGCATATCATGAGGACCATCTCTTCGAGCGTAACCAAACTGTCATAGAGCTTGAGAAGGGTTGTACGTAATACCTCCCCTTATACCAAGTAGGGGTACATTAGGGAATTCTCCATAACGCTCAATGAATGTGAAGTCCTTTTGAGAGAAAAGACTCCAACGGATATCTGAATGAGAAAGTGACATTAGTCTTTGAGACCATCTCAACCTTTGTTCGTTCTTCAAAACTGATGGAGGAAGGTGCGAAATAAACCACCTGGAAAGTAACGGTATGCAACACATGAGAGTTCCTTGTCTCTTAGTAGTACGAGTGTGGAGAGAATGCAGGATGTCTCCAAGTAAAGTAGGCACTGGATCGCGGGTAAGAAACAACTTGATGGCGTTGACATCTATGAATTGATCTGAGTTAGGGAATAGAACCAAACCATAAATTAGCAAGGCCACAATATCTTCGAATGCATGTAAACTCATAACTTTGAGGAATTCTCGGGCTTTCTTAATTAAGAACTTAGCAAGTAAACCCTTAACTCCACTTCTAGTTTCCCAATTGGCTTCAATGTCTCAGCGCTTAAGATGTAAGGCTGATGCGATGTCTTCGTACTTAGGAATCTTTTCTATTAGTGTTTTAAGTTGGCATTAATTTTGGTAAAACTAGGCTTTAGCAATGTCATGATAAATGTCATGACATTCAGAGATTGAAGATAAATCCTACCTGCTAAGGATGTTAAAAGACACAGTAATGGAAGCTAAAGTCGCTAGAAATTTCAGAAAATACCGATGTCATAAGATGTTATGACATTCGGTGACATTCGCTCGCAGAACTGCTTTTTCCTTAGACTTTTCAGGAAGTTTGTTGAGCTGCTATTTTGTGTTTTTTCTGTTATTAGAAAGCATGCTCACGTGGCTGCTAGGTTAATCTTAATTAGACCTAAATTGGTTGTTGAAGAGACCATGTTTTTAGGATTAAATTAAGTGAACCCTAGCTATCTTTATGGAAGCCCAAAACTGAAGTTTCAGGACTGCTTCTATAAAAGGAATTCAACCCTTACAACTGTGTTGCGCCATTGGAATGTATTGAAGATTTAGCAGCTTGTTATTTGTGTAATTCTAGTATCTCTTGTGAGCCAAGCAATTATCAATTGATAAGTGCCTTGGACTAGGATTTGTTTGTAAGGGTAGTTTATCACTCAAAGCTTTAAAGCACGAGTGTTTGTCTCTTGATTGAAAGCTTTGAAGTGAGATCAAGATAGTTTATTGAAGTGTGTCTTCACAATTCAATTATTCAATAGATTGATATCACCGTGATTGAGGGGAGTGAGTAGGAACTCGATCTAAGTAGGACTTAGGTTGAAGTTGCATTGGGTAGGTTTTAAGTGAAGGAGATAAACGGTTGGTTTATTCTCGAATTAATTCTACTAATAGTGAATTTCCTCCCGGCTTGGTAGCCCCGGATGTAGGTGTAGTTAGACACCGAACGGGTAAACAACTTATTGTGTTCTTTATCGTTAGTTATATTTATGTAAATTGTTAAGAGTGTCGATAGTGTGTCATAACATTCTCTCGTGACATCACGATCCGCTCCGTGAATTTCAATTGGCATCGAGTGCACCACCTCTTATTTCGTGAGATCTAGGGATAATAGTTTCGCGAATGGATAAGGAAGGAGGATTTGGAGGTAGACCACCTATTCGGATGGGTCTAATTATGAGTACTGAAACCTCGTATGATTGCCTTTTTAAGATCGTGGATATTAAAGCTTGGAGAGCTCCTGACAAAGGATAAAAACATCCCACCAAGCTTGAGAAAGATGGAACTACTGTCTTGAAACCTGAGGAAGAATGGAGCAAAGATGAAGAGGAGCTAGCTCTGGGGAACTCTAAAGCATTGAATGCCCTATTCAATGGCATTGTAAATATCTTCGATGGTCCATCGTGTGAACGGCCAAGGATGTTTGGGACACTCGTAACTATGAGGGGACATCCAAGGTGAAGATGTCAAGACTTCAGATGCTCACTACCAAATTTGAGAATTTGAAGATGAAGGAAGATGAGACTATTCATGAATTTCACATGAATATTTTGGAAATTGCCAATGCCTCAGAGCACTTGGTGAAAAGATGTCGGAAAAGTCGGTGAGAAAGATTCTCGATCCTTGCCTAAGAGGTTTGCAATGAAAGTGACGCATAGAGGAGGCCTGGACATCAGACCTTGAAGGTTGAAGAACTTATAGGATCTCTTATGACCTTGAGATGGGAATCTGAAACTGCTGACAAAAAGAACAAGAGCATATCACTTGTATCTAATAATCAAGAAGGATTCAAGGTGGAAGATGAAGAGAAGATATCCAAGCTATAGCTATGCTTGGAAGACAGCTCAACAAGCTCATCAAGAGGATTGATCCAAAGTCAAGGTCAAATGTCAAGGACATTTCATCCGACATCAGATCCTATGACTCAGCAGAAGATCCAAGTCGAGGAGAAAGGAAGTCAAGTGGAATCCAATGTCATGGATGTGAAGGATTTGGACATATTAGAGCTGAATGTCCTACCTTTCTAAAGAAACAAAAGAAAGGAATGGTCATCACTTGTCCGATGGTGATTCGAAGTGAATCGAGGAAGAAGGTGCCAAACTTGTCACCGCTCTCCTGGAGTGTACAACTGATATGGACTCTAGTGATGAGGAAGTGACATTTGAAGAGCTTATTGAAACCTACAGTGAAGTCGTATAAAAATGGTGAAGTTTGTCACAACATGAGGAAAGTAAAAAGTCGATTAAGAAGTCGAAGTCGAGAATGAAGTGGAGGTCGAGAAAAGGAAAACACACCACTATAAATCACCTCAATAGTGATATTGTAATGTTGAACTCCAAACTTGATCGATGTCTAAATCATCAAAATGTTGACATCCGTAATCGATAAGTTGGAAGAAATTCTTGACTTGGACAAAATGAAATAAGCATGGTCTAGGATATGTGGCTGAAAAGAATCCTGTTGGTGACATTAAGAAGAAGAGACATGGGAAACCAATGTCAAAACAGTTGTCACAACATAAAATAGGAAATGTATCTGGCTCAGGGTATGTGGCTGCAAAGAGATCTGTTAATAACCAAGAAAGGAACAAACCTGGCAAGTCTATGGCAAAGAAGATGTCATACCACAAAACAGGAAATAGGTCTGCCTCAGGATATGTGGAGACTAAGAAGTTTGTCAATAACAAAAGGAAGAACAGACCTAATAAACCAATGTCAAAACAGATGTCACAACATTGGGTGCAACATCAAAATCATAGAAACATGAACAAAAAGTTTCAAAGATGGAGATGTCATTATTGTGGAAGGTTTGGTCACATAAAATCTTTTTGCTACAGGCTACATGGATATCCTAATCAAGGGTCTTATGTGAAGCCTAAAACCAACAGGGTATCATACTCTCAACAGTGGAAGAAGAAGACTGTTGCTCTGGTAGCTAACACTTCTCTTAGTGTGTCTACCAAGAAAGATTGGTACTTTGATAGTGGGTGTTCCAAGCACATGACTGGAGACAGGAATCTTCTCAATGATGTTAAGCATCATTCTACCAGCTTTGTTACTTTTGGAGATGGAGCTAAAGGAGAAATCAAAGGTGTTGGAAACTCAAACTGGTCTGGAGTTCCAAACCTAAATGGAGTGCTGCTGGTAAAAGGTCTGAATGCAAATCTCATTAGCATAAGTCAGCTATGTGACATGGGATTCACAATCAACTTCTCTAAGGTTGAATGTCTTGTACTCAATGATGAACAAGTAGTGATTATGAGAGGAGTCAGATCAAAGGACAATTTCTACATGTGGGAATCTGAGAACACCACTCTGTCCTCTGTGTGTTCTACAGACAAAGATGAAGAGGAAGTAAAGTTGTGGCAGCAAGAATTTGGTCATCCACATCTCAAAGGAATGAGAAGGATAAGTTCCATAGAGGGAGTCAGAAGGATACCAAAATCCTTCATAGACAAAGGGAGAATTTGTGGTAAGTATAAGGTTGGACAGGAAATCAGAATGTCACACTCAATGTCTAGACATCTGACTGCTCCTAAAGTACTAAAGCAAAGTACTAGGATCTGGCATGAAAGGATAACCAAGTATCTTACTGTCAAAGGATACAGGAGAGGAGTCTTGGATGAAACCCTCTTTGTCAGAGAAGAAAAGATCATGGTGGCTTTCATCTGTGTTAATAACATAGTATCTGGAGGAATGTGAGACACATTGATGGAAGGCTCAACACTTCTTTCACAGAGCAAGTATGCAAGGAATTGTGTCAAGAACCTTGGACTGAATAATGGCAGCCACACTAGGACTCTTACCCCTCCACATTTGAAGTTGTCCAAGAAAACAAGTGGAGAAAGTGTTGATCAAAACTTGAGTAAAAGCCATGTTGATGGATGTTCCTTCTTGAGAAACAATTTAATGTTTTGGATCAGCAAGAAGCAAAACTGTTTAACTTTATACAATGTTAAAGTTGAATACATAGCAGCTAGGAGAAACTGCTTTAAGATGATCTGGATGAAACAGATGCTGACTAGGTACAATGTCATATAGGATGTCATGACATTGGCCTGTGACATCTGTACTAAAGTCTTTAAGGCTAGTCAATTTAAGACTTTGAGGGACAAATTGGGTATTTGTCAATATGAGGAGTTGTAGCAATTAACTGTGCCTACAACAAGGGATGAAAGGGACCTTTTATTTCAATTATTTTTAAGAGGGTTATTTGGGTATTTTCATCCTTATTTCAAAAGGTCCAAGAATAGGAAGAGACATCATCATATAATAGTTTCTTCTTTTGAAAGTAGTACCACCCTTTCTTCTCCCGAAAGAAACTCTGAAACTCTCTGCTATTCTCACTTTCATCGTCTCAAAAACCATCATCGAAAAATGTCTTCATCTTCCTCATCATCTCAAGAAAGGATCTTCATCTCCATCCATGGTCAAGTCGGAAAATAATGAAGCCATGCAAGTGAAGCACGAGGGTTACACCATGCGTGAAATAGCTCTTGACCCAAAAGGTCAAGAAATTGCGCACAAGGAATGCAAGAAGGACTCAAGCATCTCCCTCGGGTAAGACTTACACCATCCTCTTCTTTCCCCGAAATAGTGAACACAGAGGAGTCTAGTGCATATAGCCATTGCTAGATTAGTAACCAGGATCCTCAACGAAGACTAATTTGTTCCCGGGGTTTCAATTCCCCTAAACTGTAAGTCCTAGCTAGCGCTTGTTCCATGTCATTAAGAATGTCGTGACATCGGTGATCATGTTTCTTTAAGAATAATGAAGACTCTTTAGTTAGTGATTGATGATGTTTGTAATGAAACCCCTTGATAAAGAAGATGTGATTTCGATAGTATCCTTGAAGAGTCCTGAGCAAAATTTGCCTCTAAAAAGGCCCCTGCTGAATATATTTTTGATACCATTCTTGAAGAATCACCAGCCAGGTGTGCCTCTGTCATTGACTTCGATGAAGTGTTCTCAGACAATGATCTTATTGCCAATGTCAATCCGAGCATTGCAAAAAGAATAATGAAACGGAAGGAAAACAGCAGCCTCACGAGCCTCGCTAAAGAGAAGGATATTGAAGATGTGTGCAAGACTGAGAAGTATCACAAGGGTGGACCCTCTACAAGGAGAAGTAGAGTAAAAACTGGTGGTGGTGCCTCTAGACCAAAGAGAACACCAATTGTGAAAAAGAGGAAAGAGCCTGAATCATCAGAGTCAGATCAAGACTCTGAATTTGATGTTGGAGAGAATGTCACAGACATTCATCCCAGAAAGAAGCAAGCTCTTGGAAAGCGCTCAAGGTGCTCAAGTGGCCATTGATAACATTTCTTTCCATCATCCGAAAATTTGGAAGATGGAAGTATGTATGCTTAAAAAGGGTGGCTCTGGAAAGAGAGTTAAACAAGAGTGCTCTTGAATGCAAGGAAATTGTGGACCTGATTAAGGAGGCAGGGATGAAAACAAAGGAGAGTCTCTCAAAGCTTATGAAGTTTTGGTGAAAGAGTTTATAGTCAATCATCAAATGGCTGTGGGGATAGGAACTCTGCTGACTACCAAACAGTATATGTGAGGGGAAGAAAGTCAAGTTCTCTCAAATGTGATCAAGATTCACGGTAGATCTGCTAATACTCGGCCGAGTGGAGGAAACTGACAACAAGATTTGTCAAACCATCACTGCCAAACAAGTACGACAATGGCCTCTAAGGGGAAAACTCTCAGCAAGCAAGTTGAGTGTCAAATTTTCCATCCTGCATAAGATTGGTGCTGCAAACTGGGTCCCAACCAATCACAAATCCACCATCTCTAATGGACTGGGAAGATTCATATATGCAGTAGGCACTCAGGCTACATTTGACTATGGATCCTACATTTTTGATCAGACACTCAAGCATGCTGACAGCTATGTTATCAAAGGACCAATAGCCTTTCCCTCTCTATTGTGTGGTATAATAACTGATCAATACCCTGACATCCTGGTTGATGGAGATACAGTGAGTAAAAGAGCTCCTGCCCTTGGCTTCCACTACAAGCTATTTCAAGGGAAGCATGTTCCTGACCATGTCATGACATCTGCTGAGACATCAAAAATCAAGACAAATTCTCAGAAGGGAGATGTCATTGCTGTGCTGAAAGAGACCTGTAGGGAACTTGAAGCAAGGAAACAAAGTCTTGAAGAGCTGATCACTCAACTGGAGCAGGACACAGAGGTTGAGGATGAAGGGATAGCTGCTGATGAGGCTGTTGGTGATAAGGATGTCCAGATGGCAGCTGCTGATGAAGATGATTCTGAAGATGTCTCATTCCATAGTGCTTCTTCTGGAGAAGAAAGCACTGGAGTTGCTCCTGTGCCCCTTGTTGTTCTGTCAATTGTTTTCTGTTCTGTTTTGATTCTTGTATTTCCCCAATTTTGTTTGGATGATTGTAACTTACTATTGACAGCATTGTACTCCTACTAATTGTTGGTACCTTCTTTAATTATTTGCTTGAATGCTTGGGGTACTTGTATTGTTTCCTTTGGCCCTTTATGGCTAAAAAGGGGGAGAAGAACTACTGAGTAACAGTAGCATTGGGGTTTTAGGAACCTGTATGGCCTGTTTAAATTTTGTATGTGGGCAATTGTGGGAATTGTGGGATTTCTGTATGGGTAGAATTTATCTTATCTCTAGGTTCTAGTTTCTTTAAGCTTAGAACTAGTTTGTCTTCTGCTGCATAGGTACTCTGATGTGTTAAGTAGTTTTAGCCAAAAATGTGCCAAAGGGGGAGTTTGTTAGTGTTTTAAGTTGGCATTAATTTTGGTAAAACTAGGCTTTAGCAATGTCATGATAAATGTCATGACATTCAGAGATTGAAGATAAATCCTACCTGCTAAGGATGTTAAAAGACAGCTCAGAACTGGAAGCTAAAGCTGTGCTAGAAATTCTGCAGAAAACAGTCTGATGTCATAACAGATGTTATGACATTCTGTTCTGCAGAATCTGTTTTTTCCTGTGACTTTTCAGGAAGTTTGTTGAGCTGCTATTTTGTGTTTTTTCTGTTATTAGAAAGCATGCTCACGTGGCTGCTAGGTTAATCTTAATTAGACCTAAATTGGTTGTTGAAGAGACCATGTTTTTAGGATTAAATTAAGTGAACCCTAGCTATCTTTATGGAAGCCCAAAACTGAAGTTTCAGGACTGCTTCTATAAAAGGAATTCAACCCTTACAACTGTGTTGCGCCCTTGGAATGTATTGAAGATTTAGCAGCTTGTTATTTGTGTAATTCTAGTATCTCTTGTGAGCCAAGCAATTATCAATTGATAAGTGCCTTGGACTAGGATTTGTTTGTAAGGGTAGTTTATCACTCAAAGCTTTAAAGCACGAGTGTTTGTCTCTTGATTGAAAGCTTTGAAGTGAGATCAAGATAGTTTATTGAAGTGTGTCTTCACAATTCAATTATTCAATAGGTTGATATCACTGTTGTGATTGAGGGGGAGTGAGTAGGAACTCAGATCTAAGTAGGACTTAGGTTGAAGTTGCATTGGGTAGGTTTTAAGTGAAGGAGATAAACTGGTTGGTTTATTCCTGAATTAATTCTACTAATAGTGAATTTCCTCCCTGGCTTGGTAGCCCCCAGATGTAGGTGTAGTTAGACACTGAACTGGGTAAACAACTTATTGTGTTCTTTACTGTTACTTATATTTACTGTGTAAATTGTTAACAGAGTGTCAGATAGTGTGTCATAACATTCTCTGTGACATCATGTATCTGCTGCCAGGAATTTCATTTTCTAAACCGGTGAATAGCGTTTGGTCAAGAATAGGTACCCCAAGTAGCTTAGAGAACTCTTCCAAGGTAGGAACCAACTGATAATCTGGGAATGTAAAGCAATGGTGTTTCGGATCAAAGAACTGGAATAGGACATGCATCATATCTTCTTCAAAATCGGAGATAACCAAATTAAGTAGATAACCATGTCTTTTGATGAACTGAGCATGGTTGGGAATTTCTGAAACCAATTCTTTGAGCTGAGAAGGTATACCCATGAAGTTGATTCAGATAGTCTTTCTAGAAGCCATAATCCCTACAAAACAGAGCAAAGATAAATCCCTAGGTCCTTGAAATAGTTAGATATGATATGCAATGCGGATGATGTCATGATGTCATGTTTAGCACACACAAACAATTCACACAATGAGCCTAGGTTTAAGGCTTGCATGAGGTATAGGTGATTACCCCACCAAAAGTTTGAGTTGGTTCATCCTGTCCTATAATAGTAACCGGGTCCTAGGAATCTCATATCATTGATCTTTCTCGTAGGCGTTTATTTCAATACGACTACCAAGTGGTCGACCGAAAATATCCCAAAAGTCGGATCTCAATGAGCGTAGCATCGAGTATCAGCCAACCTTAGTCTGCACCAAAGTCGGCCATCTCACTACCTTCTAATGGCCAAGATGGGTCAATTAAGGTTCTAAAAGTTTAGTTAGCGCTTGATGACACCATGCAGAAGCCAAATACTATCCTCAACTTGGAAATGAAGAGTATCAGGACATCCAAAGTGTCACGCTAACGTAGCCATCATGTTGACCGTTTTTATATACGTCTAACGGTCACGACGATTTATTGCTACTTACCTAAAAGGAAACCCGGATCTGGGTGTAGGATCCCCCACAAATATAAAACCCAAGCAACCCTCAAAGATAAAGCAGGCAAATCAAACAGAAAGCAATAAAGTTATCTAGAAATCCCTAAGGCATTCTCTCTTTTAGGGTGTTTCCCCCAGCAGAGTCGCCAGTTCTGTAATATGGTGAACTGACTTTGAGATTTTTGTATCACAAATGTGCGGATAGCAAGAGTCGCCACCGACTTTTCTTTTATCCAATTAAGGGAAGGTGAAAAGAACAGGAAAAGACCTTCGTTAGATTCTGAGTAAGGGAGAAGGTTATGAAAAGGGAAGGTATTAGCACCCCTTTCCATCTGTAGTTATCTACGGGCTCTTAGTTGCTCTTAGATCACTTTAAAACTGTGTTTTCTGTGTGTTTGAAAAATGTTTTGAAAAGGCATTTCGCTTTGACTTTGTAATGATTCATGTAGGAATGTATACAAAGTGTTCGGAAATGTTTCGTTTTGAAAAGAGTTTGAACTTTGACAAAAGTGTGAGGTGTGAAAAGTATTTTGATTGAGCAAGCAACTAAAAGTCTTATTACCTACTCAGAATTGGTCGTTTTCGTGTTGTTTTACGTTCCTTTAGAATAGTTCTATCCATACCATTAGTTGGTAGGTAACTCCATTCGTTGGATGTAAACGGGACATTCGAAGGGACATCGGATGGTCATAGAAAGGAACTTGTAGGAAGTATCCTAGCACATTCGAAGGGACTATCATCATTTTTCGTAGGCGTCAATCGAGGGTCAAGATCATGTATTCGGAGGCGACATCGTGGGTCTTATGATCTTTGTATCGAAGGGACTATGATGATTTATTTTGAAGGCAATGGTGCTTGAATACCTCTACGTTCGAGGGACTTGACCATTTGAATTCGAAAAGGCAACGAGAGAGAATTACCCTAAGGGGTGCATGTGTGAAAAGAGTGTGTTGATTCAGATATGTTATCTTGAAAATTAGAGTGGGATATGTTCAATTTTATCTTGCCATACACGCCTAATTACTAGCAGTTTATAGGGTGCGGAAATTAAAATGCGGAAATATAAAGTGCAGAAAGATAAATCCTACGATATTACATGGCTTTGGGGCAGATACATAATTTAAAGTGCGGAAAATAAAAGCCCTGATTAAACTATTACATCCCTTAGGCAATTACAAAATATGAAAAGAAAGCGATAAAAATTGTCCGAAACGGGATAACCTGTGAAAAGATGAGAAATCGGGAAATGGAAGAAAATTGCATAAGAGGAAAATGTTAGTAAAAATAAATATTTTTGAATGAGAAAAAGATTTCATGCTAGAAATAACATTAATATGCTAAAATAATTTTTTGGGATTTTTTGGAGTTAATTTGATAATTAAAAATCAATTAAAAGTGATTTTAATGATTAATTAGCAATTAAATTAAATATGCATGCAAAAATAATATTTTTAATTTTATAAATTAAATAAACATTTTCTGAAAATAATGCAAAAAGAAAAATATTTTTTAGTGTTTTTTAAATGCATAATAAAAATTATAGAAAATAAATTAAAATGCATGGAAAAATATTAAAAGAAATTATGAAAATAGAAAATATGCAAACTTGTAAAGAGCAAAAATATATTGGTCTCCTCAGGAATCGAACCGGTGACCTTGCCTTCACATCTACACGCCTTGACCAACTGAGCTGGGGCGTCCACGTGTTAGGAAAATACAACGAATTGTTTTTAAACGATGTCACTTCCTAATTGCCCAGAACGCGCGCGAAGATCTTCATCGTCTTCGTTTGAATTCTGGGAATTTTGCGTCGGTCTTTCTTCAACACTAAGGCCCCTGCAATTTCTAAAATCTCATACACATAATATAAATGAATTGTGAGTACATGAATCGATTGCAAATTGAATTCTAAGCACGATGGTGGTGGTCTTTTTGTCAAATTTTTCCGTTAGGAAACCCCAATTTGGTTCAGAAAACCCTAATCATGGTAATTCGTGTTTCAGGCCATGGAAATGCAATTAAACCATCCAGAAAGTTTGCAAGCTTCATTCTAAACACAAAACAAACAACAAAACATGTTAAAAATGCATGAATAACAGAATTCGATTTTTGAAAAAGTGTGACAAACCGAAATCGTGTTTGCTTGATTCTTGATGTTTTTGAGTGTTGTAAGGGTCTGGATCGATTCTAAAGACCTCAACGAACACGATGGAATGCTCAAAATCGATTGAAAACCACTGAAACCAAGGCTGCTAGTGACTTGTAGTGCACGGTTTTTTTGAATTAGGTTAGGGTTTCTCCAAGCAATTTTTCTGTTCTCATTCATGTGATATGCATTGTATATTTATAATGGATGGAAATTGAGCTGATTTGAGGAAAAAATAATCATCAATCAATGCAAAGATTATTTGATTTTGTACAAAATCAAATTTCATCTTTTTTGATCAATTTCAATCAATTTCTTGCCAAATCCAATCAAATTTCGAAATTTTCCAGCTTTCTTGGGTTACTTGGATCTCAAGGATGACAGAAAAATCAATTTTGCAATTAATTTTGATTTTATACCTTATTTTTGAATTTAATTTGTATTTAAATGAATAAAATCCAAATTAAATAGAAAAATAAAATTAAAATTCGTGGCATTGGGCTTGGATGTTCCAAATTGTATAAGGACCAAGTTTGGATGAAGAAAAAGTAGGCCCATTTGCAAAAAAAATTATTTTTACAAGTATCTCTCTTTGTGCACTTCTTCAAAATTGCCCAACTTGTGAATGGTGTATTTTGCTCAATTTTCCACATTTTTCAATGTTCTTGGACTTTTTGGAAATATCTAAGAGTCCTCTAACCAACCTCTTTGGTTTCATCTCAATTGGAGTTTCCATGCTCAATATATCTTCAAAACAAAAAGTTGACTTTTTGTTGACTTTGAAAAGGACCTGTAATGTTTTGATCCATACCTTCCAAATGAAGCATTTTTTGAACATTCTTGTGAGACATGAAGTTGTAGAGAATTGAATTTCCTTCAAAACAAGAGGTGGTGGAAAAATTTCTGAGAAAGTATGAAGAAGTTATGCTCAGTCAAAGTTTGGTTGACTTTTCACTAGGAAACCCTAATTTAGAAAGTTTGACTTTTGAGCAAATCTTGAGTTTTCTTGATGAATCATGATCAACCCTTGATCAAATGATGAATGTGACTTCAAAATGATGATGTTGACCAAAAATCAGGAAGTTTGATTGTATGTTGACCACAGTTGACTTTTGTCCAATACAACTGATTTTCAACCATCTAAGCAATTGTTTGAGGAAACTTGACTTGTGAGGCTTGAAACTTGACATGGAGATTCTTTGAAGCATATGAGGAGGCATGATGACCATTGGAGATGTTGGAAGTCCATCTGGATATGAGGATAGCCAAACCCTAGTTTGGGTTGATTGTCTAGGAGAGGGTTTGTCTGATCAACCCTTGAAGAATCCTTGAGTATGGATGTATGAAATGTCTTGAGATGTAAGAGGGAAAATTTTGGGGTATGACAGTGGGGAAATAGTCCAAAATTGGATAGGAATGTGGTGAATTGAACATTTATAAGGGAGAGAACTCACTCACTTATCACTTTAAGGTTTTAGGTGGAAAAGTAGTGTGTCTCTCACAAAGGTGCTTAGTCTTATACTATGTATCAATGCTCCCTAGTGAACCCCCAATAATAAGTCTAATATCTCAACAATGTTATTATAATACTCAAAATAAAATGACCATTGAAACTCAATAATGTGTTTGTATGAGATAATTAAACTTCGGGATAAATATATGATATCCATCTGCAATGTTATGAGATAATCAAACTTCGGGATAAATATATGATATCCATCTGCAATGTTAATGAGATTCAGTTTACTCCCCAGTAAAAAAATTGGATTCCTCCTTTAAAATGTTAAGATTTTGTGTCTTTTGCCTCCTTAGTGTACAAGTTATCCTCTGTAATGTGAACGAGTTTTGACTTACAAATTCAATGTTTCAATTATACACTTGGGAAGCAAAACAAAATAATCTTTACATTACATGAGAATCTAAAAAAATCAATATTACAACAGGTAAACCAAAATTCCCCTACATTATAGGTGATATCGTATATTTAACCCCTAAAATTATCGAGAGATTAAAATTTAAATTAATTCAAAAGGTTCCATTTAATATCTTTTATTTTTAAATTCTTTGTTAGGATATAGTATTAAAAAAAGGGTTACAATTTTGTAGTCATTTTTTATAAATTTTAAAAATAACAAAATAAAGACAAATATGCAATTTTAAAATTTGTAAAGGATATTGTTTATAAAATTTGAGAATTATTAAAGATCAATTTGCATTGTTCTAAAATATTTAGAGATCATATTGAAAATTTTAAAATTTTGAAAAACTATTTAAAAAATTATGAGATTAATTATATACGTTGTCGGCATAAAAAGTCTTAAACGGTCAATTCATCACCATCATCCATTTACAATATTTTATAGATGATTAAAATAAAAGTCAAACTTGTTCCTGTTGAAAGTAATTTATGTGTGTCAAAACTGTGTGTGTTGAAGGGAAGCCGACTCAGTCGAAGAGCATGCCACCCAGATTCAACAGAATATATTTGTTTTAGATTTAGATTTAGTTTTGATTTAAATCTAGAATAGAAATGGATTTGATTTAGTTCCAAATAGATATTTTGGGCTTTTATAGTTTTGGGCTTTAGTTTAGGGGGAAAGCTAACCTAAATCTATAAATAGAGGGAGTAACCCCTATTTTTGTAATCAAGTTGTATTCACAGAATTTGCAGTTGCAAGTGAATAAGAAATTCTCCACATTTTGTGGGCAGAGAGAAACTCTGCAGAAAATATTTCCTTCTTCTTCTTTCTTTCTTTAATTGCTCATTGTCATTGTGTGTGGTGATATCAATCTTGTTCATCAAGATTGTAGAAATTCATCATAGACATTTGGTGGATTTCCAACATTTGGTATCAAGAGCTTCGGTTGATCGATTCAAAGGAAGAACAATCAAGAAAGATCATTGAAGAAGAATTCACGATGGTAGTGGGCTATGGGAATGCGAATTATCCAGCAAGTCTTCAAATTCTGAAAGTAGACAACTATGAGAATTGGTGCAAGCAGATGAAGATTTTTTTCCGTTGTCAAGTTCTGTGGGATCTTGTAAAGGATGGAGTAAAAGAGCTTGAAGAAGACGCTTCAGAAGAAGAAAAGAAAGAACACACAGAATCAGAGAAGAAGAGTTATAAATCTCTCTTTATAATTCATCAATGTCTGAGTCCAGACAACTTCGAAAAGGTTAGTGATACAGAATGTGCAAAAGAAGCTTGGGATATTCTTGAGAAATCTTTTGGAGGCGCAGAAAAAGTGAAGGAGGTGAGGTTAAAAACTCACAAGGGAACGTATGAATTGCTTCAGATGGAAGACAACGAAAGCATATTTGATTTCTACACTAGGCAGAAAAATAGTGAATCAAATCAATATATGTGGAGAAGAATTAACAAAAAGAGCTGTTGCTTCAAATTTTTTGAGATCTTTGGCTCCCAAGTTCGACCACGTGGTGGTGGCTATCGAAGAAGGGAATGATTTGTTGAAATTGACAAAGGAAGAGCTTCAAGGGACGCTTGAATCACATGAACAGAGAATGAATGAAAGAGCTGCAAGCAAGACAAAAAAGTGATGTGGCTTTGCAGGAAAATTCAGCAAAAGGAACCAACGGCAAAGGAAAGTGGTTCGACAAAGGTAGAGGTGGCTACAATGATTCGACTGACAGAGGAAACTAGAACAAAGGAAACATGTCGAATTAGAGAAGACCATACCAAGGCAACCAAAGAGGTGGTGTTGGAAATAGAGGAAGAGGTGGTGGTCGAAAACCTGACAAGAGTCACATTCAATGTTACAATTGTCAAAAGTATGGTCACTTTTCAAGTGATTGTCCAGAGAAGTGAAAGGAAAAAGAAAATGATGCAAAGCTTGTTAAGTGTGAAGAAGAAGAGATGACGTTGATGGTCACAACAAGAGATGAAGAGAAATTCAAGGATCAATGGTACTTGGATTTAGGATGCTCATCACATATGTCTAGAAGGAAAGATTGGTTTGTCAATCTAAATCCCTCGATGAATAACATGGTGAAATTTACAAATGATAATACTCTAGTAGCTGGAGGTATTGGAGATGTTATGATCATGAGAAAAGATGGAAAAGGGCAATAATTTCGAATGTGTTGTATATTTTAAGCATGAAGAGCAACTTGCTTAGTATAGGAAAGTTGGTCGGAAAGAATTACAAGGTGACTGTCGAAGACAAGATGATGAGGGTCGTCGACACGAATGGAAGTTTAATCTTGAAGGGTCCTATGTCCCATAATAGAACCTTCAAGATCAAACTCAATGTGATGGCGCATAAGTGCCTTTCGACTGCAACAAGAAGAGACAAATGGGTATGGCACTATCGACTTGGCCATCTCAACTTCAGAGACATCAGAGATTTAAAAAGGAAGAATATGGTTTCAAGATTGCCAAAAATAAACATTCCAAATGAAGTGTGTGAAGAATGTGTGCAAGCGAAGCAAAAGAAGAATAGCTTCAGCAAGGATGCAGGAAGCAAGTCGAAGGCTATTCTCGAAATCATATACTCTGATGTATGTGGACCAATCCAGTTGGATTCGTTTAGAGGTAATAAATACTTTGTCACGTTCATAGATGATTTAAGTCAAAAGCTATGGACTTACCTGATCAAGAAAAAAAGTGAAGTGATCGAGGTATTTTCAAAGTTCAAGTCTATGGTCGAAAGACAAAGTG
The DNA here is from genome assembly GCA_021764765.1 of Vicia sativa. Lineage (NCBI taxonomy): Eukaryota > Viridiplantae > Streptophyta > Magnoliopsida > Fabales > Fabaceae > Vicia > Vicia sativa. The sequence goes on from CM038795.1 coordinate 265,262,449, forward strand.
GTCGAAAGCTCAAAGTTTTGAGAACTTATGGTGGTGGAGAGTATGTGTCGAAAGACTTCGACAGGTTATGTGAAAAAGAAGGTATTGTGCATGGGGTGGTGCCACCCTACACTCCACAGTAGAATGGGACAGCAGGAAGGAAGAATCGAACCATCATGAATATGGTTCGAAGTATGTTGAAAGGCAAGAATTTACCTAAAGAGTTTTGGGGTGAAGTTGTGTCAACTGCAACATATATTTTGAACAGATGTCCAACAAAGAAGCTGGAAGGAATTACTCCAGAAGAATGTTGGTCTGGTGTAAAACCTAGCTTGGGTCATCTGAAGGTATTTGGATCTATTGCACATAGACATGTGCCAGATTAGTTGAGAAGAAAACTTGATGATAAGTCAAGTCAAATGATGCTAGTGGGATATCATTCAACAAGAGGTTATAAGTTATTTGACCCAGTGAACAAGCAGATTGTAGATGAGCTTAAAGAGTGGGACTGGAGTCGAAATGTCAATAAAGATTCAGTAAGAATTTTACTTGAAGAGCCAGAAACTCAAGTCGAAAGAGAGGTTTTACAAGAGGAACAAGCAGTTATAGATCAACCAGGCACAAGCTGACCTCAAAGAGAAAGACGCATACATGCAAGGTTGCAAGATTGTGTGGTTACATCAGATGATGTGGTTGATAACGAAGGTGAGCTGGTGCATTATTCTTTCTATGCAGATGTTGAACCAGTCAATGAAACTAAAGCATTGAAAGATTCGAAGTGGGTGAAAGAAATGAAATCCATCGATGACAACAACACTTGGTCACTTGTCGAATTGCCTCAAGGAAAGAAGGTAATTAATGTCAAGTGGGTATACAAAGTGAAGATGAATCCTAAAGGGGAAGTAACTCAACACAAAGCAATGCTAATGGCAAAAGGATTTCTCTAGAAAGAAGGAATCGACTTCGATGAGGTTTTTGCGCCTGTGGCTAGGATCGAAACAATCAGGTTGGTTGTTGACTTAGTAGAAATAAATAGCTGGCACATGTGTCAGATGGACGTGAAGTGTGCATTCCTAAATGGACCCTTAGACGAAGAAGTCTATGTTAAACCACCAATTGGGTTTGTGAAACATAACAAAGAGAGGAAGGTGTACATGCTTCATAAAGCCCTGTATGGATTGAAGCAAGCTCTAAGAGCTTGGAATAAGAAGATTGATAGATTTCTAAGGGAGAAGGACTTTGTGAAGTGCAAAACTGAACATAGAGAATATGTAAGAAGAAGCAATAGTAAATTGCTTATACTATGTCTCTATGTCGATGACTTATTAATCAACAAGGAATTCGAAATGTTTGATCTAGGTGACATTTCATATTTCCTTAGCATCGAATTCTACAAGACTATTAGAGGTTTGATGATGCATCAAAGAAGATATGCAGGAGAAATTCTCAAGAGATTTGAGATGGAAGAATGCAATTCGACTTCGACAGCTGCAGAACCAAGACTACAACTGTCGAAATACCTTGAAGAGGATGATGTCGACCCAACCTAATATATAACACTTATTGGGTCCTTAAGATACCTTTGTCATACTAGGCCTGACTTAGCATACAACATTGGTATAGTAAGTAGATTCATGCAAAAACCAAAGGTATCTCACCTAGCAGCATCGAAGAAAATATTGAGGTATTTGAAAGGAACTCTTGACTATGACATTTTGTTTCCTGTAGCTGATAAAAGAAAAGAATGCAAGTTAGTGAGGTACACTGATTCAAGCTGGTGTACTGATGCTGAAGATCAAAAATCCATAGCAGGATATGTGTTCATGTTAGGTGATGCGTCAGTTGCTTGAAGTTCGAAAAAGGAGCCAGTTGTGGCATTATCATCACGCGAAGCAGAATACATAGCTATTTCTCTTTGTGCATGTCACGCAACTTGGATGGTGAACTCGGTCGAAGAAATTACAGGAAAAAATCATGGAGCAATTACCATAAAGATCGACAACATGTAAGCTATCAACCTGACAAAGAATCCGATAGCGCATGGTCGAAGAAAGCATATCGAAATGAGGTTCCACTATCTTCGAGAGCAGGTAGCAGATGGGAAGATGAATTTGGAACACTGCAGAACTGAGAATCAAATTGTAGACATTATGACGAAGTGTGTGCAGGTTGAAGTATTTCGAAGACTAAGAGCAATGATGAATGTAGACAGTTTAGACACAATGAATTAGGTGTTGTGTTGAAAGTAATTCATGTGTCGAAACTGTGTGTGTCGAAGGGAAGTCGACCCAGTCGAATAACATGTCACCCAAATTCAACAGAATATATATTTTTTAGATTTAGATTTAGCTTTGATTTAAATCTAGAATAGAATAGGTTTGATTTAGTTCCAAATAGATATTTTGGGCTTTTATAATTTTGGGCTTTAGCTTAGGGAGCAAGCTAACCTAAATCTATAAATAGAGGGAGTAACCCCTATTTTTGTAATCAAGTTGTATTCACAGAATTTGCAGTTGCAAGTGAATAAGAAATTCTCCACAGTTTGTGGGCAAAGAGAAACTCTGCAGAAAATATTTCATTCTTCTTCTTTCTTTCTTTAATTGCTCATTGTCATTGTGTGTGGTGATATCAATCTTGTTCATCAAGATTAGTAGAAATTCATCATAGATATTTGATGGATTTCCAACAGTTCCAACATTTAATGTCTAAGATTAACTGACAATGTAAAATTCTTCTACACCGATTCAATTAAGTAATTTGAGATGGGAAATGCTAACGAGTGTCCCCGGGACACTAGGTAAAGATTTAAAAAAGAATGTTTAATTTATTAAATATCTGTATTTAATGCATTAGAAATTAAAATAATTAACTTTTTTAAGATATGAAAGGTATGTTTTCTTTAAAACACTTGTATTCAATGCATTGAAAACTTAAATAACTGATTTATTTAACTGATATTTTCTATATTTAGAATGTTTAACGAGTATCTCAGGAGCATTCGTTAGCATGATCCATTTGAGATTCATATTGTATAAAATGCGAGAGAAATTTCAAATTCTTCATTTTATTGTCATTTAAATTTTTTTAAACAATATTTCATAGAATCCGACCATGTCAAGAATTTTCTGTTTTTCCTCAAAACAACAAATTTGAACGAACCATTTTAAACTCTATAATAATAAAAACTTCTCTTATTAAAATCTTTCATTCAAATACACTTAATTGTTGAATCTTATTTTCACTAGTGAGGGATTGAAAGATGATTGAAAGAGGTTTTTTAAATCTTAATGACAATTGATAGTTAGAGAGTACATGACTCAGCGTGACCATATTTGAAGATTGATACTGTTGTGGCATATCGGAATTTGTTCTGTTTGTTGTTATAACCACCTCTTAAAGTGTGTCATCTTCAATTGATAATATTAATTATTGATTGATGATTAATGGTTGTGAATTGTGATCTCCATTGATTTTTGTGAAATTTGTAGTTATGTTTTCACTATGTGATCTAAGATTAGATTTTAGTACGCTTACACAATTTTTACATGGATAGATGATGGAATTACATGTGAAAATGTTGATGAGATTGCATGTGAAGATGGGATCAATGCAGAAGCTATGGAGTGATCGACCGTGCCGTAACAGCAGTAGCATATTTGTATGCAGCCATTTTTTTGAACAATTTATTGTTATTTGAACAGTTTGTTTTGTAACTTTTTTGTTGTAAAACTTTTCAATTGCAACACGTTCTTGTGATTTCTATTAAATTAACCGCTTTAAAAGCTTTCCGGGTAAAGGCATTTCTTAAATTTCACGGTTAACCCATATCATGCATCGGGCAATGAGAACTCACTCTCAAGTGAAACAAAAATAGGGGATTTCTATCCGCATTCTAAGGGATATGGGTGTGCCACCTCTCTCTCTCTCTATATATATATATATATATATATATATATATATATATATATATATATATATATATATATATATATATGAATATTTGTTTATATTTGAATTATTTCGTAATTTGTTTTACTAAGATTTTATGGTGTTATATTAGTGGTATCGGAGTAGGTGGGTCCATCTGGTTAGATAGTATAATTTTGTCTGTTTTCTGGTATGCAACATGTTTCTGAAACACTGTTAAAGTTCGTTTGTTTTTCTAATCACTTACTAGCGGGAGCTGGAATGAAATAAGTGGAGGTTAAGCTTCTACTTTTCTAAGATGTTTCAGGTGTGGAGGGCTGGTTCCGCATGCCACTGATTGAAAGAGTTCAGGTGCTAACAAGTCTATGTTGTTTCTTAAACCTGAAGAGAAATAAGTGCTAACAAGTTGTGTTTGATGGAGAAAGATTAGGTATTCGTGATGTTCGCTTCTCTGAGAGTGGGAAACGATGTGGCAGCTAGAGATATATTGGTGCCATGTCGATGGCTCGGTAATGCACGTGAGCATCAGAGTTGGGTGAGCTGAAGAAGCAATTGCAAGAGCTACTTGAAAAAAAGATTGTTCGACCAAGTGTTTCGCTGTGAGGAGCATTGGTTATACTAGTCAAGAATAAAGATGGTAGCATGAGGTTGTCTGTTGACTATCGACAACTAAATAAGGTCACAATTAAGAACAAATATCCTCTTCTGAGAATTGATGATTGATGGATCAATTGGTTGGTGCTTGTGTATTCAGCAAGATTGATTTAAGATCAGGTTATCCTAAGATTGCATTTAGAACTCGATACGATCATTATGAGTATCCAGTTATACTATTTGGAGTGTCTAATAATTGTTGTTGTGCTCATCGAAGATATTTTGATATATTCGAAATCATATGTAGGTCATGCAGAGCATCTCAGGATTTTGTTACAGACATTGAATGATAACATGTTGTGTGCAAAGTTATCCAATGGTGAGTTATGACTGAAAGAAGTTAGTTTCCTTGGTCATGTGATTTCTAATGGTGGTATCACAGTTGAACCATTGAAGGCGGATGTAGTGTTGTAGTGGGATATTTTGAAGTCTGTCATAGAGATCAAAAACTTCTAATTGGGTATCACTGAAGGTTTATTGATGACTTTTTTCGATGTGACATTACCTTTGCCTCAGCTGATTCGAAAGGGTCAAACTTTTGTAGGGATTAAATTTTTTTAACAGAGTTTAAAATCTAAACTCTTGATATTTATATGACTTTTTGCATGTTTTTAAACATATATAATTTGTTAATAATGAAAAACATTTATCAACAACAAGGCCCACATTCTAATGAGGCAATCATATCATCATATGTGTAAGGTACACAATTTAAATTCTTCTATTTTGAATATTTTATTTGCATATTTATACTCCCATATAAATGTGCCTTCCAGTACATTCCCACCCAACAAAGTAAGTAATAATCATTTGAAAGATATTAATATAAATAATACTTAATTAAATTGTCTGCCAAAAGCCATGAGTATTGTAACACCACAATTTAAAATTATGTTTCTTATATATTGATTTATAAATATTTTGTGATTTATTGTATTTATTAGAATATTGTTTATTGTTGTTAGTAATTAAAATGATACAAAAGATAAAATAAATTAGAGTGTATAGAGATTTTTAGGACAATGAGGTAATTACATGAGGATAAATTAAGGGTAAATGAGAAAAAATATAATTAAGGAGAATATTGTTATTATAACAAGGGAAAATTATAAATGGGGAAGTCGGTTACATCATAGGCGAAAAATTGGTAGAAAGGAGAAAGATACTAGGGTTAAGAGCTTGAGGTTGAGGAAGAACTCTAGGATTCAAAATGTCTTTGTTGGAGATAAACTAAGATAAGGGTGGGCAATTTTTCAATTATGATTGATATGATGAAAGGGTATAGTAGGGTTTAATTCTGTTCAATTGATGATGAATATTGTGAAATCTACGATATAAGATAAGATGTTCTAGAAAAGTCTACATTACCCGTTTTTGGTCCACTCACAATTTTTTTTTTATTTTCCACTATGAACTATTCAAAATGAAACATGAAGAGAGCATTAATCAGATGCAAGCATGATTCATCCATATCGTGAGTCATATAAGAACTTTAGAAAAAACATTTTAAAATAAGGAATTAGTTATAAAAATTATTAGATGCATGAATCATAGTTGTCAACTCAAAGTCACTGCGACTTATAAATTTAAAGATTTAGTGACTATGGACACACACTTTTCAACAAATTGCATGAACACGCGATGAAACTAAAAAGAATTTTCGGTTATGAAGAAAATGAAAAAACTAAGAAGAAAATTATCAACTAAAATCCACAAACATTAAAGAAATGGAGCCACAATATAAAGAGTGCCAAAGTAAAAGTAGTGAATTCATGGAATTTATGTTTCGGAAATTCAAAGAATTCCTAAAACATGAAAAACAATCTGCAAGGCTCTATAAGCAAAGTGAAGAAAATCCATGTTCCATTTCTTCATGTCATTAATGCGGAGTGAAATGACACATAAGACCAAATTGCCCTAAAAAACACATAAGAGACCAAAATCAAAGAAAGTTCAAGAAATCCCAAAGAGAAAAAAGAGAGAATGGATATCATGGGATAACGATCACATAAAATATTTAGATAAGGAAGAAGCAAATATGTGTCTCATAGAAAATCATCAATATTATGAGGTAGCTTGTTACTTTTCTTATCAAGATTTATTTCATATTTGTAAGAAGCTAACAAAAGAAATGAGCAAATTAGAACAAAATATCTCTACCTCCAAAGACACAATCTCCTCCATTGAATTGAAAAATAAAAACACGTTGGAAGAAAAATAAATTCTTAGAAAGAGACAACATGATCTAATTTAAAACTATTCCTCATGTCATAAAGTCTTAGACGAATCTATCAAGTGTGATCAATGCGACATTTAAAAAAATAAAATTGATGATCTTCAAAATACACTTGGTAAATTTATAAACGGGAAGACATTTTATATCTTTTGTTAGGTAACCAAAAGGCGTCTTAAAATAAGGTAGTTCTTGATTATGAATCTAACAACAATAGTAAACGTCTTAGCAAAATTTGCAATACTCAACAAACATATAAATGCAAAGTGCTAAAATGCAATTACTACGATAAAGGCAACCATTTTTTTGGGGAAAATGGAGGGCCGAAGCCCAAAGCAAGAAACTAAAGCACGATAGATCTAGCAACTAGGACACCATCAAAATCCTCCTTTGAAATCTCCATCAAGAACTCTGAAGGCTTATCAAAAAGAGTCACGAGAGTAAATAATGACATTCATTAATCAATGTGCGTTCCTCTAAGATGTTTGCTCATAATATCTATTTTGCTAATCAATGTTTTAAAAATTGGATTGAATCGGTCAGTTCAACCGGAAACCTGAGCTCAATCTGGTTTGGTCAACATTTTAAAATCGCTAGTGGATCAAAATCGTAGTAAAACTAGAAAAATCAGATTGAACCATTCAAACTGTTCGAACCAAAGAACCGGAGTCAGTTTTGTAAAACCGGTTGGTTGAAAAATGTATCAAATCAATAATTTTTTTTTGAAAAATTTAATATGTGATTATGAAAACTTAAAACATTTTTCAATCACAAAAAAAATTCCTTATTTTTCTACAACCATACAAACTTATAAGTTTTATCACTCTAATATAGACTTATAGTTTTTTTCAACCACACTCTGTCATCATCACGTCGTTATTGTCAATTATGACTGATTTGTCGTCGTTAAACTTAAATTTACTTATTGTTGTTTAAGTAAGTATGTTGTATTGTTATTTTTGATAATTCTATTTTATTTAATTTAAATATTCTTAATTATTTAAATTTTATTTTAGCTATTATGTTCTATTATTTTAATTTTGGTTTGAATTAATTTAACTTATTTTATTTTAATTGTTTAATTGATTGAAATTATTCTTAAATAAAATGAAGATTATAATAAAGTGTACAATATGTTATGTTATTATTAGATGTATTATTGATATGTTGTATTAAGTTTGTAATAAATTTTTAAAATATTTATTCTATTAAGTTGTGAATATATAATTATTATTTTTTTCAAAGAAAATTTAACTCATTTCATTAAGTAAGTATTGTTCAATATAATGAGGATGCACATGTAATGTACTACGCCAAGACCAAGAATTTGCCGCCTTCGCTAATGGGTGGGCAACTCAATTTGCTTGACGTTTAATGAACTTTACCTCAAAGTCGAGAAAAGATTGTAGCAACCTGTGTAAAGACATAATAATTAACCTAAACTCCGAGCTACCCCTATGATTGGAATGAAGAGCTTGAACCACCTTTTTGTTACCTTAAAAAATCTTAAGGTATTCAAGCACGTGTAGTCAATGAAGATATTCCCATAAGCTAAGGATAATCCTCTAAGATAAGGGTTGCTAGCTAAAGTATTTGGAATTTGGTTTTGTCGGACTGAAGAATTCTATGGCCAAGTAGGTATATCAAGCCAAAATGTCAAAATTGGGCTTTATTGACCAAAAGGGGGAAAACTTGTAAACAAATGACCAGATACCTGAAGAATTGGTCTAGTCGACCAAAAGATGAAAGACAAAGAAAACGGTCGAATTTGGTCTTATCAACCAAAGGGAGTTCAAGACTTAGAAGATTTCTAATGATTTAGTCTCGCCAGAAGGTATCGTCGAAGCAAGCTAAAAGTGGGAGATTCAAATTTCGAAATCAACAAGCGGTTACTAATAATTCGTGTTTTGATTGAGCGTCAAATAGGTGGAAACATCTAGTGAAGCATTTGCTTTAAGTTTCAACTATGTCTGTATATTATATCTAGGCAGTTACCTTGTAATTACTATAAATAAGTAGATTCAACGTAGTTTTTTTGGGTGTTCACTTGTACTGAAAATCACTTGTCAAAACTCTGTATTTCCAAGCGTAAGGAAGTAAAGACTGAGGAAGTATTTGATGTACGTGAATCACCATTTATATTTCGATGCAAATCCTTTACTTTTCAATTGTCTTTTTAGAATACTTTACTTGCTTTATATTTACATTTGAGCCATTTTATTACGTTGTTTTCTGTTTTGCGTAAATAATTCAACACTTTATGTTGGTCACGAGTCACAAGTCAGTTAGTCTATTTCGTGCAAACACCTTTTGTCGGTCACGAGTTGTGACACCCCAAATTAATTCAATTATTAAATAATTAGAAATTTAATTATTAATTTAATTAAAGGTTTAATTATTGACATTTTTGAATTTATAGATTTAATTAATTAATTAAATGATGGAAGTGTCGGGGGTGTGAAGTTGAATTGTAGGGTGTATGGAGTAAAAAGCTCTACTTAATCCTAATTAACTTATTTCTATTATTTGGCAAATAAAAAGGAATAAATAAAGGAATAAAAGGAAAAAAAGTGAGAAGAGAAAATTAGGATTTTGCATTCTACGTGAGATTGGAGACGAGAAGAGAAAGAGGAGAAAAAGCCAAACGCCGAGAATTCGAAGATTCATCGCGAGGTAAGGGGGGATTGAATCTGATTATTATGCCTTATAGGTTTTGATGATCGATAGAATAATTCAATCAGTTAGGAATCTCGAATTAGGATAATTGAATACGCCCTAATGTGATAATCCGACGTAAAACCTTGATTGAAATTGGTATGAATAGTGAATTTGTGTAGTACGAATATAGGCTAATTAGAAAACTTGATTTGGTGATCAATTGGATGTAAAAATGCAGTAATTAATTCTTTTTTATGATGATATGAGGTTTGGTGAAGATTGGATGTAATGGTGATTCGTAACAGTGAAGAAAAACTGGATTTTGGGTGAAAACTAATTGTATGAGTCGACACAAGATAATATGGATCGATGCATGCTGTGAAAATTTTGAAAACCAGAAGCTTTGGAAAGCTATGCATCGACTCATAGAGTCATGCATCGACTCATAGGAAGGAAAACAGGGCCATGTATCGATGCAAAGGAGCTATGGATCGACACAAGGAAGTTATGCATCGACACATGATGCATATGTGTCGACACATACTGAAGAAAATTTTAAAAATGCAGAAATTTTAAGTTATGCATCGATGCATCCGTATTATGAGTCGATACAAGATGTTTATGCATTGATGCATAGCCTTATGCATCGATGCATACTGTGTTGGGCTGAACATGGATTTTTCTGAAAACGATTTTGATCATATCTTTTCAACCGTAACTCCGATTTAGGCATAGTTGGTATCGTTGGAAAGCTTAGAATGAGTACTATCTGTTAATAATATTTTCAAGACCAGTAACTAAAATCTGGAGTAATTAATATGGTTTCCGTAGTAAGAATACGTTGTAATTTCGTGGTTATTCGTTGCGTGTAAATGTTGTATGTTAATTCCATGTATTGAGATTAACGTTATGTTCATGATTTCAGTGTTAGCATGTGTTATTTTTGCTGTTATTGATCATGAATGGAATAATGCTGTATGTTGATATGCGGTATTTGAATTGTTGCATGCTTCTGATGTGCATGCATGAGCATTTTGTTGATGGTTCATTCCCATTGTGCGGAATTGAACTTGCAGGGCCAATAACCGTACCTAATAGACAGAGGTTGTGAGGCTAGATTCTTGACCCAGTGATGTATGGGAGAATCATGGATTTACGCTGTTTTCCGAGGTGTAAGCGGAACAGGGTGTGGATTTGATTCACGGTTGGTACCACATGCATTCGAGTCTGCATTGCATATGTAATTGTAACATGTTCGGATGATTTCCAGTGTTATAATTGCATTGAATTGGTGTTGTATGCATAATGAATGTGTGAATTGTATTTAGGAATCGTATGCTAATGTTGTTAATAAGGGTGAATAATGAATTGATTGTTTTATAGTTTTTGAGAAACGTATAATGCATTTTAATCTTGATGAAATCTCACCCTTACTTTAATGATTTCAGATTGAGGAGATTATCTGCTCGGGAATTGGTGAGGACAGCTTTTAGAGTTGTGCTATTTAGATAATCCGCGTGTCAGTGTCATGCTCTGGTAGTTGTAACATTTGGGAACGATTGATTGGAATTTTTATGGATTTAAAACTGGTTGTTTTGGTTTATGTTGGGAATAATTAGTGATTGAATTATTCCAGATTTTGATGTTATATTTCCGATGTTTAAACATAATCCTTGGTTTGATTTTTATTTAATAAGTTCTTCAGTAAAGGCATGTTCACTGCTTTTGGTTATTTGAATTATTAAAATTGTGACGCCCTTGTTGTTATGTATAAAACTCTGATTAAAAATATATAAATCGTGGGTAAATTAGAAGGGGTGTTACAATAGTGGTATCAAAGCATAGTCGGTCGTGTCTTAGAGCCTTTATCCCTTCTGTATGCGACTAGTGTAAGGTAACACTGTCGATACTTGTGTGCTGATGTGATTGTTTTGTAATGTTACAGAACAATGGCCGGAAGAGGTAACGGAAGAGACGATGCTGCTATTGCAGAAGCCTTGGGAATGCTAGCTGGTGTGCTTGGAGGGAATCAGTTGGGAGGAGGTATTGGTGTTGATAGGCAATTGGGAAACTTTCAGAGGAACAATCCTCCATTGTTCAAGGGCACTCACGATCCCGAAGGTGCACAGAAATGGTTGAAGGAGATCGAGAGGATATTCAGAGTGATTACTGTGCGGAAGAGCTGAAGGTGAGGTATGGTACTCACATGTTGGCAGAGGAAGTTGATGACTAGTGGGTTGCTACCAGGATTGAAATGGAACAAGATGGTATTGCATTGACTTGGGCTGTGTTCAGGAGAGCTTTTCTGAGGAGATACTTTCCTGAAGATATTCGGGGCAAGAAGGAGATCGAGTTTCTGGAGCTCAAGCAAGGCAACAAGTCGGTGAGTGAGTATGCTTCGAAATTCACTGAGTTGGCGAAGTACTATGCTCATTATACTAACGATGCAGATGGAGAATTTTCCAAATGTATCAAATTTGAGAATGGTCTTCGTGATGAGATCAAGCAGGGTATCAGGTATCAGCACATCAAGAGGTTTTCTGATTTGGTAGACTGTAGTAGGATTCTAGAAGAGGATCTTGCTAATACTCAGACAAATGCTCGAGGGTATGTTGATCGTAAAGGAAAACAATAGGTGGATCGTGGTAAACCCTATGATAAGAATAATCAGAAATCCGGTGGTTGGAAGAAGCCTAGTATGGGAGATTCTAGTTCTTCCATTAAGTGCTACAGGTGTGGTGAAATGGGGCATCGAGCTAATGAATGCAAAAATGATGCGAAGAAGTGCAGCAACTGTGGAAGATCTGGTCATGTAACTACTGAATGCAGAGCCAGAAAGGTGACTTGTTACAACTGTGGTGAAGAAGGTCATACTCGTCCGCAGTGTACTAAGCCAAAGAAAGAACAAGCCGGTGGAAATGTGTTCGCCTTGTCAGGATCAGAGACTAAGCCAGATGATCGGTTGATTAAAGGTACATGTTTTATTAATGGCGTACCTTTAATTGCGATTATTGATACTGGAGCGACACATTCTTTTATTGCTTTGGATTGTGCTAAAAGATTGAACTTGGATATTTCTATTATGGATGGAAGTATGGTTATTGACACTCTTGCATCGGGTTTAGTGACTACTTCATATGTTTGTAGGAATTGTCCTATTGTAATTTTTGGTAGAGGTTTCGGTATGGATTTAGTGTGCCTACCATTAGAACAACTTGACATCATCCTTGGAATGAACTGGTTAGAATTCAACCAGGTTCATATCAACTGTTTTAAGAAGACAATTATTTTTCCTGAAGAAGCTAGAGTTGAAGATGTGACTAAGTCGGTTAAGCAGATGAATTCAGCTGTTAAAGATGGTGCTGTGGTGTTTATGTTGTATTCTTCGACGGAGGTGAAAGGAAAAGCTAAGACTGATGAATTATCTGTTGTGAATGAATTTCCAGAAGTGTTTCTGGAAGATGTTAGTGAGCTGCCACCTGAGAGATAAGTGGAGTTTACTATAGATTTGATTCTTGGAACTAGTCCGGTGTCGATGGCGCCTTATCGCATGTCGGCATCTGAATTGTCTGAGTTGAAGAAACAGTTGGAAGAATTACTTGAGAAGAAGTTTATTCGTCCTAGTGTTTCGCGTCGTGGGGTGCTCCGGTGTTGTTGGTTAAGAAGAAGGAAGGTACAATGAGACTGTTTGTTGATTATAGGTAGTTGAACAAAGTGACAATCAAGAATCGGTATCCATTGCCGAGGATTGATAATTTGATGGATCAGCTAGTTGGAGCTTGTGTATTTAGTAAGATTGATCTGAGGTCTGGATATCATCAGATTCGTGTGAAGACGGAAGATATTCAGAAAACTGTATTTAGAACGAGGTATGGACATTATGAGTATTCTGTTATGCCGTTTGGAGTTACTAATGCACCTGGTGTTTTCATGGAGTATATGAACAGGATATTTCATCCGTATCTTGATAAGTTTGTGGTGGTGTTTATTGATGATATTCTGATCTATTCAAAGAATGATGAAGAGCATGCAGAACACCTTAGAATTGTGTTGGAACTGTTGAAAGAGAAGAAGCTGTATGCGAAGTTGTCTAAGTGTGAATTCTGGTTAAGTGAAGTAAGCTTTCTTGGTCATGTGATTTCCAAGAATGGTATTATTGTTGATCCTACAAAGGTAGAAGCGGTATCTCAGTGGGAAGCACCGAAGAATGCTTCTGAAATCCGTAGTTTTCTTGGTCTAGCAGGCTATTACAGAAAGTTCATTGAAGGATTTTCGAAGTTAGCTTTGTCATTGACTAAGTTAACAAGGAAGGGTCAAGTGTTTGTTTGGGATTCTGATTGTGAGAAACGATTCCAAGAGTTGAAGAAGAGGTTGACTAGTGCTCCGATTCTGATTTTGCCGAATCTGGCAGAATCTTTTGTTGTGTATTGTGATGCGTCCTTGATGGGATTAGGTGGTGTTTTGATGTAAGATAAACAGGTTGTGGCTTATGCTTCAAGACAATTGAAGGTTCATGAAAGGAATTATCTGACTCATGATTTAGAACTGGCAGCAGTGGTTTTTGTTTTGAAATTGTGGAGGCATTATCTATATGGTTCTCGATTTGAGGTGTTCAGTGACCATAAGAGTTTGAAGTATCTCTTCGATCAGAAAGAGTTGAATATGAGGCAGAGAAGATGGTTGGAATTTCTCAAGGATTATGATTTTGGTTTGAATTACCATCCTGGTAAGGCAAACGTGGTTGCAGATGCATTGAGTAGGAAGTCCTTGCATATGTCTATGTTGATGGTTCGTGAATTGGAATTGGTTGAGCAGTTCAAAGACTTGAGTTTGGTATGTGAGACTACTTCTTATAGTGTTAAATTTGGTATGTTGAAGTTGACTAGTGGTATTCTTGAGGAAATTCGAACTGGACAGAAATATGATGTTGTTTTTGTGGATAAGTTGACATTGATCAACCAAGGTCAAGGAGGTGAATTCAGAATTGACGAGAATGGTGTTATGAGATTTGGTGATAGGGTGTGTGTTCCGGATATTGCAGAACTTCGAAAAAGTATTTTGGAAGAAGGACATCATAGTGGATTGAGTATTCATCCTGGTGCTACTAAGATGTATCATGATTTGAAAAAGTTATTTTGGTGGCCTGGAATGAAAAAGGAAATTACTGAGTTTGTATATGCTTGTTTGGTTTATCAGAAGTCAAAGATTGAACATCAGAAACCGTCAGGATTAATGGAACCATTGTTTGTTCTGGAATGGAAATGAGATGGCATTTCTATGGATTTTGTATCTGGTTCGCCAAGGACAGCGAAGAATTGTGATTCCATTTGGGTTATTGTTGATCGGTTGACAAAATCTGCTCACTTTATTCCGATAAGAATGGATTATCCGATGGAAAAGTTGGCAGAATTGTATGTCGAGAAAATTGTAAGTTTGCATGGTATTCTTTCTAGTATAATGTCAGATAGAGATCCGAGGTTTACGTCTAAGTTTTGGACGGGGTTGCAAGAAGCATTAGGTACTAAGTTGAGATTGAGTTCCGCTTATCATCCGCAGACAGATGGTCCGACGGAGAGAACGATTCAGTCGTTAGAAGATTTGTTGAGAGCTTATCTACCATTGATTGAGTTTACATACAACACTAGTTTTCATTCGAGTATTGGTATGGCTTTGTTTGAAGCATTGTATGGTAGGAGGTGTCGTACACCGTTGTGTTGGTACGAATCTGGAGAAAGTGTTGTGATTGGACCAGAGATTGTCCAACAGACTTCAGAAAAGATAAAGATGATTCAGGAGAAGATGAGAGCTTCTCGGAGTCGTCAGAAGAGTTATCATGATAAGAGGAGGAAAGATCTTGAGTTTAGTGAAGGAGATCATGTGTTTATGCGAGTTACTCCGATGACTGGTATTGGTTGAGCTTCAAAGTCAAAGAAGTTGACTCCTTGTTTTATTGGTCCGTATCAGATTACAAAGAAGGTTGGAAGAGTTGCTTACCAAATTTCTTTACCGCCGTCACTTGAGAATTTGCATGATGTCTTCCATGTATCTCAGCTGAGGAAGTACATTCCTGATCCGTCTCATGAGATTCAGGTAGATGATATACAGGTACGAGATAATCTGATTGTTGAAGCATTACCTGCGAGAATTGAGGATCGGAAGGTGAAGAAATTGCGAGGTAAAGAGATAGCATTGGTAAAATTAGCTTGGGGAGGACCAGTAGGTGGAAATGTAACTTGGGAACTGGAGAGCCAGATGACGGACTCGTATCCCGAACTTTTCGTCTAAGGTATGTTTTCGAGGACAAAAACTCTTTTTAGTAGGGGAGAGTTATGACACCCCAAATTAATTCAATCATTAAATAATTAGAAATTTAATTATTAATTTAATTAAAGGTTTAATTATTGACGTTTTTGAATTAATAGATTTAATTAATTAATTAAATGATGGAAGTGTCGGGGGTGTGAAGTTGAATTGTAGGGTGTATGGAGTAAAAAGCTCTACGTAATCCTAATTAACCTATTTCTATTATTTGGCAAAGAAAAAGGAATAAATAAAGGAATAAAAGGAAAAAGTGAGAAGAGAAAATTAGGATTTTGCATTCTACGTGAGATTGGAGAAGACAAGAGAAAGAGGAGAAAAAGCCAAACGCCGAGAATTCGAAGATTCGTCGCGAGGTAAGGGGGGATTGAATCTGATTATTATGCCTTATAGGTTTTGATGATCGATAGAATAATTCAATCCGTTAGAAATCTCGAATTAGGATAATTGAATATGCCCTAATGTTATAATCCGACGTAAAACCTTAATTGGAATTGGTATGAATGGTGAATTTGTGTAGTACGAATATAGGCTAATTAAAAAACTTGATTTGGTGATCAATTGGATGTAAAAATGCAGTAATTAATTCTGTTTTATGATGATATGAGGTTTGGTGAAGATTGGATGTAATGGTGATTCGTAACAGTGAAGAAAAACTGGATTTTGGGGGAAATCTAACTGTATGAGTCGACACAAGATAATATGGACCAATGCATGCTGTGAAAATTTTGAAAACCAGAAGCTTTGAAAAGCTATGCATCGACTCATAGAGTCATCCATCGACTCATAGGAAGGAAAATAGGGCCATGTATCGATGCAAAGGAGCTATGGATCGACACAAGGAAGTTATGCATCGACACATACTGAAGAAAATTTTAAAAATGCATAAATTTTAAGTGATGCATCGATGCATCCGTATTATGAGTCGATACAAGTTGTTTATGCATTGATGCATAGCCTTATGCATCGATGCATACTGTGTTGGGCTGAACATGAATTTTCTGAAAACGATTTCGATCATATCTTTTCAACCGTAACTCCGATTTAGGCATAGTTGGTATCGTTGGAAAGCTTAGAACGAGTACTATCTGATAATAATATTTTCAAAACCAGTAATTGAATTCTGGAGGAATTAATATGGTTTCCGTAGTAAGAATACGTCGTAATTTCGTGGTTATTCATTGCGTGTAAATGATGCATGTTAATTTCATGTATTGAGATTAACGTTATGTTCATGATTTCGCTGTTAGCATGTGTTATTGTTGCTATTATTGATCATGAATGGAATAATGTTGTATGTTCATATTCGGTATTTGAATTATTGCATGCTTCTGATGTGCATGCATGAGCATTTTGTTGATGGTTCATTCCCATTGTGCAGAATTGAACTTGCAGGGCCAATAATCGTACCTAATGGACAGAGGTGGTGAGGCTAGATTCTTTACCCAATGATGTATGGGCGAATCATGGATTTACGCTGTTTTCCGAGGTGTAAGCGAAACAGGGTGTGGACTTGGATCACGTTTGGTACCACATGCATTTGAGTATGCATTGCATATGTAATTGTAACATGTTAGGATGATTTCCAGTGTTATAATTGCATTGAATTGGTGTTGAATGCATAATGAATATGTGAATTGTATTTAGGAATCGTATGCTAATGCTGTTAATAAGGGTGAATAATGAATTGATTGTTTTATTGTTTTTGAGAAACGTATAATGCATTTTAATCTTGATGAAATCTCACCCTTACTTTAATGATTTCAGATTGAGGAGATTAGCTGCTCGGGAATTGGTGAGGACAGCTTTTAGAGTTGTGCTATTTAGATAATCCGCGTGTCAGTGTCATGCTCTGGTAGTTGTAACACTGGGGAACGGTTGATTGGAATTTTTATGGATTTAAAACTGGTTGTTTTGGTTTATGTTTTGGTTTATGTTGGGAATAATTAGTGATTGAATTATTCCGGATTTTGATGTTATATTTCCGCTGTTTAAACATAATCCTTGGTTTGATTTTTATTTAATAAGTTCTTCAGTAAAGGCATGTTCACTGTTTTTGGTTATTTGAATTATTAAAATTGTGACGCCCTTGTTGTTATGTATAAAACTCTGATTAAAAATATATAAATTGCAGGTAAATTAGAAGGGGTGTTACACGAGTCACCAGTCAGTTGGTCGAATTATAGTGTGGAAAGATTTTATACTTGTTCCCTTAGTCTTAGAAAACTGTTTCTAGTACTAAGTATTTCGACAGAGAAAGTGTATCTTCAAAATCTTAGCACATGTCTTAAGATCAACTGGTCGATCTTGCGAGTAACCATTAGTTTTTAGGGCTTTGGGAGGACTAGCGGTTGTTTACCATTTTCCACAGTAAACAAATTGGCACGTTGTAACACGGTGGGAGAACTGACTTGTTTGTTTTGCATTTTATCGCAAATGTTGTGGATAGCAAGAGTCGCCATCGACTTTTCTTTTATCCAATAAAGGAAAGGTGAAAAGAACAGGAAATACCTTTTATCGATTCTGAGTAAGGGAGGTAATTATAAAAAGGGAAGGTGTTATCACCCTTTCCATCCGTAGTTATCTACGGGCTCTTAATTGCTTAGCTCACTTTTGAAAATTTGCTTTCTATGTGTATGTGATTTGAAAAGTATTTTGAAAAAGTATTTCGCTTTGACTTCGAAATGATTCTTGTATCAATCCTCAAGAATGTATACGAAGTGTTTGGAAATATTCGTTTGGAAAAATGTAAATTTGTAATGATTCTCGTTGGAATGTATACAAAGTTTTTGTTTGGAAATACTTTTTGAAAAGAATTATGAGGTGTGAAAAGTATTTTTTGATTAGATTGGAGCAATCAATTAAAAGTCTAATTACCTACTCCGAAAGGTTGTTCTTGTTATTTTTCCTTCTCCTTTAGGATAGCGTTATCCATACCATTAATTGGTAGGTAACTCTATCCGTTGGATGTAAAGGGACGGGTGTAGGGTCATCTAATGGTCATTGGAGGCAACATGTAAGGATACCTTAGAAAATTCGTAGGGACGATCATCATTTATTCGCAGGAAACAACCGAGGAACGAGATCATATATTCGTAGGCCACATCGAGGGTCATCGAGGGACTATGATCTTTGTGATGATTTTTGAATCGAGGGACGTTTGCTAATGGTACCCTATGTTCGAGGGGACATGACCATTGTTTATTCGTAAGGAAACAAGAGAGGATACCCTAAGGGGGTGCAAGTGCATGAAATAATGATTCAATTCAGATATGTTATCTTTGAATTTAAGGTGATCTATGATTGATTTATTAGTCTTGCCATAGAATCCTATTAGTCATACATCTAAGCGGTGTATATAGACAGTTAATAAGAGGTGCAGAAAGTAAAAGTGTGAAAAGTAAACCCTACTCTATTACAAGGCTTTGGGGCAGTTACATTATTGGAGGTGTGGAAAGTAAATTGTGAGAAATTTAATATACGCTGTTGATTCGTTATTTTTAGGATTGGCTTTATGTTTGGTAAAACTAATATAGCAACAATAGGTTAAATAGAATTTATAACTCTTAAGGAGAAAGTAGGTTGAAGTTCTATTTAATCGAGAAACATGTTGTGTTGAAATATTTCAACATCTAGAACAACATGTCGAAGAAGATGTCACGGCATCATACATCAGACATCACGCTACTGAACTGTCAAAGTTTGTTACAGTTCTATTTTAAATTATGCATAATATTTTGGGAATATTATGCATCATATGTGGCATGATCTTGGAAGCAATTTTGGAGGTCTGAGAGCTAAGGAGAAAAATCAGCAAAGACCTCGATTGTAGCAGAAGTTATATGCTTGTTTGTTTTCCGCAGAAAGTTTGTTACTGTAGTTTATTATAGCTTCAAGCTGTTATTTGAAGGCCTAAATCCAGTTGGGTAATAGGTTATAAATATAAGCTTTGTAACCTAAGTTTGGTACCAGCCGTGATTTATTATAATGTAGTTTTTAGGGCTGAGTCGGTAGAGCGAACCTCCCGGATTGTGGGAAGGTCACCATGTGTACACCTCGAAGCCTATAGGTAAGAGGGTGTTATGTTCTTGGAGGAAACTGTGAAGTAACTCCAAGGTGTATTCTAAGTTAGAAGCATATTGCTTTTAGTCTTAGTTAGTTTGTGTCACAAGTTGACTTTTTTTGTATTGTGTTTGAAGTGTGGTATCTTCAAAATGTTTTTAGTTTTTTTTAGTGTCACGTTTTGTGATGCTGAGGGAGTGAGCGGAGGATTCTCATATCTAAGTGTGGTATCATAAGTAGAAGGATCACTGGATAGTTTTATTAAGTGAGAAGGGGTAAACGAGGAAGGTTTAGCTCCGAATTAATACTACTAATAGTGAACTTCATCCCTGGCTTGGAAGCCCCCAAACATAGGATATTTAGAGCCGAACTAGGTTAACAATTCCTTGTGTTATTTACTTTCTGCACTGTTATGTTTATGCCTACCTTGTCTGTTTTGTAATGTCGGATCAGATGTCATGACATCTTGAGTCTGGCCTAACCAGAGAAATTTCAATTGGTATCAGAGTAGGCATCTTGTCTATTTTTGGATGAGATCCATAGGGGATTATCTCTGGTTGTATACAAGGTTCAAGAATGTTTGAACAAGGAATATTTAAATTGTATGGTCCCTAGAAGTGGAGGATGGACCTATCTGTGGAAAACTAGACCAACCTGACCAAAGAGGATGAAGATGCTGGAATAAGAAAGTTAAATTAAAGACTTCATGCGGGAGTGAAGAGTTTGGATTGTATTATTCAGCCTCAACACAGTGATAAGTTATCAAAACCTTCATGCTGGAGTGAAGACATTGATAAAGTAATAACTGTGCTCATATATTACCACATGTCAGGATTTTTGGTTGGATCTAGATTGTTGCTTGATGTAGAAGCAAGCTGATTGTAGGGTTGATTCATTCTCAATCCTTATTTACCATGCGTACAATAAAAATTGAGTAGTAAGCATTATGCATATACTGTTGAAGTATGGCTATTTTCCGCTGCCTAGCCTGTGATGCAACCCCTTGAAATGACCGGCTGAACATCCGACTGATACTCGGTATCAATAGAGTCGCCATCGAACGTCTTTTATCTCACGAGGGAGAAAGGAAAAACATCGAGTAAACTTGAGGGGAGAAATCGCGGTCCTATGACCGAGAAATCGAGAGAATCTAGGTAAGGGAGTTAGTTACGCGAGGGGAAGGGATTATCACCCCACACGCCCGTAGTACTCTACGGTATCCACTTCTATTTTCTATCTAATGGGCGTGTTCATATCTATTTACTGCTTAACTACTATATTTGTATGCTGAAAGAGTATGCATGTGAAAGAAAACAAAATAAAGAAAACACGGGGAAAAGAAGGAAGTATTTACAAAGTTTGCTCGATCGAGCCCCGTGACAAGATGCCTACGTATTCCCGCGTGCAATGGGAAAGTCAGAGCGCCGTAGTTCGGCTCATACGTTTTGGTGGGTTATGTGTTTTTTACTTATGAAAAAGAGTTTTAAACACAAAAGAAAACCCGTAGGAAAAAAAAGAGTTTGCATTGGTTTGTTGCTTTTACCTTTGAAAATGGAGTTTGAACCATTATTACGTCTCTTTATTTGCAAAGGAAAAAAGAAAACAAGCTTTAGTTTTATTACATGCAAGGATGCAAAAGAAACTAGCAAAAACAAAGGGAAACTAACTAACTCTATCCCTAATGTTGTCATGCCAAAAGGAACCCTATGGTCAAGGATTAAAGTCTAAGCTCGAAGACTATCCTAACCGAGCAAACCTAGGGAAACGATCCTAACATCCACCTTGGACGAACGACCAAGGGATGAAAAGGGAGTAGGCAAATAAATGCTTTGGCAGAAGCACACAAACAATGCGATGGAAACGAACAAATGCCACACAAGCGCAGGAAAAGGAGGAAGTCCCATAGCCTCGATAGTAACGAGCATACCGTGAGTCAACCAAGAGCCGACACATCCGATTCCTATGAATAGTATCACCGCATGACATGAATTGTCAAGTGTGAAGAGCAAATGATGCGAGCTCTGCAATAAATGCGAACCCCGAGAAAGCGTGGAGAGTCATAATAGGAAACTCTTGCCACTTTATTATTATTGACTCGATAAAGGAAGCAACATGATTCGCGTGTGCTGAGCTGACACGAACTAGAACTGTGCGGGGGTCGATTGCAGACCCTTTTCCGCTTGCCCATCATATCATCATGACTCGATAGCAGGAAATATAAAAAGCGGGACTTTGCTTGGTGATGCCACGTCGGGTTTCCTAACCACTCTGACCTATGCAAGCACAAATATAAACACTTACTGAGAATTACCTCCCTATGCCGATGGAGGATTTAAAACAAACCAAACACAGTTAGCAAACAGAAGCGCCCTAAACGGGTCTTTAAATAAACCAGAGGGGTTCCTGAATATGCTCCAACTACGGAAGCCCCTTCATACATCTCTATTCCTACTTCTCATGGCAAGGAAAGCGGTAAAACCCTACTTCTCATGCTCTCTAGAAAAGCGGTAAAAGAAATGCGGTAAATAGTGTAGAAACTACCAAACGGATATAAAATCCGAAGAGCAACGCAAGCTAAAGAATACTCCGGAAAACTTCAAGTACTGCTGGCACGCAATAAAGAAATCTGGTGAGAAGTGTGCGGAGGCACAAAAAGCATAATCAGAACGTGTGTCATACACATCTGAAGCAAATAAACCTGTACAAGATCATAATCCAGACAATACAGATAAAGGATGTGCATCGATATGCACGGTCAAGAATGTGTGTTTATACACATTCGACGTATATCCAATAAAACCTGCATGGAATTGTCAAGATGAAAAACAGATAATGGATGTGCATTGATATGCACGGTCAAGAACGTGTGTCTATACACATTCGACGTATATCCAATAAAACCTGCATGGAATTGTCAAGATGAAAAACAGATAATGGATGTGCATTGATATGCACGGTCAAGAACGTGTGTCTATACACATTCGACGTATATCCAATAATCCTGCATAAGGGAGTTAGGTCTCGTGAACAAAACCAATGGAAAATGTGCGTAGGTGAACCAAGATCGGAGAAATGTGTCATGGATGTACACAATACAAACCCCTGCATGAATCAAAGCCCGAACAACAGCTAGACAAGGCTAGAGTGTCTACTGTTTGGTGTTAGAAACGAGAAATAACAGAAAAATGCATCAGCTCAGACCGCGCTAAGCCCGCTATACCGCGCTAAGCACGACTTGCAAGAGAAAAGTCAGAGAGTTTGGCGCTTAGCGCGCTCCTGGTGGTGCTAAGCGCGTTATGCAACCCGTAGAAAAATGCAGTTTTGGTCTGAATCGCCTGTTCATGATGTTTTCATTTGATCCGTACTATCAGACAATTATTTCAATGCTTATGTATGTGATGTTATGCGTGGACAAGCGTGGAAATGCAAATGAAGATGCCAACCATTCCAATACTTACGAATGCATGAACATGTATAGAGAATCAATGATATGGATGGATCTAATGCTCATAAAGGCATAAATATGTCTAGGATGCAAATTCCTAATGCGAACAACTCCATTACTCATGAATGCAAATAAAATGCTAATAGCTTCAATGTTCGATGGATGTATGAACATACGATAGATGCATGACAATGCAAATGACACTAATACTCGTGGATGCATGAGCATATATAGGATGCGAACAATGATTTTGAGTAATTCCATGGCTTATGAGTACATGAACACTCGTGAAATGCAAATGATAATCCTAGTAACTTCAATGTTCATGAATGCGTGAGCATATATAGGATGCACATGAAGATTCCTAGCATTCCTACATGTATGGTTGTGCATGATGATGCTAGGAGTCAATGCAACATGGAGATTTCTAGGCCTATATGTTATACCAAATGCAAACGTGTGAAGGATGCAAATAATTGAGATCCCCAATGTACATAATGCAAATCGGTGCATGAACATGCTTATGATGCGAACTATGTCAACAACCTAACACTCTATGTACAAAGCAATGATGTATGCGAGGGATGCCATGAAAGAGCACGGAAGGACCACGTCAAATCCTAGTTACACATTATCACAAACACATGGAATGCATATGCATGGACTATACACAATATACAATAACTAATGAACAAAATGATTCGAAAACTACATGTCGACACACTTCAAATGCAAGCTATGCTTCGATTTGTCATGCATCGACGCTACTCAACCAAACTACATTCCTTCCAATGCATGAACATGATCTAAGCATTGCAAAATGCATGGACTTATGGCTAGAAACGCAAAGGTAAATGCTAATACCATTCCTATATGCATGCTATGTACGAAAACCTTCACTCCGACACTAATAAGGAGGCCGACACTAATAAGGAGGCGAAATTCAATTTAAATCAAAGAATTCAAGAGTAGAAGTTCAAAATTCAGAATCTACATTGAATTTGCATGCAATTTCATTATTCAATTTTCAAGAAAAGATGAAAATCAAAACAGCTTAAAATAAATGCTTATTGGAACCTAACACTTACTTGAACTTGAAGTCTGAGACAAATTGAAGAGGAATTCCTTGTGCTCTTCGAAGAAAAAACCAAATCCACAGTGAATCAACGATATCTTGCGGAATCAATCTCGAATTCTTCAAGAAAACTTGAGATCTTCAATGGAGAATTGAAGAAGGAGAAGGAAAACCCTTGGATCTTGGAATTGAAGAAAGATCAAGATGAAAATGCTTCTTCCATAATCGATTCGAACAGAAGAATGAAGAGAAGATCCGGATTGAATAGTGAGAGACTACGATGCCGAAAGAAGAAGAAAACCCAAATCGCGGTAGCGCCTTGGTCTTAGCTCGGTCTGGTGCCGAGTCTTGGAGAGGTCCGGTGGTGGTCTGGCGGTGGTTGCTTGGAGAGAAAGCTGAAATTTCAGTTCTTTTGACTTTTTGATTATTGAGAGAATTAGAGAGTAATTGGTGGTGAGAGAGAAAAAATAATGAGGAACCCCCTTGGTGAGAGCTAAAAAGGTATTTATAGTTTTGGACCCATAATCAAACCCAAATCACGATTATCCGAATAATTTCCGTAATAAATCCAAAACCGTCAAATCCTTTGAGAATCTGAGGTCGGGCTCTAAACAAAAAGTGTCCGGAATCCCATTTTGCTTGCGTGAATGAAATTTTTGACACGATTAGGCGACCGGTCAAGACAAGAAAAATTTCCGAAGCTTCTACCCAGCTTTCAGATGTAAAAAATTGCCTTTTTGTTTGCTTCCACTTGGACCACCCGAAACTGAACAAACTTTATGATCAAAACTGTGTACACAAGCATATGCACATCTAAACAAACAAATTGTGGACCAGAGACACAAAAAAGAAGAGGGCGAATTTTGGGGTGCAACACCCCTATAGTGAAAGAAGAATCCTAGGGTTATTCTCATTCAATAGAATATATGGCAGATTATTACAACTATGGTAAAAGTGTCAAAGATACTTGAGGATTCTCTCAAGTCCATGCATAAAGTCATGGATTATTAGAGTTGATGGGCATCAGTTGATAAATGATTCTCATATTCATCTACAAAGTATTGTACCTTGAAGACCTTCAGGGTTGAAGTGTTCGTAGAAGATGGAACAGATGTTCTACTGGATGTTGGAACATTAGTACTTGTATGCAACTACCAATAGGAGAATAATTGTTCTGGCTGCTAAACAAATGTAGTGTGAGTACATATGTTTGGAACCTGCTCTGGATCTGGAAGATGAGACATCTGTATTGGTTGATCAGGACACAATCAACTGGTCTTTATACTCCAGATGTCACTTTACTTCTGACCTAAGCTTATAGGAGTATTAAAACTAAATCTCAATGCATAGAAGAAAACACATAAAGGTATACCTCTCAGGTCCCTTATGTATAATCAAGATGAGATTATATATGGTATTCTCTTCTGATCAAAGGAACCAGATGTGTGAAGATTAATTCATGACCATAGAATAGTTTGGAGCTAAATATTGTGTCTCAAACATAGTAAAACATGGTCTTGAATGTTGACTGCCCTAAATACTATCCAGGAAGGGTACTGTCCAGATGAATCAAGGAAGGCAGATTATCTTGAAAGAATTTGCATACTTTTTTGTTATGACATGATTAAGTCTGTTCTGGAAACCTAGTTAAGGGAATCTCCTTTGTAGGTGCAGACTATGGCATCCATCATCTCAAAACCAGAAGTGAAAGTCTGAAGAAAAGTCTATTGAGATATGGATCACATTTTCCTTGATATGTTAATTGCTTGGATGTAAAGTTGACCATTACAGTGCTTCTTGTGTTCCCCCCTTAACGTAGGAATTATGGATGTTACCCCTAGAACTATAATGGATGATGTTGTAACAAATGTCAAAACTTTATCTTAAAGTTTTCAATTTTGAATTTATATTTTATTGCATGGAAGTACAAGTGAGTGTGAAGATGTAATCAGTCGGAATATTCTAGTGTGAGTAGTTAATTCTAACTAACAAACTAGTAAGTACTCTGATGGGAGACTAAGTACTTATTAGATGTGCAACCTAAATTCAAGATTCATATACTCTGTCGGGAGCTGAGTATCTGTATGAAGAATTCATGGCCTAGTGTGAACTAAATATCAATATTAAATTTCACTTTTATCTTTACAAGTCAAGGATGTGTGGCAATGTTATCTGGTGATTATTTGAAGAACTGTTTCAATCTAAAGAGATGCATACAGATGTTGTCAAATATCTTGATGGGAGCTGGATATTTGTGTTAACTATATGGAAATCTGAATCAATAAGTGAAGAAGTATGTGATGAATAAAAGAGAATGTTCTACATGAAGATGTAACATCACAACTATTGAAGACACCAGAGATTGAAGAAAGATGATAAGGTTTAGACCTATCTCTTGAAGACTTATAACTAGTTATACATATAGTTAACTATGAGGTTTCTTCTATTACAAGTTACAGAGTGTGGAAATCTGAAACTTGTGAAATAAGTAAACTATGGATTCCTAATTTTGAAACTATGGCAAGTCCAAATGAAGAATGCTTCAAGCACTATAAGGATCAGCATCAAATGTCCTTATTTTGTAAAACTCAGGGGGGTAACAACATATGGTAAGCTTCATCTTAGAAGCCAAAAAGGAAGATTTCTGATATTAAGGGGGAGCAAAAGTATCATTGGGAAGCAACAATATTTTTGAAGAAGCAACTGTCCATATGAAGAGGAACTAGAAAATTGGAGAGCAATTGTCTAATTTTAATTATTAATTATCAGTTATGAAAAAAAATTTGTCTGGTTCTATTGTATAAAGGCGCAGCTGGTATATATGTTGATGACCAGCTAATGTCAAGGGGGAGATTGTTCATTAGCTGAAGTAAAGGAGAGTGTATACTGCTATGTGCTGAAGTGACATAAAGTCTTGAAGAAGCAGTTATATTATAATCCTAGAACCAAAACTGATAGGTTATGTAGTAAAGTTGATGGTGTCCCAAATGATGTTGCAACATCATTATTGATGATAGTCTGTGGAAGAGAATTGGGACTATGGATCTTGATATTCTATCACCTCATTCAAAACTGGCAGTTCTATATTTGGTTTAGAATAAGAAGATTTTAAGTTTGTTTAAAGTAGTATGCTCTGGAAATGCATGACTACTATTCTAGTCTGAAGACTTTACTAGTATCAACAACTACTAGTAAATGTATTGACCAGAAGGAGGAATTAATCTGCATGGTTGCTCAGGTATATAGAATGTCTTTTTGTTTCTTTTTCTTTCCTTCACTTTTGTTGTATCTTTGGTTGTTTTTCTCTCATGTCCTTCGTTTGGATATGGGTAAGTTTAGAGTCTATGAAGGTTATGCTTGTAAAATTGTGGAAAACATAGGGAAAAGGGTAGTGTTCAGATGTTGGTAAGTCAGAGGTCACTCTTTGCAGCTGTTTTTGCAAAGATGTTGAATAGGATGTCCTATTCTAAGTCTGTTTACTCTTGCAGTTTGTGCAAGCTTCTGTTTCGTGTCTTATTTTTGAGTTATGAACACAAATTCTATCTTGTGTTCTGAGTTATCCAATATAGAGGTCTGGTTCTCTATGTGTGTAAATGGATAGCTCAAGTGTTTGCTTCTGTTTGTGTGTTTCCTCTTATGCTCTAAAAGAGGATGTTGTGTCGTAGCATAGTTCTCAGTTTGAGGGGGAGTATTTAGTATCTTCTTCCTCCTATGCATCATGGCCTCAATATTTCTCCTTATTTGTGAAGATGGTGCCTATGATGTTATGTTTCCTATGCTATAGTGAGTTCTCCTTCAACAAGCCTTTGTCTTATTATGGCTAAAAGGGGGAGAAATGGCTATGTTATGCTATCTCTGAAGAGCAACTTTTAAGGGAGAGAAACTTTGTGTTATTTTTGGGATCCTTAAATGAAATAGAGAACATTGGATTTGGACCTGCCAGAAAGATGTCCTAGTGTGATTTTTCGACATCATAAAAGAAGATTGAAGACTGTCACATGTGGAGTTTGAAAAATCATAAATACTGACTACTGAAGACTTCTAAATTGCTGCTAGATTAAAATGTTTAAACCCTTGTATATTTTATTATGCTTCTGTAAAGAATATGTAAATTAGTTTTAGCCAAAATAAGCCAAAGGGGGAGATTGTTGATTCTTTATTTTTAGCATTGGCTTTATGTTTGGTAAAACTAATTTATCAGCAATAGGTTAAATAGGATTTATGACTCGTAAGGAGAAAGTAGGTTAAAGTTCTATTTAATGGAGAGACATGTTGTGTTGAAATGTTTCAACATCTGGAACAACATGTCGAAGAAGATGTCACGATATCAGACATCATACATTACGCTACTGAACTGTCAAAGTTTGTTACAGTTCTGTTCTAAAGTATGCAAAATATTATGGGAATATTATGCATCATATGTGGCATGATCTTGGAGGCCTTTTTGGAGGTCTTAGAGCTAAGGAGAAAAATCAACAAAGACCTTGATTGTAGCAAAAGTTATCTGCTTGTTTGTTTTATGCAGAAAGTTTGTTACTACAGTTTGTTACAGCTTCAAGTTGCTATTTGAAGGCCTAAATCTAGTTGGGTAATAGGTTATAAATAGAAGCTTTGTAACCTAAGTTTGGTATCAGCCGTGATTTATTATAATGTAGTTTTTACGGCTGAGTCTGTAGAGTGAATCTCCAGGATTGTGGGAAGGTCACCATGTGTACACCTCGAAGCCTATAGGTAAGAGGGTGTTATGTTTTTGGAGGAAACTATGAAGTAACTCTAAGGTGTGTTCTAAGTTAGAAGCATATTTCATTTAGTCTTAGTTAGTTTGTGTCACAAGTTGACTGGTTTTGTAATGTGTTTGAAGTGTGGTATCTTCAAACTGTTTTTAGTTTTATTTAGTGTCACAGTTTATGATGTTGAGGGAGTGAGCGGAGTATTCTCATATCTAAGTGTGGTATCTTTGGTAGAAGGATCATTGGGTAGTTTGATTAAGTGAGGAGGATTAAACGGGGAAGCTTTAGCTCC
The DNA here is from genome assembly GCA_021764765.1 of Vicia sativa. NCBI lineage: Eukaryota > Viridiplantae > Streptophyta > Magnoliopsida > Fabales > Fabaceae > Vicia > Vicia sativa. The sequence continues at coordinate 265,291,822 of CM038795.1, forward strand.
GAATTAATACTACTAATAGTGAAATTCATCCCTTGCTTGGAAGCCCTCAAACGTAGGTTATTTAGAGACGAACTAGGTTAACAATTCCTTGTGTTCTTTACATTCTGCACTGTTATGTTTATGCCTACGTTGTCTATTTTATAATGTCGGATCAGATGTCATAACATCCTGAGTTTGGCCTTACTATAGAAATTTCATACGCTGTTACAAAAATAACCTTGCAACCTATACATTGATTTGTAGAATTTAAATGCGAAAAAGCAGTAAATAAATAAAAGAAAAAAAGTTTTGATGTTAGGAAAATATTTCAAACCCTAATTACTAAGAGGAAAGTATTTTTGGAGTTTTTTGTGGTTGATTTTTATGTGAAAAAGAAATTAAAATTTAATTTGAAATTAATTATGAAAATAATTAAAAGTGATGAGAAAAATAAAATATTTTTGTGCTAAAATTAATTAAACATTTTTTAAACCTAAAACCAAATATTAAAATATTTTTTAAGGTTTTTATTGTATTAAAAATGATTTTTGAAAGAAAATAAAATAAGAAAAGAAAAATAGAAAATTGTTAGAAAAGTTGAAAGAAAAATAGTGGTTAAAAAAAAGGAACGGTCCTACTGAGGGTTGAGCTCGTTAGCTTGAGGTCACAGGTTCAAAAGTTGGCCACTTGGCCACTTGCATGTGTTATCAATATGTTGCCTCCAAAACAAGATAAGTGAAACCTGTGTAAAATCCAGAAAATATTAAAAAAAGTGGTAAAAGGCAGGTTCGAACCACCGACCTAATAGAGGTAAGGGGACTACGCGCGCATGTCTTATTGTTGGGGCGGACATAAAATGTATCACACATAGATAAATATATATTGGATGCTTTTTACTGAAAAATCAAACAATTAGAACCAAAAGGTGCGTTGGGCCCCAAGGGATTCAAATGGACGAATCGGAGAATGTCACGCCTACCTTGTCTTAGTCTTCGCCGGTCAACCTCCTAGGGACGGTGGTTTCGGTCACCATCTCCAGCCATTCAAACATTGAAACCTACGAAATCAAAACAACAATAAAAAGGAATAACCCAGATCAACATAAAACCATCCCCTGAGTCTGAATCTGGGTTTATTTTGGCCTGAATCGTCCTACAACTATGGATACGAAAGCTTTGAAGCTTTATGCCCTAGCCATGGTGTTTTATTGTTCCTGTGTGTTTTATTGTTCCTGAAGAGAATATGGTTGTTGAAGCCAATAAAATTCAAATTTTGGATGAAGGGATTACTTTGGCTATTGAGCCAAAGCCACCAGATAAAAAAAAATGGTCGAAGAAAACATTGATAAGTAGCGCCTGGACTGCATATATGATGATGAGTCCTTAGGCTTTGAGAAGGATACAATGGCGCCATAAAAAATGCAGCCACAAAACCCTTTGGAAGAAATAGATCTTGGCGAAAAGGGAGATAAAAGACCAACCTATATCAGTGCCAACATCGACCAAAATATGAAGTCTGAGGTGATATCTTTATTAAGAGAATTTAAAGATTGTTTTGCTTGGGACTATAATGAAATGCCAGGTTTAAGAAGGGATTTAGTCGAATTAAAGTTGCCAATAAAAGCTGGAAAAAAGCCAATGAAGTAGACGCCCAAACGCTTTTCTCCAGCAATAATGTCGAAAATCAAAGAGGAGATAGAAAGGCTCCTCAAAAGCAGATTCATAGGAACTGCAAGGTATGTCGACTAGTTGGCAAATATAGTGCCGATAATTAAGAAAAATGGCAAGTTAAGAGTGTGCATTGAGTTTGAGATTTAAATGTTGTCACTCCTAAAGATGAATATTCTATGCTTGTAACAGAAATGTTGGTCGACTCTGCTGCTAGTTTTGAATATTTAAGTATGCTTGATGGTTATTCTGGTTATAACCAAATTGTTATTGTAGATGAAGATGTGCCAAAGACGGCGTTTCGTTTCCCAGGGGCACTAGGAACCTATGAATGGGTTGTCATGCCATTCGGCTTGAAAAATGCCAGAGCGACATATCAAAGGGTAATGAATTATATGTTCCATGATTTTATTGAAGATTTCATACAAATTTATATTGATGATATTGCAATAAAATCGAACAGCAAACCGACTCATTTGTAACATCTTCGAAAGGCTTTCGAAAAGATGAGGAAATATGGATTAAAAATAAATCCATTAAAATGTGCTTTTTGTGTGCAGGCATGTGATTTTCTTGGATTTGTGGTGCATAAAAAAGGCATAGAAGTGAATCAAAGAAAAATTAAATCCATCATGGACATCAAGCCTCCGTCGACCAAAAAGGAACTTCAGCCTTTGTTGGGAAAAATAAATTTCCTAAGGAGGTTCATATCCAACTTAAGTGGAAAAACCAAAGTATTTTCACCATTGCTTCGACTGAAGAATGAGGACTTCGTATGGCAAGGGGAATATCAAGAGGATTTCGACAAAATCAAAGAATACTTAGTGAAGCCTCCAATATTGGCACCTCCTGTTAGATATGGGTCGATGAGGTTATATATTGCAGCCTTAGATTCGACTATAGGAAGTATGTTAGTCCAAGATGATGAAAAAGGTGTTAAGAGACCTATGTATTACCTTAGTCGAGTGCTTAATGGTACTGAAACTAGGTATATTGATATAGAAAAACTATGCTTATGCTTGTATTTCTCTTGTATTAAATTAAAGAAATATATAAAATTTGTTGATGTTTATGTGTCTTCTCATTTTGATATTATTAAACACATGTTGTCCAAACCAATTTTGCATAGTCCAGTTGGTAAATGGACTTTAGCATTGACAGAGTACTCTCTAACTTATATGCCCTTAAAAGCAATGAAAGGGAAAGTAGTGGCAGACTTCCTTGTCGACCATTAATGGTTAATATGCCCCAAAACTACATCAATTTAGTGCCATGGAAATTATACTTTGATGGTTCTAGCCATAAAGATGGAGCTAGAATAGGAAGAATTATAATTTCTCCCAGTGGAATTCCAGCAGAGTTCAAGTATAGAATCAATGGAATATGTACAAATAATGAAGTAGAATACGAGTCTTTAATAACAGGACTTGAACTACTACTAGAATTGTGGGCAAGGAATGTCGAAATTATGGGAGATTCTGAACTGGTGGTTAAACAAGTATCAAAGAAATATAGATGTGTTAAAGAAAAATTAATCATGTATTTTGTGATCACCATTAGATTGCTCAAGTAATTTGAGGAAGTGAATATTTGACATATACCGTGAAGAGAAAATCAAGAAACTAATGACTTAGCACAAGAAGCTTCAGGATACAAGAAAGACCAAAGTGAAGAACCTATCCAGGTAAGAGAGAAGGTTCGAGCAACTTTGTTATCTCCTTTAGACTTGTCAATTATTAAGTTAGGAGCTGTAGATACTGAAAATTTTGAAAAATTAACTGTTGACAATGGGCCAGAAATTGATTGGCGCAAGCCATTGGTCGACTATTTGCGTGTCCCTACGTGGTCGACAAATCGAAAGATCAAATATCGTGCCCTCAGTTATGTCTTGATAGAAAATGAATTATTCAAGAAAAATATTGAAGGAGTATAACTTAAATGTCTTGGAGAAAGTGAGGCATATATAGTAGTGTCAAGTGTGCACAGTGGAGCGTGTGGTGCACATCAAGCTGGACACAAAATCAAATGGCTCTTGGTGCGTTCAGGTGTCTATTGGCCTTCAATGTTGAAAGATTACATTGAATTTTCTAAAGGTTGACAAGAATGCCAAATGCATGGGGGAATACAACATGTTCCTACAAGTGAATTACATGCAATTGTAAAGCCTTAGTCGTTTATGGGATGGGCATTAGATGTGATTGGAGAAATAAAACTGGCTTCATCAAAATAACAAAGGTACATTTTAGTTCTCATTGATTACTTTACAAAGTGGGTTGAGGTTGTAGCCTTAACAAATTTACAAAGTGGGTTGAGGTTGTGTCGATTTGGGATTCCATAAACAATTACAACTAACCAAGGATCAGTGTTTACTAGGCGAAAAATGCAAGAATGTACGCAAGAAGTTGGAATCAAATTATTAACTTCTACCCCTTACTATGCTCAGGAAAATGGCCAAGTCAAAGTTGCCAATAAGGAGATAATTAGCCTAATTAAGAAGCATGTAGGAAAGAAGCCAAGAAATTGGCATAAAACACTAGATCAAGCCTTATGGGCATGTAGAACTTCTCCCAAAGAAGCAATGAACTACTCCATTTCATCTTGTATATGGGCATGATGCAGTGTGTTATTACCCCAAAATTTTCCCTCCTATTTCTCAAGTCAATCCACATCTCCATACTCAAGAATTTCTCAAGGGTTGACCAGATGAGCCTTCTCCTAAGCAATCAACCCTAGAACTAGGGTTTTGATTCTCTCAAGTCAAATATGGTTTCTATTGCCTAAAGTGATCATCATACCTCCTCATATGTCTCAAGGTATCACCATGTCTAGTTTCAAGCCTCACAGCTCAAGTTTGCTCAATCAATTGCTCAAATGATTGAGAATCAGTTATATTGGACAAAAAGTCAATTGTGGTCAACATATAGTGAAACTTCATCATTTTTGGTCAACATCAAGATTTTGAAGTCACATTAATCATTTGGTCAAGGGTTGATCATGATTCATCAAGAAAACTCAATATTTGATCAAAAATCAAAGTTTCTAAATTAGGGTTTCTTGATAAAAACTCAACAGAACTTTGACCAAGCATAACTTTCACATACTTTATCAGAAAGTTTTCCACCAAATCTCATTTTAAGGAGAATTAAATTATCTACAACTTTGTGTCTCACAAGCTTTGGACAAAAATGCTTCATTTGGGAGATATGGAACAAGATATTATAGGTCTTTCTAAAAGTCAACAAAAAGTCATATTTTTCCAAAGAAGTGTACATGAACATGGAAGTTTCAATGAAGATGAAACAAAAAGGAGTGTTTATAGGACGTCTTGATCTTTCTAAAATGTCAAAGAACACTTCAAAATGTTGAAAATTGAGCAAGATACAACTTTTGCAAGTTTGGAAAATTTGAAGAAATGCATGAAGAGAATATTGGCCAAACTTAAAAATCTTGCAAATGGGCCTACATTTTTATAGTCTAAACTTGTTTCTAAGATAGTATATGACCTCAAAGTCCATTTACACGCCCTTACATCATTTATTTTTGAATTATTTCATTAAAATTCAATTTTAAATAAAATAAAATGCAAAACAAGAAGCATGGCTGTCATACCCCAAAATTTGCCCTCCAATTCCTCAAGACATTTCACATAACTATACTCAAGGATTCCTCAAGGGTTGATCAGACAAACCCTCTCCTAGACAATCAACCCAAACTAGGGTTTGGCTATCCTCAGATCCAGATGGATTTCCAGCATCTCCAATGGTCATCATGTCTCCTCATATGCTTCAAAGAATCTCCATGTCAAGTTTCAAGCCTTACAAGTCAAGTTTCCTCAGACAATTGCTCAGATGTTTGAAAATCAGTTGTATTGGACAAAAAGTCAACTGTGGTCAACATACAGTCAAACTTCATGATTTTTGGTCAACATCCTCATTTTGATGTCACATTCATCATTTGATCAAGGGTTGATCATGATTCATCAAGAAAACTCAAGATTTGCTCAAAAGTCAAACTTTCCAAATTAGGGTTTTCTAGAGAAAAGTCAACTAAACTTTGACTGAGCATAACTTCTTCATACTTTCTCAAAAAATTTTCCACCACCTCTCATTTTGAAGGAAATTCAATTCTCTACAACTTCATGTCTCACAAGCATTGTCAAAAAATGCTTCATTTTGAAGATATGGATCAAAACATTACAGGTCCTTTTCAAAGTCAACAAAAAGTCAACTTTTTGTATTGAAGTTTTATTGAGCATGGAAACTCCAATTGATATGAAACCAAAGAGCTTGTTTAGAGGACACCTAGAGCTTTCTAAAAAGTCCAAGAACATTCAAAAATGTGGAAAATTGAGCAAAATACACCTTGCACAAGTTGGGCATTTTTGGACAATTGCACAAAGAGAGATACTTGTCAAAATCCAATTTTTTCCAAATGGGCCTATAATTTTATGATCCAAACTTGATCATAATATTATCCATGACCTGTTGATGCCTTGCCACGACCTCCTTTTATTTTTTTGATTTATTTTTGAATTTAAAAGCATTTCATTCAAATTTAAATTAAATAAAATATGGAAACAAGGTATAATTTGAATTGGGTTGGTTTTTTATCAAGCTTGAGGACCAAGATAGCCCACAAAACATACCAATTTCGTGCTAGCTCATGCATGTGGAAAAAATCAAATTTTGAAAAGATTTGATTTTATTTGAAAGGAAAATTGTTTTGCATTGAATGACATATCTTTTTTCTTTCTTTTTGCTCCAATATTACACTCTATAAATACCCAGCACATGGAGAAAGACAAAGGACGAAACCCTAGCCCTTGCAAGCAACCCTATTTTTCTCAAAAATTCTTCAAAGTTGGCAATTTCGATTTTCAATTTTCAGCAAGTTTCAAGGAGTTTCAAACATTCCTTTGCCTTCCTTGATATCCCAACAGTCATTACCAGTCTTTACACGAAGCTAAGACTGCCCAGAACGCGAGGAACACAAAGCTCCGATTTGGTATTTTGTTGAATTTCGATTTTTACAATTCATGCATTGCTAACTGTTTTCGTGTGTTTATTTGAACTCAGGGCATCCATTAGAGTGCATTTGAACCATTACATGCAAGCTTAGACGTAGAAAAGACGAATCACCATTGTTAGGGAATTTTGAACTGTTTGCTTCGAACCGGCTTGTACAGGCGTTTTCAATCCAAACGGACACCACCATTGAATTCGTAAGGGTCGAATTAGGGGGGGTAGGGTATCCCTTTGGCATTTATTTTTCGTATTTTGCAGGTTTGGACGTTTGATTGATCGGAGAAGACGACCGGAGCTAGGGCTCCGGCGTCGCTGACTTGTTGACTCCGGCAAGGGCGTGCGTGGCAATTTTGTGCAATCCAATTCGTCCATCTATGCATCCTGGGTCCCACGCGTTGACTGTGTTTTGAATTTTAGAAATCAGGACACGTTTTCACATATAATGCAATGTTTCCAATTACAAAACACCAAGTACACTTGGCTCAGATGGTAAGCAAGCGTGTGTTTTCACCAGATGGTCCCTGGTTCGATTCCTGGCAAGACCACTTCTTTTTTGCTCTTTTGAAAAACTAACTTTTTTTCTATTTTCTTATTTTTATTAATATTTTCATGTTATTTAATTAATCTTTAAACATTTTTCTCATGCATTTAAAAAACACCAAAAATATTTTCCTTTTGTATTTTAATCAGAAAAATACTTATTTAATTTTTGACATTAAAATTAATATTTTTGCATGCATATTTTATTTAATTGCTAATTAATCATTAAAATGACTTTTAATTGTTTTTAATTATCGAAATCAATTCAGAACATTACCAAAAAAATTATCTTATCATCTTATTGTCATTACTAACATAAAACTTTTTTCCTCATTCGAAAATCATGTTTTTACTAACAATTTTCCTCTTATGCAATTTTCTCGTATTTTCCGATTATGTATCTGTTCACAGGTTGTAACGTTTCAGACAATTTTCTTTCGTTTTCATTTCAATTATGTAACTGCTTATGGGATGTAATAGTTTAATTAGGACTTTTACTTTCCGCACTCCTATTATGTAACTGTCCCAAAGCCATGTAATAGCTTAGGACTTTACCTTTCCGCACTTTACTTTCCGCAATTTATTTTCTGCACCCTATAAACTGCTAGTAATTAGGCGTGTATGGCAAGATAAAATTGGACATAGATCACTCATAATGCAAAGATAAAATATATGAAATCAACACACTCTTTTCACACATGCACCCCTTAAGGTAATTCTCTCTCGTTGCCTTTACGAATACAAATGGTATGGTCCCTTGAACGTAGAGGTATCCTAGCACCGTTGCCTTCAAAATAAATCATCATAGTCCCTTCGATACAAATATCATAGACCCACGATGTTGGCTACGAATACATGATCTTGACCCTCGATTGTCGCCTACGAAAAATGATGATAGTCCCTTCGAATGTGCTAGGAAACTCCTACGAGTTGCCTTCTATGACCATCCGATGTCCCCTCGAATGTCCCGCTTACATCCAACGAATAGGGTTACCTACCCACTAATGGTATGGATAGCACTATTCTAAAGGAACGAAAAAAAACACGAAAACGACCATTCTGAGTAGGTAATAAGACTTCTAGTTGCTTGCTCGATCAAATAATTTTCACACCTTACACTTTTGTCAAAGTTCAAAACTCTTTTCAAAAAACGAAACATTTCCGAACACTTTATATACATTCCTACATGAATCATTACAAAGTCAAAGCGAAATGCCTTTTCAAAACAATGCTTGTCAAACACACAGAAAGCACTTTTTAAAAAAAGATCTAAGAGCAACTAAGAGCCCGTAGAAAACTACGGATGAAAAGGGGTGCTAATACCTTCCCTTTTCATAACCTTCTCCCTTACTCAGAATCTAACGAAGGTCCTTTCCTGTTCTTTTCACCTTCCCTTAATTGGATAAAAGAAAAGTCGGTGGCGACTCTTGCTATCCGCAACATATGCGATTCAAAAATCTCAAAGTCAGTTCACCATATTACCATGGCGTGTTGGGCTTGTTATTTGAGTGTTTTGAGGTCCAAAGAAGTCTAAGCAAGCTGGCAAAAATGCATGGCATATGATTAAAGCAAATTTGGAAGCTTTTGATGCAAATTTGAAAGATTGGATAATCAAATATTTTCTACTCAATGCAATATATTTTCTTCATATGTCTTGACCAAATTCTCTTGCCCTATTTTCTTCATACACAAGACATTTAGACATCAAGAGGACGAATTCTTGCAGCCAAGAGACTAGGGTTTTCTTTCAAAAATATCAAGCAAACTTGCACCATCGAGTTTCAAGTTCCAGTTATCCACAGGAAATTCCAGGCATCAATTCTTGTTCATGAGGTATTGAAGGGTAGGTATAGGTCCATAACCAAGGCCAAAGGTTCCTAAATCGCATGCACCATGAGTTCTGTTTGCATGATATTTATGCATTTCGAATTTTAAATTTCATTGTGTTTTTGCTTGAACTAACTATACTAACGTGTTCACGAGATGTCATAGAGCAGGTCTGGTTCATCGTGTGAAGCTTAGAATTCCCAAATCGTGTTACGCCATTATTAGGGCATAAACTTTCTGTAGCTTCGTATTTCAATTTCTAGGCAGTTTTAGGCCAAACCAATGGCACCATTGAACTCACAGACCCTAATTTAGGGGGTAGCCTTAACCCTGAGCCTTGAATTTTAGTTTCTTGCAGGTTTGAAAAAAAGAGCTCACTGGAGAAGATGAAGCTAAATGTCGCAGACGACAATTGGACCTCGCAGCGCATGGTGGTTCGCTTCTGATTGGTTGATCAAAACCCTAGGCTCACGCGATTGGCTGATTCAAACAGACTAGGGCCCACTCTTGACTTGTGTTGAAATTCAAAATGAAACGCACGTAATACATATAATCCATTGGTTGTAAGTGCATGACAACAAAAATGCGCAGCTCAGATGGCAAGGCTTGGTATTGGTAACCAAGGGGTCCTGAGTTCGAATCTCAGCGACCCCCTTTTCTCTTCTTTTTTCCAACTTTTCTCCTTTTTTCCAATTTTTGTAACACTTTTCTTATTTTCTTTTTTTTTCTAAATTATTTTCTTAATTTAATCATTTTCAAACTGTTTTCTAAAATACTACAAAAATCACAAAAAACAATTTTCTTTTAGAAATAGGTTTTAAAAATATTTATTTAATTTTTGTCGCAAAAACTTTTTTTAATTAATTGTTTAATTATCCTAAATTAAACTTTAATTCTTTTTTTTAAATTAAAAAAACAATTAGACTTAGGGTTTTCCGATTCACCCGACTTTTTCTAATAATTAGGTTTATTAATTTCAAAAAACATTTTCTTACTAACATCGAATATTTTACTTTTATTTAATTATTGCTTTCCGCATTTTAAATTCTAGAAATCATTATATAGGTCGCAAAGGTTTTTTGTAATAGCGTAGATTTAATTTCTCGCAATTTAGTTTCCGCACCTCCAATAATGTAACTGCCCCAAAGCCCTGTAATAGCTTAGGACTTTACTTTTTTCACTTTTACTTTCCGCACCTTTATTTTTTGTACATATATTAACTGCTTAGATGTATGGCTAATAGGATTGTATGACAAGATCTTAAAATCAATGTTAGATCACCTTAAACAATCAAGATAAAATATATGAATCAATACACTCTATCACACTAAACCCTTAGGGTATCCTCTCTTGTTGCCTTTCGGATAAAAATGGTCATGTCCCTTGAATGTAGGGGTACCATTAGCAAAGTCCCTTAGTCAAAATCATCACAAAGATCATAGTCCCTCGATGACCCTTGATGTTGCCTACAAATATATGATCTCGTCCATTGGTTGTTGCCTACGAATAAGTGATGATCATCCCTACAAAAATGCTAAGGTGTCCTTACAATATTGTCTTCAATGACCATACGATGACCCTACGCTCGTCCCTTCATATCCACGGATAGGGTTACCTACCAACTAATGGTATGGATAACACTATCCTACAAGAGAAGGAAAATAATAAGAATGACCATTCTTAGTAGGTAATAAAGACTTTATTGCTTTCTCCAATAAAAAATACTCTTCACACCTAACACTTATTTTCAAAAATTACTTTCAAAAACACTTTGTTTACATTCCAACGAGAATCATTACAAAGTTAAACATTTTCTAAACAATCATTTCCAAACACTTCGTATACATTTTGAGGACTGATACAAGAATCATTACGAAGTCAAAGCAAAATACTTTTCAAAATACTTTTCAAATCACACAAACACAAAGAAAATTTGCAAAAAGTGAGCTAAGCAATTAAGAGCCCGTAGATAACTACAGATGGAAATGGTGCTAATACCTTCCTTTTTCATAATTACCTCCCGTACTCATAATCGATAAAAGGTCTTTCCTTTTCTTTTCACCGTTCCTTTATTGGATAAAATAAAAGTCGGTGGCGACTCTTGATATCCGCAACATTTGCGATAAAACGCAAAATAAACAAGTCAGCTCTCCCACCATGTTACACAGTGCTACCAGTGGATATACAAGTTCAATCAGTGAGAATCCAAAGACAACATGAAATACCATCTGAAGATTACTGCAATATGATGGAAGATGAGCTTGTCGACTTAGATGAAGAAAGGATGTTGGCCCTTGATTCGTTAAGAAGACAAAAAGAGAGAGTTGCCAGAGCTTTTAATAAAAAGGTAAAAGATAAGGTATTTGTTGTGGATGATTTAGTTTGTAAAGTGATATTACCTATTGTTATACCCCAAAAATTTCCCTCCTACTTCTCAAGACATTTCACATATCCACACTCAAGGATTTCATAAGGGTTGACCAAACAAACCCTCTCTTAAGCAATTAACCCAAACTAGGGTTTTGGTCATTCTCAAATCAAGGTGGGCTTCTAACACTCCAAGTGGTCATCATGCCTCATCATATGCTTCAAAGAATCTCCATGTCAAGTTTCAAGCCTTACAAGTCAAGTTTCCTCAAACAATTGCTCAGATGGTTGAAAATCAATTGTATTGGACAAAAAGTCAACGGTGGTCAACATACAGTCAAACTTCATAATTTTTGGTCAACATCAATATTTTGAAGTAATATTCATCATTTGATCAAGGGTTGATCATGATTCATCAAGAAAAGTCAAGAATTGATCAAAAGTCAAAGTTTCTAAATTGGGCTTTCTCAGACAAAAGTCAATAGAACTTTGACCAGGCATAACTTTCACATACTTTATCAAAAAAATTTCCACCACAACTCATTTTTAAGAGAATTCAATTCTCTACAACTTCATGTCTCACAAGCTTGGGCAGAAAATGCTTCATTTGGAAGTTATGGATCAAAACATTACAGGTCATTCTAAAAGTCAACAAAAAGTCAACTTTTTGTAAAGAAGTTTTTATGAGTATGGAAACTCCAATTGAGATGAAACCAAAGAGGCTGTTTAGAGGACATCTTTAGCTTTCTAAAAAGTCCAAGAACACCCAAAAATGTTAAAAATTGAGCAAGATACACCTTGCACAAGTTGAGCATTTTTGAGGAGGTGCACAGAGAGAAATACTTGACAAAACCAAAATTTTTGCAAATGGGCCTAACTTTTCTTGATTCAAACATGTTCCTTAGCTGAATTGGAACCTCAAAGCCCAAGGCCACGAATTTATCTTTTATTTTCCATTTATTTTGGATTTTTAATCATTTAAAAGCCAATTTAATTAAAATAAAAGATAGAAAATCTAAATTAATTGCAAGGTGGATTTTTCTCTTATTCTTGAGATCCAAGCAAGCCATACATGCTGTCAATTTTGAAATTGCATTAATTGGCAAAGGAATTGAATGAGATTTGATCAAAAAAGGCAATATTTGGTTTCATTCCAAATCAAATATTTTCTCATTGATTAACATATAATTTCTTCATGATTCTTGACCTAATTCACTCTACTATAAGTACATAATGCATCCACAAGCACAAAGGAGGAAATTCTGGCCTCAAAGAACCCTACCAAACTTCAAAAAACCATGGCATTCACGCAATTGGCAGCCCTAGTTCCAGTCTAATTCAAAGGATTCCAAGCATTCCAACACGTTCTAGGAGGTTCTCTGATCCATTCCATATACTCACAAGTCAACAAAGCATCCAGAAACACGAAATTACATATCACGATTTGCTCTCCATATTTTAAAATCGATTTTAATGATTCATGCACTTTTAATGTGATTTGATTATATATTCGTGTTCCTGATGCTATTTTGAAGCTTTCTGTATGGTTCAGTTTAAGTTTGAGTGCAGGTACAGGTTTTCACCATTGTTAGGGTTTATGGATTCACAGATTCGGGCTTTCTGATTTACGCAAAATCAGACCAAACTAGGAACATATTCGTGATCAGGAGCTTGATTGCAATTGAACCATGGCTTTACCTTTAATTTCTATTGCGTTTTCTGGATTTTTGAAATTGCAGGTGTTATAGTGACGAAAGAAGTCGTCGCTATATGTTTTAGCTACGAACGAAATCCGTAGGTAAAACCCTGGACATTTGAACGAAGATGAAGGCTGCGCGCGTTTTCTATTTTAAATTAATTTTCAAAAAGTTATTTCCCTTATATTATTTTTATTCCATCTGCCTTACATCTTAAGCGCTCAGACATTGAAGCCAATTGGGAAACTAGAAGTGGAGTTAAGGGTTTACTTTCCAAGTTCTTAATCAAGAAAGCCCGAGAATTCCTCAAAGTTATGAGTTTCCATGCATTTGAAAACATTGTGGCCTTATTAATTTATGGTTTGGTTCTATTTCCTAACTCGAATCAATTCATAGATATCAATGCCATCAAGTTGTTCCTTACCCGCAATCCTGTTCCTACTTTACTTGGAGATATTCTACATTCTCTCCACACTCGTACTACTAAGAGACAAGGAACTCTCATGTGTTGTGTACCGTTACTTTCCAGGTGGTTTATTTCGCACCTTCCTCCATCAGTTTTGAAGAACGAACAAAGGTTGAGATGGTCTCAAAGGCTAATGTCACTCTCCCATTCAGATATCCGTTGGAGTCTTTTCTCTCAAAAAAGACTTCACCTTCATCGAGCGTTGTGGAGAATTCCCTAATGTACCACTCCTTGGTATAAGGGGAGGTATTACTTACAACCCTTCTCTAGCTCTACGTCAGTTTGGTTTTGCCCAAAGAGATGGTCCTCATGATATGCTTTCCAAGATATTGTGTCCGGCTACAACCACGATCTCCAGAATTACCGACGAAGGTTCATACATGCTTGGGGCATGGCAAAGAAGACTGATACCAAGACTTTGGGGCACCCGAACTCCATTCCTTGGGAACCTTACCTCAAATGGGTGCGAGCTCGAGCTCAAAACCTCATGATGCCATTCACGCCTGTTCTACCAGTAATTATGGAACCTGTTGCTATAGGTGACGTACCCTATACCGTTCTCTATCCCGACATGCCTACTGATTTTGAAGACTTGAAGAGATCCTGGATTCAACTAAAAGAAGAGAGGGACACTTTCGAAGCTCAGTGTTATGCAAGCGAGAAGAAATTTCTAGAGTTGACCAAGCTACTTGCACGAGGAGCGAAACATCAACGCTTACATCGGCACCAAGAGGAAGCGCCCATGGGAGACTTAGAGATTTAGGATTTATTTGTTTTCTTTTATTGTTTTGAACTATCTCTTGTACTTAAAAAGAAAAATAATGAAAAGAGTACTAATAAATGTTTGCTCATTGTTTGTTTAACAAATTTAAATCTCTTAGGTCCTTGAAAACATTGCATTGCATTCACATAAACATTGCATATCATAGCATAACATTGCATCACAGGTACATTGAAGATTGGTTTTCTCATTTGCTCGCTATTTATTTTAGCAGAAATGGCTCTTGAACAGATGTCAAAGATCTCAAGCTCGAATGCTCGGTTCGTAGATGTTCACCAGCTTGGTCCAAGGCCAAGAAGATCTGAAGAAGCTCATCAACGAAGAAGAAGGTTGTTGGTCTCCTCAACATGGGCGGCGCTACAAGGTGGCCCTAGAGTGGTTAGTCGAATTGAGCTCTGAAGGAAGTGTCAAGAAGGAGGATGAGCAAAGTAACAAGGGTGATGGTGAAGGTAGTCAGCATAAACCTGAGAAAGACTATGATAATGGCCAATACTCGATGAAGATGACAAGTACAAGCAACTTGAAGACCGTCGAATCTTGTGGAAAATCGAAAATGTCGGGTTGAATTTTGATGATCGAGTCTCGTCCACGGTGTTGTGATTCCTCCCAAGTTCAAAGTTCCAACTTTTGCTAAGTATGATGGCATGTCTTGCCTAAGCATTTGAAATCCTATGTCGGAAGATCAATCCCACCCGATGAGAAAGTTGTGGATGCACTATTTTCAAGAGAGTTTGTCCGGAACCAGTTGGAATGGTATTATCTAGAGAATGACCGTATCCGTACTTGGAGTAACCTAGCAGATGCTTTCTACAAGCAGTATGAGTACAATGCTGAATTGATACCCACTCATGCAACTACAAAGCATGTCTATGGGTCGTGATGAGAAGTTCAAGGAGTATGCTCAAAATGGAGAGATCTAGCGGTGAGTTCAACCACCCTTGTCTAATAGGAGTTGGTTGATATGTTCATGGGAACACAGACAGCCCATTCTTCAATCATCTGATTGGAAACTCTTCAGCCAGGTTCACCGAGCTGATACTAATAGGAGAGCATATTGACGCTGGTATCAAGAGTGGAAAGATTCAGGTAGAGACACCTTTAAATCTGCGAAGAGATCTTTTGGTGCTAAGAAAGAAGCTAATCTTTGTATGGTCGGGCCGAGCCAAGACCGACCGTGCCCAATGCTGTGGGGCGGTTGTGATCTCAATCCTACATCATCACAACCTCGGTGAGACAGCAGCGTGAGCAGCGCCCGAAGGCGGTTACAAAGATCAACATGCCATTGTCGCAAGCCTTGCAACACATGTTGAAAGCGGTGATAACCTTGAGAGATCCTCCTCGAATGTCAACACTTCCTCTCGAGATACAATCCTAATGCTAAGTGTGCTTACCATTCCAATAGCCCGCACATAGTCGATGATTGTTGGGCTCGAAGAACAAGATTCAAGACATGATTGAAGCTAAGCGATTGAATTTGACCCTCCTATTGAGACTCGAATGTGATCAGCGCCTATGCCTAATCATGACAAGAGTTCCAATCTTTGTTGGTGGCGATACTTATGTTTTCAACATAGATGACTTGACCATTCCTCTAATGGTATTAAGAAGAATTTGCTGCAAGCGGTATCAACCAGGATGCCCGGAGAATTTTGGTGCCCATCGCACGATGGTTGTGCTTGGTTGAGAAGACGTGTTCAGTGCATGATGGATAACCGTGAGATACTATTTCTGAAACCACCTGTGCAGAAGTTGTGTGAAGAAATGTCTAAGTTGAAGATTGACAATGCAAATGAAACTGTACCATCTGTGGGGGATACCTTGGGGCAGCCAAGTGGAAAGTATGATTACATGGTGAAGTACACTGTCCCTGATAGTTACAAGATTCCTATTGAAGATGTTAAAGCAACCGGATGGGGTGGCGATTTCCCAGAAGACTATGCCGATGTTAACACTATAAGGATTACCTCTGTTGATCCCGTGCCTAGAATGGCACCCCTCATCATTACTTCTCCAAGACCAGTTCCATATTCCTCTGACAAGGCTATCCCTTGGAATTATGGAGCTGATGTTTACTATCATGGTGTCAAGCAAGACCCTCGACCATCGAGGATCTTTCATTGAAGCTACCATTCGACATTGACAACATCACGGATCGATGGGTGACCAGGAAGAGTATTCTCTCGGATATCTCTCCTCCAAAAGACCTGCGACTCATTTCGCATTCCAACTATTCAACCCATTCCCAAGCTAGAGGAAAGAACCGTAACTCATCCCGCTCAGCCAAGTACCAAAGGAAGTTCTTGAAGACACCTCCAAGAGAAATGGAGGAAATTAGAAGATTATCAAGAAGAGTGACTACAATGTTGTGGAGCAGTTGGACAAACTCGTCCAAAATCTCCATGCTTGCTCTGCTCTTGTGCTCGAGGCTCATGCTAATGCCTTGGTGAAGTTTCAAGAATGCTCACGTCCGCAAGACACTACTCTTGACGATTCGAAGTTTGTATTGCTAGCACGGCTGCCAACAACGGCCTAGGCTTCTCGATGATGATTTGACTCCTTGGAAAGAAACACAACAAAGCCTTGCATCTCTGTTGAATGCAAGGGTACTACCTTATCTCATGTCTTGCTAGATACCGGTTCTGCTCTAAATATCCTACCAAGGCGCTTTTGATCGGACTTGATGTCGAAGGGTTGGTTTTGAGACCAGTGACATTATTGTGAGCCTTTGATGGTTCTGCGAGCGATTGCTTGGAGAGCTCATTACTTTGTTAAAGTCGGTTCCCGGACTTTTGACTCCACTTTCTTTGTCATGGACATCCGTCCCGCTTAATCTTGTCTACTCGGACGCCCTTGGATACATGGGGATTTACCTTTACCTTACATCGGTGAAGTACGGTAAAGGGAAGGTTGTCACGGTATGTGGTGAAGAAGAGTATATGGTCGGTCATCTACAATCATTCCGATACCTCGAGGTGGAGGGTGAATTCTTTGAGACTCCCTGTCAAGCTTTTGAAACAATACCTAGAGTCATGCCTGTTAATTCCCCTGTCACTCTTGAAGTTACACAGGCTCCGCCTAGGATGGCCTCGTTGAAAGATGCTCATTGCTTTGTTGAAGAAGGTAGTACTATTTGGGGTCGGCTCCACGATCTTCCTTTCAAATTTGACAAGGTGGTTTAGGCTTCACCATCAAGGGTCGGAAGATGATACGCGCGAGCGTGCCGCCAACTTCCTTTCCGCATCGTCGAGTGGAGTCCATGCTATAGAAGGCGGCGACAACGGCTTTGACATCGACAAGTGGATCTTCGACTCGGACAAAGGGCTCGGCAATTGGAAGGCGAAGGCGTCATACCAATCTCCTTTAGCCAGGAGTAATTGCTTTTGTTTTGTTTTACTTTTCGTATTTCTTTATGTTTTGAACAATAAACTTTGAAAGCCTAGTGCCTTGCGGGCATCATGGCTCGTTCGAGGTTATTATCATCGTTTGCGTATTTTCATTTAATAAATCGTTGGACTTTTGCATTCAATTGTTTGTTTTCTTTCTTTTACTTTATCACCCTTCAAAAAGCTATGTGTTCACACACCCACGTGATACAACTGCGAATCACTCGAATCTAGTTAATACACTATGCTAGTGCTAAATATGACCGACAATCCGATCTACCAAGCGAAGATGAAAGTGAGGAAGATTGTGAAGTGCCGGAGAACTTCTACTGAAGAAGAAGCGAGTTATCTGACCGCATGAAGAGCAAGTTGAAGTTGTAAATTTGGGTACTAACGAAGACAAGAAAGAGATCAAGATAGGAGCGGGTCTTGAGCGTGTTAAAGAAAGGTTGATTCGGATGCTACGAGACTATGTTGAGGTTTTGCTTGGTCATACGAAGACATGCTGGTTTAGACATTGGTATTGTGGTACACGATTGCCGACAAAGAAGGTTTTCTCGGTGAAGCAGAAGGTTAAATGCATGCGTCCGAAATGTCGAGAAAATCAAAGCCAAAGTTATAAACGGTTCAACGCCGGTTTCTTAGTTGTCACCTCTTATCCCGATGGGTGGCTAATGTGGTACCGTGCCTAAGAAGATGGTCAGAATGCGAATGTGTGTGATTACAGAGATCGAACAAAGCGAGTCAGAAAGGCGACTTTCCACTTCCTCATATTGATGTTACGGTTGACAACACGCTCAACACAAGGTTTTCTCCTTCATGGATGGTTTCTCGGTTACAATCGGATCAAAATGGCTCACGAAGACATGGAAGACAACTTTCGTTACGGTGGGGCACTTTTGCTACAAGGTTATGCCGTTCGGATGAAAGCGGGTGCTACTTATCAGCGTACATTGGTGACATTATTCCATGATATGATTCATCACGAGATAGAGGTCTACGTCGACGACATGATAGCTCGACCGCGGACGAAGAAGAACATCTTGATCATTTGCGGCTGTTTGGCAGTTGAAGAAATGCGGTTGAGACTCGACCTAACAAGTGCACCTTTGAGTCGGATCAGGAAAACTCTTAGGGTTTGTTGTTAGTGGAAAAGGTATTGAGGTTGACCCGCCAAGGTTAGAGCCATTCAAGAGATGCGGCGCCCTTGAGAAGGAAGTCGAGAGGTTTCTTGGGCGGTTGAACTACATTGCAGATTCATTGCACACCTAAGCGCTACTTGTGAGCCAATCTTCAAGTTACTCAAGAAAGATCAAGTGGTAGAATGGAGCAGCGATTGTCGGATCGCTTTTGACAAAATCAAGGGTACCTACGAATCCTCCTATCCACGATGCGCTGTGAAGGAAGACCTCTCATCATGTACTTGGCGGTGCTAGAGAACTCAATGGGGTGTGTGTTGGGGCAACATGGCGAGTGCAGTCGAAAAGAGCATGCAATATACTACCTTAGCAAAAGTTTACCGTGTGAAACAAGATACTCACAGCTCGAGAAAACTTGCAAGCTTTAACTTGGGCTGCTTTCCGACTAAGGCAGTATATGTTGACTCACACTACCTTGTTGATTTGAGATGGATCCAATAAAATACATATTTGAGAAACCAGCTCTCTCGGAAGAATAGCAAGATGGCAAATGATCTTGACCGAGTATGACATCAATACACTTCTCGAAAGCGATCAAAGGAAGTGTAGTAGCCGATCATTTGGCTCATCAAGCCGTAGATGACTATCGATCTATCGATTCAATTTGAGATGAAGATGTTTTACTAGTCGATTGTGAAGAACCGGGCCAGACGAAGGACACGAACAAGGATCGATGGACCATGGTCTTTGATGGAGCCTCAAGCGCACAGCGGCATTGGCGCCATCATTACATCCCTGCAGCGGACATACACCTTTCACCATTATGTTTCGATTGCACTAACAACATGGCGGTCTGGCGTGCATCATGGGTCTTAAAATGCTATTGACTTAAGAATCAAGTTCTTACAAGTGTATGGAGATTCGACTTTGGTGATCGATCGAGATAAAGGCGAGTGGGAAGCGAAGCATCCGAATCTCATTCCGTATCGAGAGCATGTTTTGAGTTTGATCCCCTACTTTGAAGAGATAACTTTCAATCACATTCCACGAGAAGAGAATCAGTTGGCTGACGCGTTAGCTACTATGTCATCTATGTTCTAGGTCAGATGGGACAACGAGGCTCCCCGGATCATCATTGAGAAGTTTGTGAACCGGCATATTGTTGTGAGCTTGATCGAAGAAACCTTGGTACTACGACGTGAAGAGGTATCTTGAGACTCAGGAATATCCCGCAGGGGCATCTGTCAACGATAAGAAGTTCATGAGGAGATTTGCATCCAAATTCTTCCTCAGCAACGGCATCTTATACAAACGCAACCATGACTTGTGTTTACTCCATTATGTAGACGAGAAAGCAATGCGTATCATGGAAGAGTTACGAAGGCGCATTTGGTACCCTCCGGTGGACATCACGATGGCTAAGAAGATTTTGAGAGCAGGTTACTATTGGTCCACCATGGAGGCGATTGTCACCGTATGCTCGATCTTGTCACAAGTGCGGTTATAGACAAAGTACACGTAACTCTAGTGCCTCTGAATGTTTTAACTTCTCCTTGGCCTTTTGCAATGTGGGGCATTGACATGATTGGAGAAATTAAGCCCGACTTCCAATGGACATCGTTTCATCCTTGTGGCAATTGATTACTTTACCAAGTGGGTGAAGTAGCCTCGTTGCATCTGTTACCAAGAATGTTGTGGCTCGATTCATCAAGCATAATCTTATCATCGGTATGGCACTCCAGAAAGGATTATCACGGATAACGGCTCTAATCTCAACAACAAGATGATCCTTGAACTGCACAATTCAAGATCAAGCATCACAATTCTTCTCCATATCGGCCTAAGATGAATGGCGATGAAGCCGCCAACAAGAACATTAAGAAGATTATCTGAGAAGATGTGTGACTTACAAAGATTGGCATGAGATGTTACCATTTGCTCTTCATGGTTATCGCTTTTCTACGAACATCCAGGGCAACCCCTTCTCTCTCGTATACGGTATGGAAGCCGTCTTACCCATCGAGGTTGAGATACCCTCGACGAGTCCTCCGGAGGCGAGTTAGGCGAGGCGATTGGGTCAGACTCGCCTTGACCAGATTAACTTGATTGATGAGAAGCGACTCGCGTCCATCGCCATGGACAGATCTATCGAAGCGAATGATCGAGCATTTAACAAGAAGGTCAAGCACCGAGTCTACCAAGTCGGTGATCTAGTAGTCAGCGCATCATTCTTCCACAAGGTGATCCGGGGCAAATGGACTCCCACCTACGAGGGACGTTTGTAGTCAAGACAGTATTTTCCGTGAACTATGATACTTAGCACCATGGATGGTGAAGACTTCCACACCACATGAGCGGACATGGTCAAAAATACTACGCATAAAAGAGACCGCTAGGTCGGTGGCCTAGGCAAAAATAAGGGCATCTGGCGAACCAAAGGGTTCGGGCAAAGTTAAGGATATATACAAAACATGTACACACAGTCGAAAACTTGAAAAGGCGGCTTGGGCAAAAGGTATCGGTGGTGAAAACCGAAAGGCGGTCTAGGCAAAGTTAGGGATTCATACGTATGTCCCTTCGGATCACACTTCCGGACTACTATCGGCATTCAAGATTCAAATGGCGAAGATCAATTCACTCACTTTCTCGTGCAAGGAGATGAGATAGTTGAAATATATGAGTACTAGCATAGTTGGAACTTGACGAGATTGTTTGCATAGCTTTTACCTTTCTTGTGTACAAACTACTTGGCCATCGCGCATTTCAAATAAATACAAGTTCTTTCTCTTTCGATTTTCTTGTTGTTGTTTGCAATAAGTCCAGCGTTTGCTTTAAGCGATTATCGCATTGACAATAAGAATCTAATCGCAAACATATGAAAAGTGAACATGCAAAAGTAACTCTACGGGCTCCGAGGTGGGGACGGCAAAAGTCACTGTCTGAGTTCCCAGGCGCCAGTCCCCACAAAGGTGTCGCTCACCATAAATTTTCCCCAGATAAAATGTATCCCCGAGACATCTCGGCCCTTCTTTTTCCTCGGCGGCGGTATCGGACTCGAGACTTGGTCGAGATAGTGCATCGGACTACATCTTCATCCACAGCCAAAGGTTACAGCGGGTCACAGCTCTCCGGCCGGTCTCCGGCAACTATCAGATGCTCTCGAGCGAGATCTACACTCAGAATCCCCAGTAGAGCGCTTCCTAAATTTCCTCAACAGGGTCTACATACATGGTCCCCAACAGATCGCCTCCCAGACTCTCTTCAACAGGGTCTATGGGATCTCCAACCACGAGTTTCTCAGTCTCTACCCTCCTCAACAATATCTAGGCCCGAGACTTGGTCAGATAGTGCATCGGAGGAATCCAGGATATCTTTATTCTCCTTCAAAAGCGGGGTTCTCACCTACTCAGATCCCCAAACAGGAGTCAGAAATCCTCAAACGGAACATCCGCGTCTTCTTCAAGATGGATATGTTTTGAAATATCACAACATTTAACATGCATACATCACTCATAAAGTCATAATTCATGCATATATCATTCATATACACTATCATGCATCATAATTTGCATAAAACTAACCAATATTCTATCAAAGTTCCTCTTGTTTTCTCCAAAGCAGTGTGATCCTTAAACAGGTCGAGATTAAGCCCCGAATCGACGGGAAAACTATCTGAAAGATCACCCTTGGTTGTCCTCCGACGACTGGTCCAGGATTAAGCCCCGAATCGATGGGAAAACTATCTGAAAGATCGCCCTTGGTTGTCATCCGACGGTGGTCGAGATTAAGCCCGAATCGGCGGAAAACTATCCGAAGACCTCTGGTTATCCTCGATAACGGTAATGGATCAACACCGATGCACAGGGGAGGCTATCAACATTTTTGCCAACTACTATTTCCCTCAGAGTAATCAGCGCGAAGATTTATTCTGATCCCTTATTATCAGCAGCGACTACAGAGTCTAACATACGACTCGGTTGCCCTGGATGGCATCTTAAGCCCATCTCCGACTACTTGTCAACCTTTCTTCATTTTCAAAATGCTGCATATATGGTTAAAAATCAATACAAACCAATAACTTCATTCAAAATGAACACGAAATCTAACATACGACTCCCTCCGGATGGCATCTTAAGCCCATCTCCTCTCCTTTCCAGGAACACCCACAGGGCCTAGCGTACGGCTCACTTTCCAGCAGTCCCCCTATCAGTAATCTCGAGTCTAGCGTACGACTCATTCTCCAGCTTCTCCAAATGGCATCTGTAAGCCCATTCCCGCATCATCAGCCAACCGCGAGTGCAAATTTTCAGGTGTACTCGAGTGTTCAATCATCTTCTACCTCCAGGCCACAAAAGACAAGCATGTCAATCTAACCTTCCAGTACAAGAAGATTGAACAGCGGCAGCTGTCATACCCCAAAATTTGCCCTCCATCCACTCAAGAGATTTCATACATCTATACTCAAGGATTCCTCAAGAGTTGATCAGACAAACTCTCTCCTAGACAAACAACCCAAACTAGGGTTTGGTATCTCTCAAGTGAAGATGAATTTCCAACATCTCCAATGGTCTTCATGCCTCCTCATATGCTTCAAAGATTCACCATGTCAAGTTTCAAGCCCCACAAGTCAAGTTTCCTCAGACAATTGCTCAAATGGTTGAAAATTAGTTGTATTGGGCAAAAAGTCAGCTGTGGTCAACATACAGTCAAACTTCATGATTTTTGGTCAACATCCTCATTTTGAAGTTACATTCATCATTTGATCAAGGGTTGATCACGATTCATCAAGAAAACTCAAGATTTGCTCAAAAGTCAAACTTTCTAAATTAGGATTTCTAGGTGAAAAGTCAACTGAACTTTGACTGATCATAACTTTCTCATACTTTCTCAGAAATTTTCCCACCAAAGCTCATTTTGAAGGAAATTCAATTCTCTACAACTTCATGTCTCACAAGAATGTCCAAAAAATGCTTCATTTGAGAGGTATAGCTCAAAACATTACAGCTCATTTTCAAAGTCAACAAAAAGTCAACTTTTTGTTTTGAAGATATATTGAGCATGGTAACTCCAATTGAGATGAAACCAAAAAGGTTGGTTAGAGGACTCTTAGAGCTTTCCAAAAAGTCTAAGAACACTCAAAAATGTGGAAAATTGAGCAAGATACACCATTCACAAGTTGGGCAATTTTGAAAGAATGCACAAAGAGAGATACTTCTAAAAATCAAATCTTTTGCAAATGGGCTTGCTTTTTCTTCATCCAAACTTGTTCCTCATACAATTAGGAATATCCAAGCCCAATGCCTCAAATTTTTGATTTATTTTCTATTTAATTTGGAATTTATTCATTTAAATGCAAATTAAATTTAAAAATAAAGTATAAAATCAAAATTAATTGAAAGATTGATTTTTATTCTTTCCTTGAGACTCAAGTAACTCACAAATGCCAACAATTTTCGAAAATTGATCAATTTGGCAAGATTGGATTGTGAATTAATCAAATTTTGAAAATTTGATTTTATACAAAAATCAAAATTGATTTATATTGAATGTTGATTGATTCTTGCCAATAATCATCCCAAATCCATCCAGTATAAATACATGATGCATACCAACCAAGAGAGAACGAAAAGATTGCCCTAGAAACCCTATTCCAAAGCTCAAAAAACCGTGGTGCACAAGCTACTGGCAATCCTACTTCCAGCCGTTTTCAATCGATTTTGAGGTGTCCAACACATCCCTTGACATCTCCAGAATCGATTCAGACCTTTACTTTGCCAAAAAAACATCAAGAATCGTGAAAACTGAAATCGGTTTGTTCTTGAATTTTCAAAATTCGAATTCCTTCATTCATGCATTATTAACATGTTTTGTTGTTGTTTTTGTGTTTAGTGATGTGTTTGCAAGCTTTCTGGGCAAGCCAATTGAATTTCCATGGCCTGAATCGTGTTACACCATAGCTAGGGGTTCTGAGCTCGATTTAGGGCTTTGCTTAAATGGAAAAATTGGACAATAGGACCTATACCATCGTGTTCGGAACGATCTCAGGATTTCTAGAGAGAGAATTGCCTTAGGGATTTCTAGATAACCTTTAATGCTTTCTGTTTGAATTGTATGCTTTATCTTTAAGGGTTGCTTGGGTATTGTATTATTGGGGGATCCTACACCCGGATCCGGGTTTCCTTTTAGGTAAGTAGCATTAGATCATCGCGACCGCTAGACGTATAACTAAACGGTCAACATGATGGCTACGTTAGCGTGACACTTTGGTTGTCCCGATACTCTTCATTCCCAAGTTGAAGATAGTATTTGGCTTCTGCGTGGTGTCATCAAGCGCTAACTAAACTTTTTAGAACCTTAATTGACCCATCTTGGCCATTAGAAGGTAGTGAGATGGCCGGCTTTGGTGCAGACTAAGGTTGGTTGATACTCGATGCTACGCTCATTGAGATCAGACTTTTGGGATATTTTCGATCGACCACTTGGCGTCGTATTGAAATAAGCGCCTCGAGAAAGATCTATGATATGAGATTCCTAGAACCGGTTACTATTATAGGACGGGATGAACCAACTCAAACCTTTGGTAGGGTAATCACCTATACCTCATGCAAGCCTTAAACCTAGGCTCATTGTGTGAATTGTTTGTGTGTGCCAAACATGACATCATTTGCATTGCATATCATTTCTAACTATTTCAAGGACCTAGGGATTTATCTTTGCTCTGTTTTGTAGGGATTATGGCTTCTAGAAAGACTATCCGAATCAACTTCATGGGTATACCTTCTCAACTCAAAGAATTGGTTTCAGAAATTCCCGACCATGCTCAGTTCATCAAAAGACATGGTTATCTACTTGATTTGGTTATCTCCGGTTTTGAAGAAGATATGATGCATGTCCTATTCCAATTCTTCGATCCGAAACACCATTGTTTTACATTCCCAGATTATCAGTTAGTTCCTACCTTGGAAGAGTTCTCTAAGCTACTTGGGATACCAATTCTTGATCAAATGCCATTCACCGGTCTAGAAAAGGTTCCTAGGTACGAAGACATCGCATCTTCCTTACACCTAAAGCGCTCAGACATTGAAGCCAATTGGGAAACTAGGAGCGGAGTTAAGGGTTTACTTGCTAAGTTCCTGATTAAGAAAGCCCGAGAATTCCTCAAAGTTATGAGTTTCCATGCATTCGAAGACATTGTGGCCTTGCTAATCTATGGTTTGATTCTATTCCCTAACTCGGATCAATTCATAGATGTCAACGCCATCAAGTTGTCTCTTACCCGTAATCCTGTACCTACTTTACTTGGAGATATCCTACATTCTCTCCACACTCGTACTACTAAGAGACAAGGAACTCTCATGTGTTATATACCGTTACTTTCCAGGTGGTTTATTTTGCACCTTCCTCTATCAGTTTTGAAGAATGAAGAAAGGATGAAGTGGTCTCAAAGACTAATGTCCCTCTCTCATTCCGATATCCGTTGGAGTCTTTTCTCTCAAAAGGACTTCACATTCATTGAGCGTTGTGGAGAATTCCCTAATGTACCACTACTCGGTATAAGGGGAGGTATTACTTACAACCCTTCCTTAGCTCTACGTCAGTTTGGTTTTGCTCGAAGAGATGGTCCACATGATATGCTTCTCCAAGATATTGTGTTCGACTACAATCACGATCTCCAGAATTATCGACGAAGGTTCATAAACTCTTGGGGCATGGTAAAGAAGACTGATACCAAGACTTTGGGGCACCAAAACTCCATTCCTTGGGAACCTTACCTCAAATGGGTGCGAGCTCGAGCTCAAAACCTCATGATGCCATTCACTTTACCGGTAATTATGGAACTGTTGCTATAGGTGGCGTACCTATCTTGTTCTCCATCCCGACATGCCTCTGATTTTGAAGACTTGAGAGATCCGGATTCAACTAAAAAGAGGATACCTTTGAAGCTCGGTGTTATGCAAGCGAGAAGAAAGTGCTAGAGTTGACCAAGCTACTTCACGAGGAGCGAAGCATCAACGCCTACCTCGGCACCAAGAGGAAGCGCCCATGGGAGACTTAGAGCTTTGGGATTTATATGTTTTCTTTTTTTTTGAACTATCTTTTGTACTTAAAAAGAAAAAAGAATAAAAAGAGTACTAATAAATGTTTGTTCATTGCTTGTTTAACAAATTTAAATCTCTAAGGTCCTTGAAAACATTGCATTGCATTCGCATAAACATCGCATAGCATAGCATAACATTGCATCACAGGTACATTGAAGATTGGTTTTCTCATTCTCTTGCTATTTATTTTAGCAGAAATGGCTCTTGAATAGTCTGTCAAAGATCTTCAAGCTCAGAATGCTCGATTTGATGTTCACCACTTGGTCCAAGGCCAAGAAGATCTGAAGAAGCTCATCAACAGAAAAAAGAAGGTTGTTGGTCTCCTCAACATGGGCAGACGCTACAAAGGTGGTCCTAAGAGGATCAGTCGGATAGAGCTCTCAGAAGGAAGTGTCAAGACTGAACAAAGTAACAAGGGTGATGGTGAAGGCAGTCAGCCTGAGCTTGAGAAGAACTATGATGATGGCCAATACTCTGATGTGGATGACAAGTACAAGCAACTTGAAGACCGTCTAAATGCTGTGGAAAACCTGAAGATGTCCGGGCTGAATTTTGATGATTTGAGTCTCGTCCCTGGTGTTGTGATTCCTCCCAAGTTCAAAGTTCCAACTTTTGCTAAGTATGACGGCATGTCTTGCCCAAAGCTGCATTTGAAGTCTTATGTCCAGAAGATCAATCCCCGCACTGATGACAGAAAGTTGTGGATGCATTATTTTCAAGAGAGTTTGTCCGGAACTCAATTGGAGTGGTATTATCACTAGAGAATGACCGTATCCGTACTTGGGTGACTTGGTGATGCTTTCTCTGAGACAATATGAGTACAATCTTGAATTGACACCCACTCGCATGCAACTACAAAGCATGTCTATGGGTCGTGATGAGAAGTTCAAGGAGTATGCTCGAAGTGGAGAGATCTAGCGAGTTCGCCACCCTTGTCCAATAGGGAGTTGGTTGATATGTTCATGGGAACACAGCGGACCCATTCTTCAATCATCGATTGGAAACTCTTATGGATTCACCGAGTGATACTAACAAGGCGTATTGAAGTGGTATCGAGTGGAAAGATTCAGGTAGAGACATCTTCAAATCTTTGCGAAAAGATCTTTTGGTAGTAAGAAAGAAGTTAATCTTTGTGTTGCTCAATATATCTTCAAAACAAAAGTTGACTTTTTTGTTGAAAATGACTGTAATGTTTTGAGCTATACCTCTCAAATGAAGCATTTTTGGACATTCTTGTGAGACATGAAGTTGTAGAGAATTGAATTTCCTTGAAATGAGCTTTGGTGGAAAATTTCGAGAAAGTATGAGAAAGTTATGATCGGTCAAAGTTGATTGACTTTTCACCTAGAAATCCTAATTTAGAAAGTTTGACTTTTGAGCAAATCTTGAGTTTTCTTGATGAATCATGATCAACCCTTGATCAAATGATGAATGTAACTTCAAAATGAGGATGTTGACCAAAAATCATGAAGTTTGTTGTATGTTGACCACGGTGACTTTTGCCCAATACAACTGATTTTCAACCATCTGAGCAATTGTCTGAGGAAACTTGACTTGTGGGGCTTGAAACTTGACATGGAGAATCTTTGAAGCATATGAGGAGGCATGAAGACCATTGGAGATGTTGGAAATTCATCTTGACTTGAGGATACCAAACCCTAGTTTGGGTTGTTTGTCTAGGAGAGAGTTTGTCGATCAACTCTTGAGGAATCCTTGAGTATAGATGTATGAAATCTCTTGAGTGGATGGAGGAAAATTTTGGGGTATGACAGCTGCCCTGTTCAATCTTCTTGTCTGGAAGGTTAGATTGACATGCTACGGTGAAGCGACTTTGTAGGAATTTTGTATCCAAATGTGCGGATAGCAAGTCGCCACCGACTTTTATTTTATCCAATTAAGGGAAGGTAAAAGTACGAAAAAGACCTTCGTTTAGATTACGAGTTCGGAGAATGGTTATGAAAAGGGAAGGTATTAGCACCCTTTCCATTCGTAGTTTATTCTACGGCTCTTAGTTGCTCTAGATCACCTTTTAAAATTGCTTTCATGTGTTTGACAAAAATGTTTTGAAAAAGGGGCATTTCGCTTTGACTTTGTAATGACTCATGTAGGAGTGTATACAAAGTGTTCGAAATGTTTCGTTTTGAAAATAATTTGAACTTTGAAAAGAGTGTGTGGTGTGAAAAGCATTTGATAGGCGAGCAACTAAAGACTTATTTACCCACTCGAATTGGTCGTTTCGTGCTACGTTCCTTTAGAATAGCGCTAGCCTTACCATTAGTTAGTAGGTAGCTCCATTCGTTGGATGTAAGCGGGACATTCGAAGGGACATCGGATGGTCATAGAAGGCAACTTGTAGGAAGTATCCTAGCACATTCGAAGGGACTATCATCATTTTTCGTAGGCGACAATCGAGGGTCAAGATCATGTATTCGGAGGCGACATCGTGGGTCTATGATCTTTGTATCGAAGGGACTATGATGATTTGTTTGGAAGACAACGGTGCTAGGATACCTCTACGTTCGAGGGACATGACCATTTTGAATTCACAAAGGCAACGAGAGAGAATTACCCTAAGGGGTGCATGTGTGAAGAAGTGTGTTGATTTCAAGTATTTTATCTTGCAAATTAGTGGGCTATGTTCAATTTTAGTCTTGCCATACACGCCTAATTACTAGCAATTGATAGGGTGCGGAAAGTAAAATGCGGAATGTAAAATGCAGAAAGGTAAATCCTACGCTATTATATGGCTTTGGGGCAGATACATAATTTTAAAATGCGGAAAATAAAGTCCTAAGTTTAAACTATTACATCCCATATACAATTACATTATTGAAAAATAAGATGAAAACGGTGAAAGCGTCGAATTGGAAGAACCTGTGAAACGATAAGAGAAATCGGAAAATATGATGAAATCGAGATAAGAGAAAATGTTAGAAAAAATGCAAATTTTTATATGAGAAAATTATTACATGCTGGAAATAATATAAATATGCTAAAATAATTTTTTGGGATTTTTTAGATGCAATTTAATAATTTAAAATGAATTAAAAGTGATTTAAATGCAAAATTACAAATAAAAATAAATATGCATGCAAAATTATATTTTTTAATTTTATAAATTAAATAAAGATTTTCAGAAAATAATGTAAAAGAAAATTAATTTTGATGAATTTTAAATGCAAATAAAAATATGAAAAGAAATTAAAATGTATGGAAAATATTAAAAAATATGAAAATATGAAAAATATGAAGAAATTGGAAACTTGTAAAAGAATGGTCCCAGCATGGTTCGAACAGGGGACCTGACCCTCAAACCTTGAAAACCAACGCCTTGACCAACTGAGCTGGCATGTTCTACTGTTTGGAAACGGAGTGAGTGGAATATACACGCGTTGCCTTTCCATTGCTTCTTCCTTCGCGCCAGACTTCGTCTTCAACCTTTCAAATATTTGAATTTTCAGCGTCGGCTATTGCTCGACGCTATGTCCCTGGCTACAATCAAAAATCCAGCATACATAATATAAATAAGTTCTAAAGGCATGGTTCGATTCACGAGATCGTTCGAACACGATGGTATAGGTCCTATTGTCCAATTTTTCCATTTAAGCAAAGCCTAAATCGAGCTCGAAACCCTAGCTATGGTGTAACACGATTCAGGCCATGGAAATTCAATTGGCCCGAAAGCTTGCAAACACATCACTAAACACAAAAACAACAACAAAACATGTTAATAATGAATGAATGAAGGAATTCGAATTTTGAAAATTCAAGAACAAACCGATTTCAGTTTTCACGATTCTTGATGTTTTTTTGGCAAAGTAAAGGTCTGAATCGATTCTGGAGATGTCAAGGGATGTGTTGGACACCTCAAAATCGATTGAAAACGGCTGGAAGTAGGATTGCCAATAGCTTGTGCACCACGGTTTTTTGAGCTTTGGAATAGGGTTTCTAGGGCAATCTTTTCGTTCTCTCTTGGTTGGTATGCATCATGTATTTATACTGGATGGATTTGGGATGATTATTGGCAAGAATCAATCAACATTCAATATAAATCAATTTTGATTTTTGTATAAAATCAAATTTTCAAAATTTGATTAATTCTCAATCCAATCTTGCCAAATTGATCAATTTTCGAAAATTGCTGGCATTTGTGAGTTATTTGAGTCTCAAGGAAAGAATAAAAATCAATCTTTCAATTAATTTTGATTTTATACTTTATTTTTAAATTTAATTTGCATTTAAATGAATAAATTCCAAATTAAATAGAAAAATAAATCAAAAATTTGAGGCATTGGGCTTGGATATTCCTAATTGTATGAGGAACAAGTTTGGATGAAGAAAAAGCAAGCCCATTTGCAAAAGATTTGATTTTTAGAAGTATCTCTCTTTGTGCATTCTTTCAAAATTGCCCAACTTGTGAATGGTGTATCTTGCTCAATTTTCCACATTTTTGAGTGTTCTTAGACTTTTTGGAAAGCTCTAAGAGTCCTCTAACCAACCTTTTTGGTTTCATCTCAATTGGAGTTACCATGCTCAATATATCTTCAAAACAAAAAGTTGACTTTTTGTTGACTTTGAAAATGACCTGTAATGTTTTGAGCTATACCTCTCAAATGAACCATTTTTTGGACATTCTTGTGAGACATGAAGTTGTAGAGAATTGAATTTCCTTCAAAATGAGCTTTGGTGGGAAAATTTCTGAGAAAGTATGAGAAAATTATGATCAGTCAAAGTTCAGTTGACTTTTCACCTAGAAATCCTAATTTATAAAGTTTGACTTTTGAGCAAATCTTGAGTTTTCTTGATGAATCATGATCAACCCTTGATCAAATGATGAATGTCACTTCAAAATGAGGATGTTGACCAAAAATCATGAAGTTTGACTGTATGTTGACCACAGCTGACTTTTTGCCCAATACAACTGATTTTCAACCATCTGAGCAATTGTCTGAGGAAACTTGACTTGTGGGGCTTGAAACTTGACATGGAGAATCTTTGAAGCATATGAGGAGGCATGAAGACCATTGGAGATGTTGGAAATTCATCTTGACTTGAGAGATACCAAACCCTAGTTTGGGTTGTTTGTCTAGGAGAGAGTTTGTCTGATCAACTCTTGAGGAATCCTTGAGTATAGATGTATGAAATCTCTTGAGTGGATGGAGGGCAAATTTTGGGGTATGACAGCTGCCCCTGTTCAATCTTCTTGTACTGGAAGGTTAGATTGACATGCTTGTCTTTCGTGGCCTGGAGGTAGAAGATGATTGAACACTCGAGTACACCTGAAAATTTGCACTCGCGGTTGGCTGATGATGCGGGAATGGGCTTACAGATGCCATTTGGAGAAGCTGGAGAATGAGTCGTACGCTAGACTCGAGATTACTGATAGGGGGACTGCTGGAAAGTGAGCCGTACGCTAGGCCCTGTGGGCGTTCCTGGAAAGG
Source organism: Vicia sativa (assembly GCA_021764765.1). Lineage (NCBI taxonomy): Eukaryota > Viridiplantae > Streptophyta > Magnoliopsida > Fabales > Fabaceae > Vicia > Vicia sativa. The sequence goes on from CM038795.1 coordinate 265,324,232, forward strand.
AGAGGAGATGGGCTTAAGATGCCATCCGGAGGGAGTCGTATGTTAGACTTCGTGTTCATTTTGAATGAAGTTATTGGTTTGTATTGATTTTTAACCATATATGCAGCATTCTGAAAATGAAGAAAGGTTGACAAGTAGTCGGAGATGGGCTTAAGATGCCATCCAGGGAAACCGAGTCGTATGTTAGACTCTGTAGTCGCTGCTGATAATAAGGGATCAGAATAAATCTTCGCGCTGATTACTCTGAGGGAAATAGTAGTTGGCAAAAATGTGGATAGCCTCCCTGTTATGCATCGGGTGTTGATCCATTGCCTGTTATCGGAGGATAACCAGAGGCGGTCTTTCGGATAGTTTTCCCGTTGATTCCGGGCTTAATCCTGGACCAGTCGTCGGAGGACAACCAAGGGCGATCTTTCAGATAGTTTTCCCGTCGATTCGGGGCTTAATCCTAGACCAGTCGTCGGAGGACAACCAAGGGCGATCTTTCAGATAGTTTTCCCGTCGATTCGGGGCTTAATCCTGGACCTGTTTGCGTCGGATTACTGCTTTGGAGAAAACAAGAGGAACTTTGATAGAATATTGGTTAGTTTTAGGAAAAGTATGATGCATGATAGTGTATATGAATGATATATGCATGAATTATGACTTTATGAGTGATGTATGCATGTTAAATGTTTTGATATTTCAAAACATATCCATCTTGAAGAAGACGCGGATGTTCCGTTTGAGGATTTCTGACTCCTGTTTGGGGATCTGAGTAGGTGAGAACCCCGCTTTTGAAGGAGAATAAAGATATCCTGGATTCCTCCGATGCACTATCTGACCAAGTCTCGGGCCTAGATATTGTTGAGGAGGGTAGAGATTGAGAAACTCGTGGTTGGAGATCCCATAGACCCTGTTGAAGAGAGTCTGGGAGGCGATCTGTTGGGGACCTTGTATGTAGACCCTGCTGAGGAAATTTAGGAAGCGCTCTACTAGGGATTCTGAGTGTAGATCTCGCTGGAGAGCATTTGATAGTTGCCGGGAGACCGGGTTGGAAGAATCTGGAGCCCGTTGGAATCTCTGGTTGAGGTATAAGAGGTGTAGGTTTCCTCCGGTGCACTATCTGACCAAGTCTCAAGTCTGGATATTACTGCTGGAGAAAAAAGGGGAATTGTTGAGAGATATTTTGCTGGGGATAAACACCTCGGCTGGGGATGAAATGTTATTGCTCGATGATGGGTGTAATCCGGTTAAGCTGAGTGGAATTATTGCTCGCGGATTCCCGTTTACTCCGCTGGGGAAGTCTTGTGGCGAGTGACATCTCTGTGGGGATCCTGCTCTGCGGGGGAACGTTTTGGTGACTTTCGTCGTCATCTCAATTCCTGGAGCCTGCAGTAATTACCCTTGTATGTTCACTTTTCACATGTTTGTGATTAGATTCTTATTGTTATATGCATATAATCATTCAAAGCAAACATTGGACTTTATGCAAACAACAACAGTGAAAATTGTAAAGAGAAAGAAACTTGTATTTATTTGAAATGTGGCGTATGGCCAAGTAGTTTGTACACAAGAAAAGTAAAAAGCTATGCGGAAACAATCTCGTTAAGTTCCAACTATGCTAGTACTCATATATTTCAACTATCTCATCTCCTCATCGAGAAAGTGAGTGAATTGATCTTCGCCATTTGAATCTTGAATGCTGATAGTAGTCTGGAAGCGGGTGATCTGGAAGGGACATAGTCGTACGCTTGAATCCCTAACTTTTGCCTAGACCGCCCTTTCGGGTTCTCAGTCTACCGGGATACCCTTTTTTGCCCAAGCCGCCTTTTCAAGTTTTCGACTTGCCGGGTGTACATGTTTTGTATATATCCTTAACTTTTGCCCGAACCCTTTTGGTTCGCCAGGATGCCCTTATTTTTGCCTAGGCCAGTCGACCTAGCGGGTCTCTTTTATGCGTAGTATTTTTTGACTATGTCTGCGTTCACAGGGTGTGGGAAGTCTTCACCATCCATGGTGCTAAGTATCATAGCTCACCGAAAATACTCTTGACTACAAACGGTCCCTCGTGGGTGGGAGTCCACCAGGATCACCTTGTGGAAGAATGATGCGCTTGACTACTAGATCACCGACTTGGTAGACTTGGTGCTTGACCTTCTTGTTAAATGCTCGATCATTCGTTTACGATAGATCATCTCTATGGCGGATGGGCGAGTCGTTCTCATCAATCAAGTTAATCGGTCAAGGCGAGTCGGACCCAATCGTCTTCGCTAACTCGCCTCTGGAGGACTACGGTTGAGGTATCCGAACATCGATGGGTAAGGCGGCTTCCATACCGTATCGAGAGAGGGGTTGCCCGTGGATGTTCGTTTGTAGTGCGATAACCATGAAGAGCAAATGGTAACATCTCATGCCAATCTTTGTAAGTCACAGTCATCTTCTGTATAATCTTCTTAATGTTCTTGTTGCCGGCTTCCACTGCGCCATTCATCTTAGGCTGATATGGAGAAGAATTGTGATGCTTGATCTTGAATTGTGTGCAGAGTTCGGTGATCATCTTGTTGTTGAGATTAGAGCCGTTATCTGTGATAATCCTTTCGGGAGTGCCATACCGACATATAAGATTATGCTTGATGAATCGAGCCACAACATTCTTGGTAACAGATGCGAACGAGGCTGCTTCTACCCATTTGGTAAAGTAATCAATTGCCACAAGGATGAAACGATGTCCATTGGAAGCTGTGGGCTTAATTTCTCCAATCATGTCAATGCCCCACATTGCGAAAGGCCAAGGAGAAGTTAAAACATTCAGAGGCACTGGAGGTACGTGTACTTTGTCGGCAAACGGCACTTGTGACAAGATCGAGCATAAGCGGTGACAATCGGCTTCCATGGTGGACCAATAGTAACTGTTCTCAAAATCTTCTTAGCCATCATATGTCCTTGGAGTGGGTACCAAATCTTCGTGTAACGCTTCCATGATACGCATTGCTGTTTTCTGGTCTACACAGCGGAGTAAACACAAGTCATGGTTGCGTTTGTATAAGATGTCGTTGCTGAGGAAGAATTTGGATGCAAATCTCCTCATGAACTTCTTATCGTTGACAGATGCCCCTGCGGGATATTCCTGAGTCTCAAGATACCTCTTCACATCGTAGTACCAAGGTTTCTCTTCTGTATCAAGCTCATAACAATATGCTGGTTCGTCAAACTTCTCAATGATGATCTGGGGAGCCTCGTTGTCCCATCTAACCTTGAACATAGATGACATAGTAGCCAATGCATCTGCCAACTGATTCTCTTCTCGTGGAATATGATCAAAAGTAATCTTTTCAAACTTCTTCATCTGGAAATTCGAACTGCATAGACTGATAGTCATCTACGGCTTGATGAGCCAAATGATCGGCTACTACACTCCCTTTGATCGCTCGAGAAGTGTCTTGGATGTCATACTCGGTCAAGATCATCGCCATCTTGCTATTCTTGAGAGAGCTGGTTTCTCAAATATGTATTTTATTGGATCCATCTTAGAAATCAACAAGGTAGTGTGAGTCAACATATCTGTCTTAGTCGGCAAGCGTTGCAAGTTTTCTCGGTGTGAGTATCTTGTTTCACGATCGGTAAACTTTTGCTAAGGTAGTATATTGCATGCTCTTTTCGACCGGACTCGTCATGTTGCCCCAATACACACCCATTGAGTTCTCTAGCATCGGTACATGATGAGAGGTCTTCCTTGGACATCGGGATAGGAGGATTTGGGTACTCCCTTATTTTGTCAAAGCGATCGACAATCTCCGTTCCATTCTACCACTTGATCTTTCTTGAGTAACTTGAAGATTGGCTCACAAGTAGCAGTTAGGTGTGCAATGAATCTGGCAATGTAGTTCAACCGGCCCAAGAAACCTCTGACTTTCTTCTCAGTGCGGGGCACTGGCATCTCTTGAATGGCTCTAACCTTGGCGGGGTCAACCTCAATACCTTTTCCACTAACAATAAACCCTAAGAGTTTTCGGATCGACCAAAGGTGCACTTGTTAGGGTTGAGTCTCAACCTTCTTCAATCACAAGCAGTTTACGCAAATGATCAAGATGTTCTTCTTGATGCTGGTGAGCTATCATGTCGTCGACGTAGACCTCTATCTCGTGATGAATCATATCATGGAATAATGTCACCATTGCACGCTGATAAGTAGCACCCGCGTTCTTCAGTCCGAATGGCATAACCTTGTAGCAAAAGTGCCCCTTGTAATGTGAAAGTTGTCTTCTCCATGTCTTGGAGCCATTTTGATCGATTGTACGGAGAAACCATCCATGAAGGAGAAAACCTTGTGTTGAGCGGTGTTGTCAACCAGAACATCAATATGAGGAAGTGGAAAGTCGTCTTTCGGACTCGCTTTGTTCAGATCTCTGTAATCTACACACATTCGTACCTTACCATCTTTCTTAGGCACGGGTACCACATTAGCCACCCACTGGGGATAAGAGGTAAGAAACCGGCGTTGAACTGTTTCATAACTTGGCTTTGATTTTCTCGACATTTGGGACGCATCGACGAACCTTACATTTCAGAGAAAACCTTCTTTTGTCGGCAATCGGTGTACCACAATATCAATGTCTAAACCAAGCATGTCTTCGTATGACCAAGCAAAAACCTCAACATAGTCTCGTAGCATCTGAATCAACCTTTCTTTAACACTGTTCTCAAGACCCGCTCCTATCTTGATCTCTTTCTTGTCTTCGTTAGTACCCAAATTTACAACTTCAACTTGCTCTTCATGCGGCTGTATAACTCGCTCTTCTTGCTGTAGCAGTCTGGCAAGTTCTCCTGGCACTTCACAATCTTCCTCACTTTCATCTTCGGCTTGGTAGATCGGATTGTCGAAGTCATATTTAGCACTAGCATAGCTGTTATTAACGAGATTCGGAGTGATTCTGCAGTGTATCACGTGGGTGTGTGTAAGAACACATAGCTTTTTTGAAGGGGTGATAAAGTAAAGAAAGAAAACAAACAATTGAATGCAAAAGTCCAACGATTTATTAAATGAAAATAAACGATGATAATAACCCTAAGCGAGCCATGATGCCCGAGCAAGGCACTAGGCTTTCAAAGTTTATTGTTCAAAACATAAAGAAATACGAAAAGTAAAACAAAACAAAAGCAATTACTCACGGCTAAAGGAGATTGGTATAGCGTCTTGATCTTCCAATTCTTTGAGCCCTTTATGCGGAGTTGGAAGATCCACTTGCGATGTCAAAGCCGTTGTCGTCGTCTTCTATAGCATGGACTCCACTCGGTGATGCGAAAGGAAGTTGGCCGGCACGTTCGCGGCATATCATCTTCGACCCTTGATGGTGAAGCCTAAACCGGTCTTGTCAAATTTGAAAGGAAGATCGGGAGCCGACCCCAAATAGTACTACCTTCTTCAGCACTGAGCATCTTTCAACAAGGCCATCCTAGGCGGAACTGTGTAACCAGAGTGGGGGAACAGGCATGACTGGGTATTGTTTCAAAAGCTTGACAGAGTCTCTCAAATTCACCCTCCACCTCGAGGTATCGAAATGATTGTAGATGGCTGACCATATACTCTTCTTCACCACATACTGTGACAACCTTCCCTTACCGGGTACTTCAGCTTCTGATGTAAGGTAGAGGTAACAGCGCCTGCCCCATGTATCCAAGGGCGTCCGAGTAGACAAGAGTAAGCGGGACGGATGTCCATGACAAAGAAAATGGAGTCAAAAGTCTAGGAACCGACTTTAACAGGCAGAATGAGCTCTCCAAGAACTGTTCGCTTAGAACCATCAAAGGCTCTCACAATAATGTCACTGGGTCTCAAAACCAACCCTTCGACATCAAGCCGATCAAAAGCAGTCTTCGGTAGGATATTTAGAGCAGAACCGGTATCTAGCAAGACATGAGATAAGGTAGTACCCTTGCATTCAACAGAGATGTGCAAGGCTTTGTTGTGTTTCTTTCCGGAAGGAGTCAAATCATCATCAGAGAAGCCTAGGCCGTTGTTGGCAGCCAGGCTAGCAATACAAACTTCGAACTGGTCAGTAGTAGTGTCTTGCGGTACGTGAGCATTCTTCAGAAACTTCACCAAGGCATTAGCATGAGCCTCGGAGCACAAGAGCAGAGCAAGCATGGAGATTTTGGACGGAGTTTGTCCCAACTGTTCCACAACATTGTAGTCACTCTTCTTGATAATCTTCAGAATTTCCTCCATTTCTCGTTTGGAGGTGTCTTCAGCAACTTCCTTTGGTACTTCTGGCTGAGCAGGATGAGTTACTGGTTCTTTCCCTCTAGCTTGGGGAATGGGTTGAACAGTTGGAATGCGAGCTGGAGTCGCAGTGTCTTTTGGAGGAGAGATATCTGGAGAGAATACTCTTCCGGTTCTGGTCACCTTACTGGATCCGATGATGTTGTCAATGTCAGGAATGGTAGCTTCGACTGAAACATCCTCGATGGTCAGAGGGTCTTGCTTGACACCATGATAGTAAACATCAGCTCCATAATTCCAAGGGATAGCCTTGTCAGAGGAATATGGAACTGGTCTTGGAGAAGTAATGATGAGGGGTGCCATTCTAGGCACGGGATCAACAGAGGTAATCCTTATAGTGTTAACATCGGCATAGTCTTCTGGGAAATCGCCACCCCATCCGGTTGCTTTAACATCTTCAATAGGAATCTTGTAACTATCAGGGACAGTGTACTTCACCATGTAATCATACTTTCCACTTGGCTGCCCCAAGGTATCCCCCACAGATGGTACAGTTTCATTTGCATTGTCAATCTTCAACTTAGACATTTCTTCACACAACTTACGCACGGTGGTTTGAAATAGTATCTCACGGTTATCCATCATGCGAACCGTCTTCTCAACCAAGCACAACCATCAGGTGCAGATGGGCACCAACGGAAATTCTCTGGGCATCCTGGGTTGATACCGGCTTGCAGCAAATTCTTCTTAACAGTCATTAGAGGAATGGTCAAGTCATCTATGTTGAAAACATAAGTATCGTCACCAACAGCATTGGAACTCTTGTCATGAATAGGCATAGGCGCGTTGATCACATTCGGAGTCTCAATAGGAGGGTCAAATTCAATGCTTAGCTTCAATCATGTCTTGAATCTTGTTCTTGAGCCCAACAATCATCGATTACTATGTTCGGGGAATGGTAAGCACACTTAGCATTAGGATTGTATCTCGGAGAGGAAGTGTTGACATTCGAGGAGGATCTCTCAAGGTTATCACTGCTTTCAACATGTGTTGCAAGGCTTGCGACAATGGCATGTTGATCTTTGTAAGTCTTGCGCTCGCTGCGTTGTCTCGTGAGGTTGTGATGATGTAGGATTGGAGATCGCGCCCCCAGATTGCACGGTCGGTCTTGGCTCGGCTTTTCTGACCATACACAGCATTAGCTTCTTTCTTAGCACCAAAAGATCTCTTCGCAGCATTTAAAGGTGTCTCTACCTGAATCTTTCCACTCTTGATACCAGCTTCAATATGCTCTCCTGTTAGTATCAGCTCGGTGAACCTGGCTGAAGAGTTTCCAATCAGATGATTGAAGAATGGGCCTGTCAGTGTTCCCATGAACATATCAACCAACTCCCTATTAGACAAGGGTGGTTGAACTCTGCCTGCTAGATCTCTCCATTTCTGAGCATACTCCTTGAACTTCTCATCACGACCCATAGACATGCTTTGCAGTTGCATGCGAGTGGGTGTCAATTCACATTGTACTCTCATTGCTTGTGAAAGCATCTGCTAGGTTACTCCAAGTACGGATACGGTCATTCTCTAGTGATAATACCATTCCAAGCGGGTTCGGACAAACTCTCTTGAAAATAGTGCATCCACAACTTTCATCATCGGTGTGGGATTGATCTTACGGACATAGGATTTCAAATGCGACTTAGGGCAAGACATGCCATCATACTTAGCAAAAGTTGGAACTTTGAACTTGGGAGGAATCACAACACCGGGGACGAGACTCGGATCATCAAAATTCAACCGGACATTTCGATTTTCCACAGCATTCGACGGTCTTCAAGTTGCTTGTACTTGTCATCTTCATCGAGTATTGGCCATTATCATAGTCTTTCTCGGGTTTATCGACTACCTTCACCATCACCCTTGTTACTTTGCTCATCCTCCTTCTTGACACTTCCTTGAGAGCTCAATTCGACTAACCACTCTAGGGCCACCTTTGTAGCGTCGCCCATGTTGAGAGACCAACAACCTTCTTCTTCTGTTGATGAGCTTCTTGGATCTTCTTGGCCTTGGACCAAGTGGTGAACATCTGCTGGCCGAGCATTACGAGCTTGGAGATCTTTGTGATCTGTTCAAGAGCCATTTACGCTAAAATAAATAGCGAGCAAATGAGAAAACCAATCTTCAATGTACCATGATGCAATGTTATGCTATGATATGCAATGTTTATGTGAATGCAATGCAATGTTTTCAAGGACCTAAGAGATTTAAATTTGTTAAACAAACAATGAGCAAACATTTATTAGTACTCTTTTCATTATTTTTCTTTTGAGTACAAGAGATAGTTCAAAACAATAAAAGAAAACAAATAAATCCTAAATCTCTAAGTCTCCATGGGCTTCCTCTTGGTGCCCATGTAGCGTTGATGTTTCGCTCCTCGTGAAGTAGCTTGGTCAACTCTAGCACTTTCTTCTCGCTTGCATAACACGAGCTTCAAAGTCCCTCTCTTCTTTAGTTGAATCCGGGATCTCTTCAAGTCTTCAAAATCGGTAGGCATGTCGGGATGAGAACGGTATAGGTACGTCACCTATAGCAGGTTCCATAATTCTTGGTAGAGCAGCGTGAATGGTATCATGAGATTTTGAGCTTGAGCTCGCACCCATTTGAGGTAAAGTTCCCAAGAAATGGGTTCGGTGCCCCAAAGTCTTGGTATCGATCTTCTTTACCATGCCCCAAGCATGTATGAACCTTCGGTAATCGGAGATCGTGGTTGTAGTCGGACACAATATCTTGGAGAAGCATATCATGAGGACCATCTCTTCGGGCAAAACCAAACTGACGTAGAGCTAGAGAAGGGTTGTAAGTAATACCTCCCGTTATACCAAGGAGTGGTACATTAGGGAATTCTCCACAACGCTCGATGAAGGTGAAGTCCTTTTGAGAGAAAAGACTCCAACGGATATCTGAATGGGAGAGTGACATTAGCCTTTGAGACCATCTCAACCTTTGTTCGTTCTTCAAAACTGATGGAGGAAGGTGCGAAATAAACCACCTGGAAAGTAACGATACACAACACATGAGAGTTCCTTGTCTCTTAGTAGTACGAGTGTGGAGAGAATGTAGAATATCTCCAAGTAAAGTAGGCACAGGATTGCGGGTAAGGAACAACTTGATGGCATTGATATCTATGAATTGATTCGAGTTAGGAAATAGAACCAAACCATAAATTAATAAGGCCACAATGTTTTCAAATGCATGGAAACTCATAACTTTGAGGAATTCTCGGGCTTTCTTGATAAAGAACTTGGAAAGTAAACCCTTAACTCCACTTCTAGTTTCCCAATTGGCTTCAATGTCTGAGCGCTTAAGATGTGAGGCAGATGCAATGTCTTCGTACTTAGGGACCTTCTCTAGACCGGTGAATGGTATTTGATCAAGAATAGGTATCCCAAGTAGCTTAGAGAACTCTTCTAAGGTAGGAACCAACTGATAATCTGGGGATGTAAAGCAATGGTGTTTCGGGTCGAAGAACTGGAATAGGACATGCATCATATCTTCTTCAAAATCGGAGATAACCAAATCAAGTAGATAACCATGTCTTTTGATGAACTGAGCATGGTCGGGAATTTCTGAAACCAATTCTTTGAGTTGAGAAGGTATACCTATGAAGTTGATTCGGATAGTCTTTCTAGAAGCCATAATCCCTACAAAACAGAGCAAAGATAAATCCCTAGGTCCTTGAAATAGTTAGAAATGATATGCAATGCAAATGATGTCATGATGTCATGTTTGGCACACACAAACAATTCACACAATGAGCCTAGGTTTAAGGCTTGCATGTGGTATAGGTGATTACCCTACCAAAGGTTTGAGTTGGTTCATCCTGTCCTATAATAGTAACCGGGTTCTAGGAATCTCATATCATAGATCTTTCTCGTAGGCGTTTATTTCAATACGACGGCCAAGTGGTAGATCGAAAATATCCCAAAAGTCGATCTCAATGGCGTAGCATCGGTATCAACCAACCTTAGTCGCACCAAAGCCGACCATCTCACTACCTTCTAATGGCCAAGATGGGTCAATTAAGGTTCTAAAAGTTTAGTTAGCGCTTGATGACACCACGAAGCCAAATACTATCTTCAACTTGGGAATGAAGAGTGCGGGACAACCAAAGTGTCACGCTAACGTAGCCATCATGTTGACCGTTTAGTTATCGTCTAGCGGTCGCGATGATCTAATGCTACTTACCTAAAGGAAACCGGATCCGGTGTAGGATCCCCAACAATACAATACCCAAGCAACCCTTAAAGATAAAGCATACAATTCAAACAGAAAGCATTAAAGGTTATCTAGAAATCCCTAAGGCAATTCTCTCTTTAAAAATACTCCCCAGCAGAGTCGCCAGTTCTGTAACACGGTGAACTGACTTTGTAGGAATTTTGTATCGCAGATGTGCGGATAGCAAGAGTCGCCACCGACTTTTATTTTTATCCAATTAAGGGAAGGTAAAAGTACAGAAAAAGACCTTCGTTTAGATTCTGAGTTCGGGAGAATGGTTATGAAAAGGGAAGGTATTAGCACCCTTTTCCATCCGTAGTTATCTACGGGCTCTTAGTTGCTCTAGATCACCTTTTAAAATTGCTTTCTGTGTGTTTGACAAAAATGTTTTGAAAAAAGGGGGCATTTCACTTTGACTTTGTAATGACTCATGTAGGAGTGTATACAAAGTGTTCGGAAATGTTTCGTTTTGAAAAAATTTGAACTTTGAAAAGAGTGTGTGGTGTGAAAAGCATTTGATAGGCGAGCAACTAAAGACTTATTTACCCACTCAAAATTGGTCGTTGTATTTACGTTCCTTTAGAATAGCGCTAGCCTTACCATTAGTTAGTAGGTAGCTCCATTCGTTGGATGTAAGCGGGACATTCGAAGGACATCGGATGGTCATAGAAGGCAACTTGTAGGAAGTATCCTAGCACATTCGAAGGACTATCATCATTTTCGTGGCGACAATCGAGGGTCAAGATCATGTATTCGGAGGCGACATCGTGGGTCTATGATCTTTGTATCGAAGGGACTATGATGATTTGTTTGGAAGACAACGGTGCTAGGATACCTCTACGTTCGAGCGACATGACCATTTTGAATTCGCAAAGGCAACGAGAGAGAATTACCCTAAGGGGTGCATGTGTGAAGAAGTGTGTTGATTTCAAGTATTTTATCTTGCAAATTAGTGGGCTATGTTCAATTTTAGTCTTGCCATACACGCCTAATTACTAGCAATTGATAGGGTGCGGAAAGTAAAATGCGGAAAGGTAAATCCTACGCTATTACATGGCTTTGGGGCAGATACATAATTTTAAAATGCGGAAAATAAAGTCCTAAGTTTAAACTATTACATCCCATATACAATTACATTATTGAAAAATAAGATGAAAGCGGTGAAAGCGTCGAATTGGAAGAACCTGTGAAACGATAAGAGAAATCGGAAAATATGATGAAATCGAGATAAGAGAAAATGTTAGAAAAAATGCAAATTTTTATATGAGAAAATTATTACATGCTGGAAATAATATAAATATGCTAAAATAATTTTTTGGGATTTTTTAGATGCAATTTAATAATTTAAAATGAATTAAAAGTGATTTAAATGCAAAGTTACAAATAAAAATAAATATGCATGCAAAATTATATTTTTTAATTTTATAAATTAAATAAAGATTTTCAGAAAATAATGTAAAAAGAAAATTAATTTTTGATGAATTTTAAATGCAGAAATAAAAATATGAAAAGAAATTAAAATGTATGGAAAATATTAAAAAATATGAAAATATGAAAAATATGAAGAAATTGGAAACTTGTAAAAGAATGGTCCCAGCATGGTTCGAACAGGGGACCTGACCCTCAAACCTTGAAAACCAACGCCTTGACCAACTGAGCTGGCATGTTCTACTGTTTGGAAACGGAGTGAGTGGAATATACACGCGTTGCCTTTCCATTGCTTCTTCCTTCGCGCCAGACTTCGTCTTCAACCTTTCAAATATTTGAATTTTCAGCGTCGGCTATTGCTCGACGCTATGTCCCTGGCTACAATCAAAAATCCAGCATACATAATATAAATAAGTTCTAAAGGCATGGTTCGATTCCTGAGATCGTTCCGAACACGATGGTATAGGTCCTATTGTCCAATTTTTCCATTTAAGCAAAGCCCTAAATCGAGCTCAGAACCCCTAGCTATGGTGTAACACGATTCAGGCCATGGAAATTCAATTGGCTTGCCCAGAAAGCTTGCAAACACATCACTAAACACAAAAACAACAACAAAACATGTTAATAATGAATGAATGAAGGAATTCGAATTTTGAAAATTCAAGAACAAACCGATTTCAGTTTTCACGATTCTTGATGTTTTTTGGCAAAGGAAAGGTCTGAATCGATTCTGGAGATGTCAAGGGATGTGTTGGACACCTCAAAATCGATTGAAAACGGCTGGAAGTAGGATTGCCAGTAGCTTGTGCACCACGGTTTTTTGAGCTTTGGAATAGGGTTTCTAGGGCAATCTTTTCGTTCTCTCTTGGTTGGTATGCATCATGTATTTATACTGGATGGATTTGGGATGATTATTGGCAAGAATCAATCAACATTCAATGTAAATCAATTTTGATTTTTTGTATAAAATCAAATTTTCAAAATTTGATTAATTCTCAATCCAATCTTGCCAAATTGATCAATTTTCGAAAATTGCTGGCATTTGTGAGTTATTTGAGTCTCAAGGAAAGAATAAAAATCAATCTTTCAATTAATTTTGATTTTATACTTTATTTTTAAATTTAATTTGCATTTAAATGAATAAATTCCAAATTAAATAGAAAAATAAATCAAAAATTTGAGGCATTGGGCTTGGATATTCCTAATTGTATGAGGAACAAGTTTGGATGAAGAAAAAGCAAGCCCATTTGCAAAAGATTTGATTTTTAGAAGTATCTCTCTTTGTGCATTCTTTCAAAATTGCCCAACTTGTGAATGGTGTATCTTGCTCAATTTTCCACATTTTTGAGTGTTCTTAGACTTTTTGGAAAGCTCTAAGAGTCCTCTAACCAACCTTTTTGGTTTCATCTCAATTGGAGTTACCATGCTCAATATATCTTCAAAACAAAAAGTTGACTTTTTGTTGACTTTGAAAATGAGCTGTAATGTTTTGAGCTATACCTCTCAAATGAAGCATTTTTTGGACATTCTTGTGAGACATGAAGTTGTAGAGAATTGAATTTCCTTCAAAATGAGCTTTGGTGGGAAAATTTCTGAGAAAGTATGAGAAAATTATGATCAGTCAAAGTTCAGTTGACTTTTCACCTAGAAATCCTAATTTATAAAGTTTGACTTTTGAGCAAATCTTGAGTTTTCTTGATGAATCATGATCAACCCTTGATCAAATAATGAATGTGACTTCAAAATGAGGATGTTGACCAAAAATCATGAAGTTTGACTGTATGTTGACCACAGCTGACTTTTTGCCCAATACAACTGATTTTCAACCATCTGAGCAATTGTCTGAGGAAACTTGACTTGTGGGGCTTGAAACTTGACATGGAGAATCTTTGAAGCATATGAGGAGGCATGAAGACCATTGGAGATGTTGGAAATTCATCTTCACTTGAGAGATACCAAACCCTAGTTTGGGTTGTTTGTCTAGGAGAGAGTTTGTCTGATCAACTCTTGAGGAATCCTTGAGTATAGATGTATGAAATCTCTTGAGTGGATGGAGGGCAAATTTTGGGGTATGACACCCCAGCGCCCCCAAACTTATTTTTTTTCACCTTGCCAAACTAACATATTTTCTATTTCTTTTCATATTTTCCTTTTAATTTAATTTCTCTTCAAACAATTTTCTAATGCATTTGAAAAATCACAAAAAATATTTTCTTTTTGCATTTAGGTCAGAAAAATATTTATTTAATTTTTGACATAAAAATTAATATTTTTGCATGCATATTTTAATTAATTGTCAATTAACTATAAAATTGACTTTTAATTACTTCTCATTACTAAAACCAATCTAGAAAATTCCCAAAAAATTGTTTTATAATCTAATTAGGATTACTAACCTAAAAACTTTTTCCTAACTCAAAAATCTTTTTTTTACTAACACATTTTCTCTTATGGGAATTTCTTTTTTTTTTTCCGATTATTATGTATCTGCTTCCAGGTTGTAATAGTTAGGATTATTTTCTCGCATTTCTTTTTCCAATATTATGTAACTACTCATGGGATGTAACAGCTTAATTAGGATTTACTTTCCACACTCCTATATTATGTAACTGCCCCAAAGCCATGTAATAGCGTAGGATTTACTTTCCGCACTTTACTTTCCGCAATTTACTTTCTGCACCCATATAAACTGCTAGTGACTAGGCGTGTATGGCAAGATAAAAACGAACGTAGATCACTTCTAATTTCAAGATAACATATATGAATTTAGCACACTCTCTTCACACATGCACCCCCTAGGGTATTCTCTCTCGTTGCCTTTCGAATAAATGTTTAAGTCCCTCGAACGTAGAGGTATCCTAGCATCGTTGCCTACAAATATATCATCATAGTCCCTTCGATACAAAGATCATAGTCCCTCGACGTGGCCTACGAATACATGATCTCGTCTCTCGATTGTTGCCTACGAAAAGTGATGATCGTCCCTTCGAATGTGCTAGGATATTCCTACAAGTTGCCTTCTATGACCATCTGATGTCCCTTCGAATGTCCCTTTACATCCAACGAATAGGGTTACCTACCAACTAATTGTATGGCTAACACTATTCTAAAAGAAAGTAAAATAACACGGAAACGACCGTTCTGAGTAGGTAATAAGACTTTTAGTTGCTTGCTCTATCAAAATACTTTTCACACCTCACACTTTTGTCAAAGTTAAAACACTTTTCAAAAATGAAACATTTCCAAACACTTCGTATACATTCCAGCGTGAATCATTATAAAGTCAAAACGAAATGCCTTTTCAAAACATTTTTCAAACAAACACACACACAGAAATCAAATTTTAAAGTGAGCTAAAGCAACTAAGAGCCCGTAGATAACTACGGATGAAAAGGGGTGTTAATACCTTCCCTTTTCATAACCTTCACCCTTACTCAGAATCTAATGAAGGTCTTTTCCTGTTCTTTTTACCTTCCCTTAATTGGATAAAAGAAAAGTCGGTGGCGACTCTTGCTATCCGCAACATTTGCGATCAAAAGCAAAACAAATTTCAAAGTCAGTTCTCCCACCGTGTTACACCTATGGATAGAAATGATATAGTCTTGGGAAAATGGTCCACAAATTGGGAAGGACCTTTTAAGGTGATACAAGTTTTTTCCAATAATGCCTATGAGCTTGAAGAGTTAGCCCCAAATCGACGCATCTTAAGGGTAAATGGTACGTACTTGAAGAAGTATAAACCTATCCATCAAGAAGTCAACATTTCGACGGAATAAATATTTATCGAACAAATAAGCTGGAGAATTTTTTTTTTGAAACCAGCAATAAAATTAAAAACATGCATAAAAGTGTGTGCAACATGGAAATATATAAGGCAGAAAATGAAAATATGATCGTGACGTTAAGAGTCTATGGATTATACTGACTGAAAGTACATAGTCGTATCACGTAGTTTTAAAAGATTATCGAACCCACGAGGACTATAAATTGATCTATCGTATTCTAAACCTACAGTGTAAAGCTAAAGCTAACGATTAATTGATTTGGAGGAAATTTTTTGGGAAATAAGACTTAAATCTAGTTGAAATTTGAATAAAGCGGATACCTGTATGCAATTATCTAACTTAGGCGAACCGAAGGTTTGTTGGCCAATTTTCTAATTGATGTAAATTTCTTTTTCAGTGGACAAAATTCATTTAAAAACCCTTATCTCAAACTCCTATTTTATTGAATTAGGTTATGCTATTAAACCCTAACGTATGCTTCCACTATCCCACCGAATTTAAAAACAATTTTTGAAAATAAATAGAACCTAATTTGTTTTAAAGTGTTTTCGCTGTATTTAAAACTAATGCCTAGTTATCACTATCCTGATGAAAATCTCAAACTTTCGATCTGTTGATTTTTAACCTTTGTCTGATTTTTACATCTGTAGCAAACCCTTTTAAATTATAATTGAAAACTAAAATCAGAAAAAGCAATTTTTATAAAATAATATTTAGCCAATTTATTCCAGATCCCTTAATTCGATTAACCTACATACCGATATTTAGATGATTTAGCCAGACATAGTATTAGTTACCAAAGAAGAATAACATACAACAATCAATAACATAGCATCCAATATCATGTTCATGGTATTCATGCAAATAATAAATGATAAAATAAATGTGATTAATGAAAGCTAAAAAATAAATGGGAATAATTGAAACTTGAATAAACTTTAAACTCGGAGTGTAGGAGTTGCTTGCAGTAAATATTTCCGGAATAGAAATAACAAAGAACTACCTAACAATTCTGAAAGTCTTTAATAAGAATAAAGGGGTAATAGTTTTCCAATGTAGAAAACTATTACTAAGAGGTAGGTATCGAAAACTGTTTAAGACTAAAACAAAGAAAAAGCTCCGAACAATAGTATGGAAAAAATATGGCAAGTGTGTAAAAATGTCTGACCCCTCCTCATCCCATGAAGCTTCCTATTAATATTAGGCCTTGGTAACTGCTTCAGAGAAAATCTCAGTTTATAACTTCTTCCTTAACGTGCCTTCATAGTTGGAGAAGATATAGGAACACTCAATTGTAGGAGAAAATACAGGAACACGTTCCTTTCCCAATTGTGACGTTTGTCACAGGCTTTCCATGTGACCCGACTAAACCCATGCCGATTGGAACACTAAGTGAGAGGGGGTGTGACAGTCGTCACACTCCTTGTGGTTTTCCACGCTTTGGCTTCATACGCAATGGGCCTTCTCTTGGGATTTTATTCCTTTTATAATTTGTGGTTTTTTTACTTCAATTACACCTCTTTTTCTCTTTGCACCATGTTGGCTTGTATTAATATGAATACCTATAAACATTACAAAATACCTGCATAATACCGAAATAAAACATAATTATGCATACAGTTTCATGTTATCAAACTCCCCTACACTTGAACCTTTGCTTGTCCTCAAGCAAGAAATAGTATGAAAAACCCTCTTTAAACACGTGGTGAAAGCAAGTGCAAGACACAAATCAATTCGTACTTGGTTGCGAAGCATTCTTGTCTGAATAACATAAGATTAATTTCAACACCAAAGCCACCGTATTGACACTACACAACCTCACCTTATGCAAACCAATTCTAGTCATGCTTTTATGGCGCAGCCTAATTCTTTCCATTTTGTTTCACCCACTTCATTCGAGTCCAATCACATTAAGCCCATTATCTCTTCACGCACGTAGTGGAGTGACCGATTAGTGACTCTGATCCCTTTAATAGCTAGGAGTTCTGCTACATAAGTTTGGAGACTCCTTTATTTACCCCATTGCAGATTGTAGGGGATTGAACCGTAGTCCGCCCTACCAAGTTCAGCACCAGATACTACTTAACCAACTCACAAATGGTTGCTTGTAAAATATATTTTTGTAGGGTCCGCAACTGTTGGATTAAATGATCGGGTGAGGATCACCAAACATAATTAGTGGATTTCCTGATTTGATTAGCATAAAATTTTGGATTTTTAGGATCATTCACGTATATTCATCGGTTCTCCACGTAGTTTGTGATTAAGATGGTGCCTAATGCTTAAATAAACTACTCGGGGTTACTTTGAAACTAAATCTTAAGGTATTGGTATAATAGGTACTTAAACCGATCTTGCATACTGGGGTTCTAGAGTGTTTGGACGGTAAAGATTTTGTTTAAATCTCACTCGAGATCCTAAAAAAAATGCAACCTTTATACGTTTGACTGCATCGAGTCATGCATTTAACCAATAAATTTTGTTTTATGGCTCAAGAAAATGTAGGAGGAATAGAAACGAAACATCATAGCAAATAGAGCTTGATATAACATAAATTTTATTGGAAGGGAAAAGTTAACATGAAGGGAAAACAACGGGAAATTAAAACTACTGAAAACTTAGAAAAAACTAACTTAGAAAAAGATAAGAATTTTCTCCCCTACACTTGAAATAAACATTGTCCTTAATGGTTTAGAGGAGAAAAAAGAAAGTAGAGGGTCACTCCTGGATGTCGCGTCTGCTGGATCCACCACAAGTCCTTGGTCCTCGTCGTCTTTGTGCATTTTGCTCTCTTTCGATCTGTCGGATTACCTCAATCATTTCATCTTGGCGAATTTCCATATATGGAAACACTCCTTTTGTGGTATTTGGAGAGTTTCCAAGTTTTGAAATTGTTGATTCTATTGCATTAACACAGCATAGATGGAGTCCAGTGTGACCAGCGTGGAGCATTTGCAGGAGGTGCTTGGGTGGCAGGTTGGTGATTTTCAGGCTCGGGGGCTTGTTGTTCCATTTCTTGCTCCATCTCATTCCCTTCAGCATTATTGGCTCCATCTGCCTCATTTTCTCCAGGGGCATGTGCATTTAAATCGTACAACCAATTTTCTTGGCGATCTATTTGGGTAATTTCTGGGTTTGGCAGAGTGATGCTCAAAATCTCCCTATTTTGTACCATAAGATAGTATCCTTCGGTTGGCCTTACTTTGATTAAGTGCCCATATCGGCAGTTGTCAATATCCATATAGACAGTTGGCATGAAAGGTAATTGTTGCATCACTGGAGTGAGGTTTAGGTGTTGCGCAACGGCTGTGACAATACCTTTGATACAGAACAATACTTGCCCTTTTCTTGTGTCGAGGGAGTGAATATGGGGCAAGAGGAAGGAACTGGTGTTGATTATGTGGTTTTTTGTGAACGCACCATTGATGAAATACAACTCTTTTGAATTGACCCTATTGTTGTTGGCTCTTCCAAAAATGGTGTTTGCTAATATGCGATGGAAGTACCGAATGCAAGGGTTGTGAATATGTGTGTGAAAAAACTGGTTGAACATCATCTGATAACTGTATCAATGAAGTCGCCATTGAATGTTTTTTATACCGCGAGAGGAAAGGAAAACATCGAGTAAACCTGAGAGGGGAGAAATTGCGGTCTCACGACCGAGAGATCGGGGTAAGGGAGTCTATTATGCAAGGGGAAGGGATTAGCACCCTACGCGCCCGTAGTACTCTACGGTATCCACTTCTATTTTCTATCTAAGGGGTGTGTTATATCTATTTATCGCTTATTCTCTACAATGCATGAGAAAGAAAGGAAAATAATGAAAACACGGGGAAAAGCAGGAAGTATTTACAAAGTTTTGCTCGATTGAGCCCTGTGACAAGATGCCTACATATTCACTTATGCAATGGGAAAGTCAGAACGCCGTAATTTGGCTCACTTGTTTTGGTGGGTTTTGTGTTTTTATTTTTGAAAAGAGTTTTAAACACAAAAAGAAAGCGCTTGTAGGCGAAAAAGATTTGCATTGGTTGGGTGCTTTTACCTTTGAGAAAGGAGTTTTGAACCATTATTAAGTGCTTTAGTTGTCAAAAGAAAAATAAAGCAAGTTTTAGTTTTATTACATGCAAGGATACAAAAGAAACATGAAAACATGTAAAGGGAGACTAGCTAGTTCTACCCTAATGTTATCATGCAAAGTTGGACCTAAGGTTGAGGATGTAAGGAAATATCTACCAATGTTGACATGCAAAGGATGTATATCCTAATGTCTAGGATCAAGAGCTATCCTAACCGAGCAGTCCTAAGGGAAAGTTATTCTAAATCCGGCTTGGTTGTAGAACCAAGGATGCAAAGGGATAAAGCAGTCAAATACTTTGGCGGAAGCACACAAGCAATACAATGCACAAACATAAGAACACACATGCGCAGGAGAAGGAGGAAGTCCCATAGCCTACAACAACACTGATGTACTGAATGCAACCAGGAGCCGACACATCTAATTCCCGTGAAACGTATCACATCATGACATGAATTTTCAAGTGTGAAGAGCAATGAGTGCATGTATCATCAGTGAATGCGAACCCCGAGAAGGAGTGAAGAGTCATAATAGGGAACTCTTTCCACTTATTATTATTAACTCGATAAAGGAAGCAACACGATTCGCGTGTGCTGAACTGACATGGACTAGAACTGTGTGGGGGTTGATTGCAAACCCTTTCCGCGTGCCCATCATATCATCATATATATATATATATATATATATATATATATATATATATATATATATATATATATATATATATATTTATATATCAATTAGTATCAAAGCAGGACTTTGCTTGGTGGTGCCACTCTAGGTTTCCTCGCCACTCATGACCTATGCAAGCACAAAAGTAAACAATTACTGAGAATTACCTCCCGTTACACGGAAGAGGATTTTAAACAAACCACACACAGGTAGCACACAGAATCGCCCTAAACGGGTCTTTAAATAAACCAGAGGGGTTCTTGAACATGCTTAAACTACATAAGCCCCATCTTGCATCTCTAGTCCTACTTCTCATGGCAAAAGAAAACAGTAAAACCCTAATTCTCATGCTCTCCAGAAAAGAAGTAAAAGAATGCGATAAAAAGGTATAGAAAATACCACACAGATAACAATCCGTAAGCAACTGCAAGTTAAGAAATACTCCGGAAAACTTCAAGTACTGCTGCCAAGCAATAAAGAAAATCGGTGAGAAAGGCGCGAAGGCATCAAAACATGACAGGAATGTGTGTTCGTACACATCCAAAGCAAATAAATCTGCAAAAGGTTGTAATCCAAACAATAAAAACAATGGAATGCACATTCATGCGCAAACAAGTATCAAAATATGTGTTTGTACACATTTAAATCAAGAATACCTGCAAGAGAAGTGAAAACCAAAGTAATAGACAATGGTTTGCATGTTTGTATGTAAAAAGGAAATAGAATGTACGATCATGCATATTCGAACAATCTGATAAGCTGCAAGAAAGGTGTAAACCCAACAAACAGACAATAGGATGCACGTTCGTACGCAAACAAGGCAATAGAATGTGCGTTCGTGGACATTCATATCAAGAGAACCATCAAGAAAGGTGTAAACTAAACAAGCAGACAATAGGATGTGAATTCATACGCAATCAAGGATAAAATATGTGTTCGTCCACATTCGAATCAAAACAACATGCAAGAGAAAACCCACAACAACCAGACAATAGAATGTACATGTATGCGTAGAAGCAATGGAATACGCGTTCGTATGCATTTAAACAATCGGATAACCTACAAGAGAGGTGTCAATGCACAATAACCAGACAATAGAATATGCACGCATGTGCACAAGCGATAGAATGCACGTTCGTACTCATTCAAACAATCGGATAACCTGCAAGAGAGGTGTCAATCCATAATAACCAGATAATAGAATGTAAACGCATGTGCACAAGCGACGGAATGCGCGTTCGTACTCATTCAAACAATCGGATAACCTGCAAGAGAGGTGTCAATCTAATAAATAGATAATAGAACATACACGTATGTGCACAAGCAATAGAATGTGCGTTCGTACGCATTCAAACAATTGGATAACCTGCAAGCAAGGTGTAAATCCAAACAACCAAACAAAAGTGCGCGTTCGTACGCAAATAAGTATTAGAATGTGCATTCGTGCACATTAAAACAAATGGATAACCTGCAAGAAAGGTGTCATTCCAAGAAATATACAAATAGTACTCGTGTTCATAGGTATACAAGCATTAGAATGCGCGTTCATACGCATTCAAGATTGGATAACCTGCAAGAAAAGTGTAAATCCAAGCAAACAGACAATAGAATGCACATGTATATGTGCAAGCGCAAGATAAAGATGACACAAGTCCAAATTTCGAATAAAAGGAATCAAAGTACCTTGCACATGAAATAAAGTGTCAGAATTAACAAAGCAAGTGCTAGAAATAAAGCACTGAATGAAAAACCGATTGAAGATATGCAAATAAACTAGTATGAGCATGTAAGAAGTGAAATAAAATTACAAAAATCGGCCTGGGAAGGCGGTTTTCCGAAATCAGAGCAAAAACGCAACTTCTCGAAATCGATTGAAAATCGCATGGTTGCTTGCAAAAACATCAACAGATTCAAAACCGTGAGAGGTTTTAATTAATTCCGAGTGGAAGTGAGGTTTTTCGGACCTTAAAGTGACGGGGAAGAAACTCCGTTTAGGCATGTTTCACTTGAAATTTTGTTCTGAAACCTCCAAAAACGGTTCTAGAACATGCCAAAACATAGGGGACATGTACTATTAATTTGGTCTTTTGCAGAAAAATGAGTTTCGATGCATAAAAAACACTAAAAGCGCTTATGAAATCACAAAATTCATGTATTGAATTAAATTTTGATTCACTTTTATTTTGATTTTTGAAATGTGAAATGAATCAGAACTTAATTCACCTGCATGGAATCAAGAAGCCAAAATAAAGTGAAATGCAAATTGTACAAAATGCAAAGTTGTTTGAAGAAGAATGGATGCAAAAATGCATGAAAAAACATGTTTATTCTTCATTTTCATATGGCATTTTGATGTATCGAATGAGAATGAATGATATGCAATATGTTCAATACATGTTCAATGCAAACTTCATCCAAGAAAGATGCTAAGTATGGATAAATGTTAAATAAGGTCAAGAGTGTGATGTGTTATGGTGTAGTGATTTCATACAAGCATGCAAGTGTGTGCAATACATGAAAAAGTGAGTGAAAGTGAGGGTTCGACACACTTTAATGTCATCAAAATCATACACCAACACATAAACTTGATTCAATTATTCCATTTGCATGTATGTCAATGCATGAGCATACAAATTATGTCCTAGATGCAAGTTTAGATGCATTATGTACAATGCAAATGCTATCTACACCTAAGATGTGCCTTGAAATTCTGGTATCAGATATAAGATGTCGAATGTAATGTCACGACACTTAAATCTTCTATGGACACAAATCCAAAACACAGAGTTGCAAAGTACAGAAAATAGTAAAGGACACAAAGAATTGATAACCCAGTTCGGCTCTCAATAACCTACGTCTCGGGGCGTCCAAGCCAGGAATGAAGTTCACTATTAGTAGTATTAATTCGGAGCTAAACCATACCCGTTTACCCCTCCTCACTTAATCAAACTACCCAGTGATCCTTCTACCTAAGATACCTCACTTAGATATGAGAATCCTTCGCTCACTCCCTCAGTACCACTACCCGTGATACTAAAAACTAATAAAGATTGAAGATAATCTTCAAAGACACATAATCATGCTTGCTTCAAAGCTTTTGGTGATTGAAAACTAACAGCCTAGAAATGTCTTTCTCAAGTAACTTACAAGAGAGGCTCACAATTGACAACTTAAAACCAAAACAAAGCACAACTAAATTAAAATCTAGAATCACTAAAATTGGAATGACCAACTGCAAAAGTAGGATTGCAGCCCTTTAAATAGAGTGAAAGCAACTCGGGTTTCTTGACTCACAAGTCTTCACGCATCCTGTCTTCTCTACATGAAACCAGGATAATAAATCTCCAAAAAAATTACTGAGGACGTTTTTCCAGCTTCCTTAATCGAAGCACGCAATTAATAGCAAACTGACTTCCTAAAAATTCTGCACTTAAGTCAGTTACACATGTCAGGACATTTGCTGTGACATCTTCTACTTTAGTAAACTTCAAGACATTTCTTAGCAGAATGTTTTACCAAAATTGCTGCCAATCAATAGAACCAACAAACTCCCCCTTTGGAAAATTTTGGCTAAAACATTATTTATGGTGCAGACCATGCAATCAAAATAGTAGCACGACTAACATGGGCGCACATTTATCAAATCAGCAACAACACAATAAAAGCAACATCATAATAAAAATAGAGTTAGCAGCGGATAAAATATATGTCACAACATCAGTTGGGACATTTAAATTTGCAGTCTTTTACTCCCCCTGCACATATGCACAAAAATTTTGCTCCCCCTACACATCAGCTTCTCCTTTTGTGGAAACACATAAAAAAATTTGCTCCTCCCCCTGCACAACAACTTCTCCTCTTGTGGAAACACATAGTATCTTCAATGATAACTATCAAAAACACACACTTTCGCTCACAGCTACAACAACTCACAACTGCTCCCCCTCAACTTAATATCTAGTCACTCTAAGGATGAACTTAATATTTATTCACTCTAAACATTCATCCTCTCCCCCTTTTTTGCCATAATTTGGCCAAACCAAAAACCAGAAAACATTCAAAATCATAAGAGGATAGCAGAAATAACTACTAGATGTATCTAAGTACTTAAGATCTAATGTTAGATACAACTCCAAAAAGCAAACCATATGTCATGCACTTATGTGCCAAAATTACATAAACTGAGGGATAAACATATGGAAACACAATAGACAATGCTTGCACAATCAGTGTTCTGCAGAACTTGCAGAATCTCCAGTACCTTCATTTTTTGCGCTTCCTTCATCTTCTGATTCAGCTTTAGAAGAGCTTTGAGTTCTTGATCTGCTAGCTTCATCCTTTGGTGCCTTCTCAATAACATTTGTAGCAGCTTTCTTCTTCAGCATTTTGATGGTCTCTTCAAGCTTTATCTTCCTTGCAGTACTTATACGAATGAGTTCATCCATTTCTCTGCAGGTTGTAGTGAGTTCAGCAATTACATCCTCTTCCTTCTCAGTTCTAAGTTCAACACCAGCAGATGTTGAGACAACGTCTGGGACATGTGCTCCAGCAAACAGCTTCTGGTGTAGAGTTAGAGGAGTAGCTCTCTTGCATTCAGTATCCATGGTTGCAAATAGTATACCAGGGTATTGATGAAGTATGATTCCACTTAGTAGAATGGGGAAGGTTGTAGGCAACTTGGTAGCACAAGTAGCAACATGCTTGAGAGTTTGCTCATAAATATAAGTACCATAGTTGAATGGTATCTTCATGCCTACTACATAGATAACCCTTCCCAATCCTGTTGAGATGGTTGAGGTGTGGTTGGTAGGCACCCAAATTGCTACACCTATTCTATGAAGGATTGCATATTTCACACTCAATTTTCCAATAAACAGCTTCTCCTTCATAGGCCAAAACTTGACTCGATTTGTAGTTATGACTCTGCATATCTGGTCATCAGTGGTTTCTAGCTCGTTTTCCTTTTTCTCACTACTCTCTAGATATTTGTTGATGATGGCATGACAAAAATTTACACACTTTCCTCTGACAAGCACCTTATGAAATTCTTGACTTTTCTTGTCATCACAATCTTCAGGGATGTTTACTATGAATTCTTTAACCAAGGTTTCATAGCACTTTGATAACTTGGTCACCGTTTTCAACAACCCTGCTTCAGATATTAGTTTTATCACTTCCTTGTTTACCAAGGCATCCTTTCCCAGCTCCCTCTCTAAGGCTAGTCTCCTCTGATATATGTATTTCCATCTAGCAGCAAACTTGATGGTGTGGAATGAGATATTGTCAGTAGGAGCATCAGGGACATTGTCATTGGTCCTCTTAACTATAGACTTATTCACTGGTGAGATGTCCGGGACATATATCTCGACATCATAATCAGAATCAGATTCTGATCTTATCTTTCGCTTGCTAGTTGAGGGAGTTGCCTTGCTCTAACCTTTGGGGGGTCCATACATGACCTTCTTCTTGACAGGTTTTGATGGAGTATTAGAGGTAACAACCTTTCTCTTTCTTGATTTTATTCTCTTGGCTATTCCAGGTTTGAAATTTATAATCAGCTCATTGTCAAATAGGGTGTCCACATTGTCATACCCCAAAATTTTCCCTACTACTCCTCAAAGCATTTCATACCTCCATACTCAAGGATTCCTCAAGGGTTGATCAGACAAACCCTCTCCAAGACAATTAACCCAAACTAGGGTTTGGAAATTATCAGATCAAGGTGGTTCCCAACATCCCCAATGGTCATCATGCCTCCTCATATGCTTCAAATAATCTCCATGTCAAGTTTCAAGCCTTACAAGTCAAGTTTCCTCAAACAATTGCTCAGATGGTTAAAAATCAATTGTATTGGACAAAAAGTCAACTGTGGTCAACATACAGTCAAACTTCATGATTTTTGGTCAACATCCATATTTTGAAGTGACATTCATCATTTGATCAAGGGTTGATCATGATTCATCAAGAAAACTCAAGATTTGATCAGAAGTCAAACTTTCCAAATTAGGGTTTTCTAGAGAAAAGTCAACTGAACTTTGACTGAGCATAACTTTCTCATACTTTATCAGAAATTTTTCCACCACCTCTCATTTTGAAGATAATTCAATTCTCTACAACTTCATGTCACACAAGCATGGTCAGAAAATGCTTCATTTTGAAGATATGGATCAAAACATTAGAGGTCCTTTTCAAAGTCAACAAAAAGTCAACTTTTGTATTGAAGTGATATTGAGCATGGAAACTCCAATTGAGATAAAACCAAAGTGGTTGTTTAGAGGACATCAAGAGCTTTCTAAAATGTCCAAGAACACAAAAATGTTAAAAATTGAGCAAGATACACCTTGTATAAGTTGGGCATTTTTTAAAGGAAAATTCCAATAAATGGGCCTATAATTTTATGATCCAAACTTGATCATAAATTATTTGTGAATTCGAATATTTTTTAAATTGAAGCAACTTAATATTTTATCAAGCTTCACATGCCAAATTCGTGCTAGCTCATAAATATTTTGCATTTGATTTGAATTAAAGAAAATACATTGAGATATCTTTTTCATTCTTTTGCTTCAATCTTTCAATTTCAAGCATTCAAACCATTTTCAAATCAAATTCGATGAAACAGAGCAATTGTGTTACAGTGTTTTAATCGCTTGAATCGAGCCATCATGACATCATAAAGAATTAACAAAACTAATTTCATGTTTTTCCATGAGGATCAAACATAATTAACTATTATAAACCATGGTATTTATTAGCTAGTTTGAATTGATCTCGTTCAGATTGCATTCAAGTCTCATGCTATAAATCGTGTGGTGATCCCAGTTCGATCTGGCTTCAATTTCTTTTTAACACTTTTCCATAACTTTTCTATTTACTTGTTTTTTCTTAATATTTTCCTTTTAATTTAATTAATCTTTAAACATTTTTTTCATGCATTTAAAAATCACCACAAATATTTTCCTTTTGCATTTTAATCAGAAAAATGTTTATTTAATTTTTTACATTAAAATTAATATTTTTGCATGCATATTTTAATTAATTGCCAATTAACCATTAAATTGGCTTTTAATTATCGAAATCGATTTAGAAAATTACCAAAAAATTATCTTATCATCTTATTGTCATTACTATCCTAAAACTTTTTTCCTCATTCAAAAATCATATTTTACTAACATTTTTCCTCTTATGCAATTTTCTCGTATTTTCCGATTATGTATCTGCTTACAGGTTGTAACGTTTCAGACGATTTTTCTCGCTTTTCTTTTCAATATTATGTAACTGCCTATGGGATGTAATAGTTTAATTAGGACTTTCACTTTCCGCACTCCTATTATGTAACTGCCCCAAAGCCATGTAATATCGTAGGACTTTACTTTTCCGCACTTTACTTTCCGCAATTTATTTTCAACACCCTATAAACTGCTAGTAATCAGGCGTGTATGGCAAGATAAAAATGGATATAGATCACATCTAATTGCAAGATAACATATCTGAATTTGGACACACTTTCTTCACACATGCACCCCTTAGGGTAATTCTCTCTCGTTGCCTTTTCGATTAAATGGTCAAGTCCCTCGAACGTAGAGGTATCCTCGCACCGTTGCCTACAAAACATATCATCATAGTCCCTTCGATACAAAGATCATACACCCACGATGTCGCCTACGAATACATGATCTCGTCCATCGATTGTTGCCTACAAAAAGTGATGATCGTCCCTTCGAATGTGCTAGGATACTTCCTACAAGTTGCCTTCTATGACCATCCGATGTCCCTTCAAATTTCCCTTTACATCCAACGAATAGGGTTACCTACCAACTAATGGTATGGATAGCACTATTCTAAAGGAAACAAAAACAACACGAAAACAACCATTCTGAGTAGGTAAAAATACTTTTAGTTGCTTGCTCTATCAAAATAATTTTCACACCTCACACTTTTGTCAAAGTTCAAACTCTTTTCAAAACAAAAACATTTCCGAACACTTTGTATACATTCCTACATGAATCATTACAAAGTCAAAGCGAAATGCCTTTTCAAAAACATTTTTTGTTAAGCACACAGAAAGCACCTTTTTTAAAATGATCTAAGAGCAACTATGAGCCCGTAGATAACTACGGATGGAAAGGGGTGGTAATACCTTCCCTTTTCATAACCTTCTCCCTTACTCGGAATCTAACGAAGGTCTTTTCCCGTTCTTTTCACCTTCCCTTAATTGGATAAAAGAAAAGTCGGTGGCGACTCTTACTATCCGCAACATTTGCGATAAAAAGCAAAACAAAATCTCAAAGTCAGTTCGCCGCTTTACACACATCGATGATATCATCATCTAAATCTTCCTTAGATCTCTAATCAGTTGTGTCAATAGACTTTTCTTGAGGGGTTTCTTTTAGTGGTGATATTTCAACGTCAGTTGTGACTTCTTCAAAAGGAGTTTCTTTTTCAAGATTCTTCTTAGAAGACTCTCCTTCCCTTACAGATGTTCTGTTGCTCTCATTTGGAATACTTTCACTAGGCACTTGAGAGAAGGGGGTTGTGATCCCTTTAACAGGTAACCCTACTTTTAGGGTATCACCAACCATATTCCTTATTGCTCAGTCTACATATCCTCTATCTTGATCAACTTCACCCTCCATATGTGGTTCAAATACATTACCTTCAACTAGAGCAATGGTTTCCCTTGGTCGTCTTGAGCGACGGGTGCGAAGTTTTGTAGGCCTTGCATCCGTGCATGGAATCATTGATATGGGGACAATATCTAGGGCTTCTTCAGTAGACACATTTTCATTAAAGTTGTTGGATCCTGGTGTGGAACGTTGAGACATTTTTATGGTTAGAAGATGAGGCTTGGCTGGTTGAGGATTGATGGTGGAGATTATAGGGCTTTTGTGAAGAGTATAGTGTGTGGAGAACTTTTGAGATATTTGAACCTGGAGTTGGCCTATTATACTTTGCTCCACCTATTTTAATCTCATTAGATGATATTTTGAAAAACCAACTCCCTTGATGACGTTCCCACACGCTGTTGATTTCTATAATTCCTTCGGTAAACAGACCCTTTGCTCTCTTGAGCATTGATATACATTCCATACTCTTAAGTGACGATTAACCAACTTTAATGCTGAAAGTTTATACTCATATTCACAGTCCTTGGTTTAGCAGACTGACCAAAAGTAGTGACTGATGTCTTGACATTCATTTGGATATTCAGGTCAGGTGACTTCAGCTTTTCTTTGTCCTTTAGATAACCCTTTCTAATTGTCATACCCCAAAATTTTCCCTCCTATTCCTCAAGACATTTCACATATCCATACTCAAGGATTCCTCAAGGGTTGATCAGACAAACCCTCTCCTAGACAATCAACCCAAACTAGGGTTTGGCAATCCTCAGATCCAGATGGATTTCCAACATCTCCAATGGTCACCATGCCTCCTCATATGCTTCAAAGAATCTCCATGACAAGTTTCAAGCCTTACAAGTCAAGTTTCCTCAGACAATTACTCAAATGTTTGAAAATCAATTGTATTGGACAAAAAGTCAATTGCGGTCAACATACAGTCAAACTTCATGATTTTTGGTCAACATCCTCATTTTGAAGTCACATTCATTATTTGATCAAGGGTTGATCATGATTCATCAAGAAAACTCAAGATTTGCTCAAAAGTCAAACTTTCCAAATTAGGGTTTTCTAGAGAAAAGTCAACTGAACTTTGACTAAGCATAACTTCTTCGTACTTTCTCAGACATTTTTCCACCACCTCTCATTTTGAAGGAAATTCAATTCTGTACAACTTCATGTCTCACAAGCGTGGTCAAAAAATGCTTCATTTTGCAGATATGGATCAAAACATTACAGGTCCTTTTCAAAGTCAACAAAAAGTCAACTTTTTGTATTGAAGTTTTATTGAACATGGAAACTCCAATTGTGATGAAACCAAAGTGGTTGTTTAGAGGACACCTAGAGCTTTCTAAAAAGTCCAAGAACATTCAGAAATGTGGAAAATTGAGCAAAATACACCTTGCACAAGTTGGGCATTTTTGGACAATTGCACAAAGAGAGATACTTGTCAAAATCCAATTTTTTTCCAAATGGGCCTATAATTTTATGATCCAAACTTGATCATAATATTATCCATGACCTCTTGATGCCTTGCCACGACCTCCTTTTATTTTTTTGATTTATTTTTGAATTTAAAAGCATTTAATTCAAATTTAAATTAAATAAAATATGGAAACAAGGTATAATTTGAATTGGGTTGGTTTTTTATCAAGCTTGAGGTCCAAGATAGCCCATAAAACATACCAATTTCGTGCTAGCTCATGCATGGGAAGAAAAAATCAAATTTTGAAAAGATTTGATTTTATTTGAAAGGGAAATTATTTTGCATTG
The DNA here is from genome assembly GCA_021764765.1 of Vicia sativa. Lineage (NCBI taxonomy): Eukaryota > Viridiplantae > Streptophyta > Magnoliopsida > Fabales > Fabaceae > Vicia > Vicia sativa. Next base: position 265,355,057 of record CM038795.1, read on the forward strand.
AATGACATATCTTTTTTCTTTCTTTTTGCTCCAATATTACACTCTATAAATACCCAACACATTGCCAAAGACAAAGGACGAAACCCTAGCCCTTGCAAGCAACCCTATTTTTCTCAAAAATTCTTCAAAGTTGGCATTTTCGATTTTCAATTTTCAGCAAGTTTCAAGGAGTTTCAAACATTCCTTTGCCTTCCTTGATATCCCATCAGTCATTACCAGTCTTTACACGAAGCTAAGACTGCCCAGAATGCGAGGAACACAAAGCTCCGATTTGGGCATCCATTAGAGTGCATTTGAACCATTACATGCAAGCTTGGACGTAGAAAACACGAATCACCATTGTTAGGGCATTTTGAACTGTTTGCTTCGAACCGGCTTGTACAGGCGTTTTTAATCCAAACGGACACCACCATTGAATTTGCAAGGGTCGAATTAGGGGGTATGGTATCCCTTTGCCATTTATTTTTCGTATTTTGCAGGTTTTGACGTTTGATTGATCGGAGAAGACGACCGGAGCTAGGGCTCCGGCGTCGCTGACTTGTTGACTCCGGCAAGGGCGTGCGTAGCAATTCTGTGCAATCCGATTCGTCCATCTATACATCCTAGGTCCCACGCGTTGACTGTGTTTTGAATTTCAGAAATCAGGACACGTTTTCACATATAATGCAATGTTTCCAATTACAAAACACCAAGTACACTTGGCTCAAATGGTAAGCAGGCGTGTGTTTTCACCAGATGGTCCCTAGTTCGATTCTTGGCAAGACCACTTCTTTTTTGCTCTTTTGAAAAACTAACTTTTTTTCTATTTTCTTATTTTTATTAATATTTTCATGTTATTTAATCAATCTTTAAACATTTTTCTCATGCATTTAAAAAACACCAAAAAAAATTTTCCTTTTGCATTTTAATCAGAAAAATACTTATTTAATTTTTGACATAAAAATTAATATTTTTGCATGCATATTTTATTTAATTGATAATTAATCATTAAAATGACTTTTAGTTGTTTTTAATTATCGAAATCGATTCAGAAAATTACCAAAAAATTATCTTATCATGTTATTGTCATTACTAATCAAAAATCTTTTTCTTCATTCAAAAATTCTTATTTTTACTAACATTTTCCTCTTATGCAATTTTCTCTTATTTTCCGATTATGTATCTGTTCACAGGTTGTAACGTTTCGGATGATTTTTCCTGCTTTTCTTTTTCATATTATGTAACTGCCTATGGGATGTAATAGTTTAATTAGGACTTTTACTTTCCACACTCCTATTATGTAACTGCCCCAAACCCATGTAATAGCTTAGGACTTTACCTTTCCGCACTTTACTTTCCGCAATTTATTTTCTGCACCCTATAAACTGCTAGTAATTAGGCGTGTATGGCAAGATAAAATTGGACATAGATCACTCATAATGCAAAGATAAAATATATGAAATCAACACACTCTTTTCACACATGCACCCCTTAAGGTAATTCTCTCTCGTTGCCTTTACGAATACAAATGGTCAAGTCCCTCGAACGTAAAGGTATCCTTGCACCGTTGTCTTCAAAACAAATCATCATAGTCCCTTCGATACAAAGATCATAGACCCACGACGTCGCCTACGAATACATGATCTTGACCCTCGATTATCGCCTACGAAAAATGATGATAGTCCCTTCGAATGTGCTAGGATACTCCTACAAGTTGCCTTCTATGGCCATCCAATGTCCCCTCGAATGTCCCGCTTACATCCAACGAATAGGGTTACCTACCAACTAATGGTATGGATGGTGCTATTCTAAAGGAACGAAAAACAACACAAAAACAACCATTCTGAGTAGGTAATAAGACTTCTAGTTGCTTGCTCGATCAAATAATTTTCACACCTTACACTTTTGTCAAAGTTCAAAACTCTTTTCAAAAAACGAAATATTTCCGACCACTTTGTATACATTCTTACATGAATCATTACAAAGTCAAAGCGAAATGCCTTTTCAAAACAATTCTTGTCAAACACACAGAAAGCACTTTTTAAAAAAAGATCTAAGAGCAACTAAGAGCCCGTAGAAAACTATGGATGAAAAGGGGTGCTAATACCTTCCCTTTTCATAACCTTCTCCCTTACTCAGAATCTAACGAAGGTCTTTTCCTGTTCTTTTCACCTTCCCTTAATTGGATAAAAGAAAAGTCGGTGGCGACTCTTGCTATCCGCAACATTTGCGATACAAAAATCTCAAAGTTAGTTCACCGTATTACACTAATACTTTGTTTGACCTCCACATAAGTGTTGTTATTATTCTCTAGAGGGATCCGTAAATAAAAATTGTCTTTGTTTCTTTTGCACTTCATTGTGACTTCACCATCTTTGTTTGTAATGATGCATTCAACTTTTGTGAAGTTCACATTAAATCCTTAATCACACAGTTGACTTATGATGATCAAGTTAGAGGTCAATCCTTTGACAATTAAAACATCTTCAATGTTAGGGAGCTTTGAATATTGTATCTTTCATGCACCCTTGATTTTTCCCTTCATTCCATCTCCAAAATTGACATATGTAGTTGGGAGATCTTGATAATATTCTAACAAACTTTGATCATTTGTCATATGGCTTGAGCATCCACTGTCAAAATATCATTCTTTTATGATCCTTTCTGTTGACGATGTGTGAGCCAAGAGACATGCAATATTAGCTTTGGGAACCCATTGTTTCCTTGGTTGAGCCTGATTCACAGTTGATTTATGTGTAGAGTTGGGATAGCCATACAACTTGAAGCAAAAAGGCTTTATGTGACCATATCTTCCACAATAATGGCATTTCCAGTATCTATGTCTTTTGTTGGGCTTTTTGTAATTGTTCCTTCTGGGATGTTGAAACATTTGATTCGACATCTTGAATTCATCCTAACTTTGGGAAGATTCTATAGGAGCTTCCTTGGTACCATTGTAACCTAAAAGTCTCCTAATACCTTTCCAGCTTGAAGTATTTTGTCCAGCGTTTTAGATCCACTGTTCAGCAATTTGACATTCTTGGTCATCTGATCAAGATCACATTTCAAAAAGGTTACTTCACTTTCCAGCCTCTTTATAATTTCCAAATGCACTTGTTTTATATCTTGCAGTTGTAGTATGAGCTTCTTCTGCTTCTCATTCTCCTGGCATATTTCGACACTTTTGGTGCATAGTTCTTTGTATGTAGCCAATTCTTCAAATGTCAGTTCTTCATCACTAGAGTCTCCATCTGAGATATATGTACTAGTCATAGTTGTTACATGTTTAGTTGATTCCTCTTGCACTTCATTCTCAGAGTCTTCATCTGACCACATGACATTTAGACTCTTGCCTTGTCTTTTGAGATAGTTGGGACAATCCTATTTGAGGTGTCCAAATCATCCACATTCATAACATATTAGCTCTACTTTGAGCATGTCTTTCTTCATCTTCAGTCTTCTTCCCAGAGTTACTTGTTCTGTTGATGTCATGAGGGATGTTCCTGACATTTGATCTTGAGTTTCCTTCCATTCTTTTCATTACTTTATTAAATTGTCTTCCAATATGAGCTATGGTTTTTGTCAGTCCTTCTTCAGTATCAAGATTATATTCCTCATCTTTCTCCTCAGTTATTGACTTGAAGGCTATGCTTTTAGACTTCTTCTCTGACCTCTCATTGATACTCAATTCAAATGTTTGGAGTGAACCCACAAGTTCATTCACTTTCATGTTGTTGATGTCATGAGCTTCTTCAATAGCTATTACCTTCATATCAAATCTATTAGGTAGAGACCTGAGCATCTTTATTACCAGCTTCTATTTTGGAATCTTCTCACCCAAGACATTGCAAGCTCCGGCAATTTCAAGAACATTCATATGGAATTCTTGAATGCTTTCCTCTTCTTTCATTCTCAGATTTTCAAATTTAGTTGTAAGCAGCTGCAACTTTGACATTTTAACCTTGGAGGTTCCTTCATGAGTGGTCTTGAGAATTTCCTAACAATGTTTGGCTACTTCACAAGTGTTGATTAATCTGAAGATGTTTCTATCAACTCCACCGAATATAGCATTTAAGGCCTTTGAGTTTGCAAGAGCAAGTTTATCATCATCCTTTGACCAATTTTCTTCTGGTTTCAGTTCATCAGTAGGTTGATTATCATCTCCAATGATCATAGGGTGTGTCCATCCTTTCAGAATAACCTTCCAAACCCTGTTGTCCAAGGACTTTATATAAGCTTCCATACGAGGCTTCCACAGTTCATAGTTAGAACAATCCAAGATAGGTGGTCTATTCAAGAATACTGTCTCCTTGTCAATCTTACCAGAAAGTCTCTTCCCTAGATCTCACCTAGAGACAGAGCAGGACGCCTACTCTGATACCAATTGATGCTTCATCCACCTTGTATGACTTCAAAGGATCATATCTTGGTCATCCCTTGTCTAATTGAGCTCATTTTTATTTCACAATGAACCTAAGGGTGTCTACAAAAACTTAGTTCAATTTGTGAGAAAAGAAAATGCTTGGAAGTTTTCCTATGAGGTCAAAAGATTACAAGTCCTTGATGAATTCCTCAACTTTTGGACAATCAACTTCAAATGAACATATCTTGATCATTATTTATAATTTTGAGGTCATTCTTTTTGCATAACAATCTTGAAGATGTGAACTTTATCACCATATAATATTTAAATATTGAAAGTGTTTGGAAGTTACTTGAAAAGATCAAAAGATTATAGGTCATTTCATGATTTTTCCTCGAAAATTCACAAGGCCATAACTTGCTCAATTTTTGGAGTTTTTGGTTGGTTCTTTTTGCAAAATGTTCTTTGAAAGATCTAATTCATTTCATATTAATAAATCAAGAGCAAATTTTGGATGGAAGATCATGTTTGGATTGAAAACATTATAGGTCATTTTTTGCCAAACTTAGAAATTTTTCTAAGTATAAAAAGTCATATGTTTTTTGGTGATTTCAAGTGATCACAACTTTAAGCTCAAGTTTCCAAATGCTAACTTTCCAAGTGCATTGTAAATCTTGTAACCTCATATTTCCAAAGAGCCCAAGATTGCATCATAAAGTTCCTTGAGTGATGAGAACCATGGTTGCAAATAGAGCCTCGTGGAACTGATTTTGTGCTTGAAGTCAGTTTTTTTTCCAATAATGTGGCTTCTAATGATCAAATTGATGCACGTTTTGGAATTAAACATGATTAGCAAAGTTGCCAAGCTTGATTAGAGGGATAAAACACACGATTTGGCTGAGTTTTAACAACTTGCAAGTCACACTTTTCTCATGATGCAAGTGCACACAATTTCGCTCCAAATTGCATCATACACACACTCTTTTGATCCCATTCACTTCTCCTATAAATAAGCAAGTCATTCCACTCATTTCCTCAAGCTTTGAGAGCCAGAAAGTCGCTGCCAAACTCACACCAAACCTCACATTTCTAAAATTTAGTTTTCACTCTTAGACCACTTCCAGCTTGAAATTAACCATTCATTCTTCTTCCTTGAACCTCACTGAAGCTAATAGAACAAGAATCGTGCCTTGAAGCTTCCTGAATCGTGCTATGAAAGTCCAGTTTCAGAGCTCTAAAAGTGAACTTTGTTCAGGTAGAAATCTCCATAAAACCTTGAAAAATAAAACATCATTGCACTCTCCTCATCTCCCTGATCCTTGTGATTGTCACCATTTGCATTTTCATTTAGAATTGACTAAGAATTTCTGAAAATAAGTGCTCGTTATTATTTTTGTTTTTTCCAAATTGTCCATTGTACAAGTAAACTAAATTTTTCGCGAGGGTACCATTAGAATCGTCCTGAAGAGACGAAGCGAATGGCACCGGTCTGAAGGATCTATTTCACAGTTTTAGAATTGGCCATGGATGATGGATGGAGGTTGAAGACGACCTACGTGGCTGTCTTCAACCAATGAAGGCTTGGCATGTAATTATTTTAAATTGGATATAGTGTTCTGATCCAACCATACTGTCATACCCCAATTTTTGACCTAATATACCACCTTACATTTGCATCATTGCATAACTAACAGTTCAGACAGCATTAATCGGGTGTAGCATTCACAGGTCAAAATTAGGGTTTCATCAGATTTTCATCTGATTCAAGAGGCAACCAATTAGGGTTTGAGTTTTTACTCACCTCCTTTGATCTATCTTGATCAAATCATCAACCTCTGATCATCAGATATCCAATTTTTCTCATTGATCAATCGAGGATCGACCAATTAGGGTTTTGATCGGGGATGAGTATTCTCTGATTTTTTGAGCAATGAATGACTTTTTTGGCTAGAGATTGATCATTATATCTTAGATACAACATCTTGACCTAATTTCTGGATTCAAAACATCACAGAAGTTCACAGACTTTATCAGTCAATTTCAGAAACATCTGCACAGAAAAGTCAAACTTTGACTTTTGGTCAAATTTTTCAAAACAAAACTTTTTCAATCATCAAAATACTTCAAATGATCCATCATGATCATAAAAAATCAAAGAATTTGGAAAAGTCAAAACATGGCATTTTTTTCAAAGAATCAAAGAATTTCTAAGTGTTAAAATTTCTTATTTTTTTCAAACTTCATGGCATTTTTTCACATAGTTCCATTTTGAATTGGAAAAAACTCAAAACATGAAAATTGTAGCCCTTGAAACAAGCTTTCCAAAATGTCCAAGAACTCTCAAATCCATTGAATCTAGCTATACTTTTGAAATTGAAACATAAGGCTCCATGAACATGGTTTTTCAAGGTCAAAACTTCACATTTATAGGTCATTTTGTGATTTCTTCATCTAGAAGCAATGCCACCTTGCCAAATGGAGGTTAGAACTGATAAATATCAGCTAGAGATAATTGAGAAGAGATAAGATCAATTTGTGATTTTCACACATGGTAAAAAGAGGAAGCTTCCTTTTTCCTTTTGAAAAAGTCTTTCTTGCCCTTTAAGGCATCTTTGAATTACAAAGCCTTGTACTTGTGCCTAACATTTTCAGAACTATTGGCCTATAAATAGAGCATCATTTTCAAGTTCAAATCACACCAAAGCAATGCAAATCCATGCTTTCTCTCTACTTCCTTCAAATTCAAGCAACATAATGCAAAAGTGAGAAACATTGCAATTCTAAAAACTTGTGAAAACCATGATGAAATTTGGTGTCTAATACATTTTATAATCAATATGGAACATGTTTGAAGCATAAAATTAACACAAGAACCACTGAAAATCAGATTTCACATTTCATGATCCAAGATTGCCAAAACTGCCTTAGCATTCGAATTTAGAGTTTGGCTTGAACAAGTTGTGTTTTAATCACTCAAACATCATCTACAAACATCATAGGGATGATCGAGATCAATAACCAACAACTATAACATGTCTAACATCAAAATCGAGCTTCCATTTTCGTATGCGGTGGACTTGGCTGGAGTAATTCAAAGTGATTCAAAGCAAGCGACCATTCCTCTGACTTCCACATAGGCCGATGATGCTATAGCAATCACAAAACAAGTTCGAAACACTCTAACACCTCCTTCGATCTCATCTTGAAGGTATGAACTCAAACTTCAATCCCATGATTCCTTGCATTTAAATGAAAAGCTCATGGCCATTTGTTTTATGCACTTAACACGATCATAAACCCTCAAACAAATTGAAAAATCATCAACCATACATCATTTAATTTAGAATTTTCGGTTCTAGGGTTCTTCACGATTTCGGAAATCCAATCGTGTTAGACCAAAAATAAATGCAATTAACATCCACCATCGTGTTCCTTGTGAAAAATCGAGCAACTTTCATGTTTACTTCATCTAATTTCATTGAGAAGCGAAGATTATAGCATGGATTATAGGATCGAGAATCAAAGAGGAAGAACATGGCTGGCGTGTTCTTGAGTTTTAAATTCAAATTTTCCAATATGTTATATACACGTGTTTTGATTCACAAACATAAAAACACGCTTGTCCCGTTGCCGACTCGTAGTCCTTTGTGCCACGTAGCCACCCCAATGGTCATGGGTTCAACTCTCCAAAGGACCATTTCTTTTAAAGCTTTTCATATTTTTTCATTTTGTTACAAACTTCAACATTTTTTAACCAATCAAAACTCCTCATTTTGAGGTGTTTTTGTACACTTGTCAATAAATACATCTATTTTATGATGTGCAAAATTTTCAGGAAAAACTTTCATCGATTATGTTTTAATCGGCGAAACGACGCTTTTGAACACTTTTCAAAACACCTTTAAAAGGTGATTTTTCAAACTTTCGACTTCGGTTCTTTTCAAAACTTCTCATAAACAAACCTCACATTTCAAAACATTTTCAAAATCATTTTCAAAACTTTTCATTAAACTTGCACATTTTTCCATGATCGATCCGATTTAAGCGATAAAACCGAATTCGTTTCTCTCGAATTTCTTAATCGATCATGGGCCTCCCTCACGGTGTAAGTCCCATAACATTCTTTTATGTACATAATATTTCTTTGTACATATCAAACTCTTTTCGATACATACAAATTTTTATCCATAACACAAATACCTTTTATACTCAAGTACAGACAAACTTCTATCGTTTGTTTTCACTTCACTTGTGTATACATAAACAAAACATTCTTTTATGTACATACATATTTTCCCTGTACATATCAAATTCTTTTTATACTCATACAAATCTTTATGCATATAATACAGATACTTTTCACAGATAAAATTCGATCGCTTTTGTTTTGTCATACATATACATTGAATACCATAGATATTAAAAGGAGCATTATTCCTCGTGAAAGCTTTTAAAACCAATGGGCCTCCCTTATGGTGTAAGTCCCAACCTCCTCTGTACATCCATCTTTGTCTGTACATAAATACTCGTTTGTGTACATATTTGCTTCCTTGTACACAATTCAAACTTGTAAATAATCAAGTTACGCTCGTTTTAAACGTTCGTTCCACAAACACTTGTTTATATTTCAAATCATAAACTCTTGTAAATAAACATCATGCATTGTTTATATTTCCTTCATAAACTCCTGTGAATACATATCACACACACACACTTGTTTATACAACTGTCTAATTATAACATAACAATTAGTCTAACCAATAGGTTCCCCACAGTTGTAGCCTCCGCTTGGGCTTTATACAAGATAACTCTCCCCACAGAGTTAGCCTCCTCTTAGGCTTCATATAAGAAAACTCATTCATCTGAGTTTAGCCTCCGCTTAGGCTTCATATAAGACAACACTCCCCTGTTGAGTCAGCCTCCTCTTGGGCTTCGTTCAAAAGAACTCCTCATTGAGTTTAGCCTTCTCTTGGGCATCATACAATGAAAGAGACCGGAAATCTCTTAACAGCCTCCTATTGGGCTTCCAATACAAAGAATCACCCGCGTTAGGATAGAACCCAGAGAGTATAATTTCCCGGTGAAATTGCTCTTAATTCCAAAAGGATGGTTTCCCGGTGAAATCCCTTTTAAAACAAAGCCAGCCATACCCTATAGCTTCCTCTTGAGCTTCATACAAGGACCCTCGATGACCCTCGGAATGCCTCCTCTTGGGCTAACAATACAAGAACCCATGGGCTTCTTAAAAGCATCCCCTAAATCCAAATCAATTTCTCCTCGAGATTTAGACTTTTATCATCTCTATGGAAGAAGTATCTCATCTATCACATCACATACAGTCAAAACTTTTTTCAAACTCTTTTAAAACAAAAACATCTCTTAATTGTAAGTGGTAACGCTTGTACACTCAAGCAAAACACCCAATACTTACAGTTAAAAGATTCAATCATCTTTTTCAAACATCTTTCTTAAACATGTAAGTGGTAACGCTTGTACGCTCAAGCAAAACACCTGTAACTTACGATGAAAGATCTTAATCAATCAAACTTTTCAAAAATGTATGTGATGAAATAGATTAGATACATTTTTCATTGAGATGACATTCGTCTGTGTCTCTTACAAACATCCCGTTTCTTTCCACTAGCATAAGTGGGAACTACGATTGCTCTGACTTTCTCAACATCCTTTTGAGAATACGAGGCACAAGGTCTCATCCTTGCCGAGCAAATTTCTTTCTCCCTCGGACCAAACAAACCATAGATCCACAGATCCGAGCTACAAATGCTCGATTCCGCTAGGGATATGTATGAAGATCCACGGATCTTTGCGAGCACAATAATAATAAACACTAGGATCCCACATAATCTATCATTCTTAAAATCCCAAAGGAGAAACTTTCCCAATCATAGAAATAGCAATTAAAAAACACACAAACATATCAAATATATTCATATATAAAGCTATAGATAACTATATATATTTAGGGTGCTCCATCTATTCCCTTTATATAACAATCCCCCTTACTCAGAATCTCCCCAATGCGTTGCGTCTAGTTTGCGCTAGTCGTTACGCATATCAATATCAATTGAGGGTATTAATGACTTTCCCTTTTCATAATCATTAAATCATCTTTCTTGTGTTGAAAATAATAAAGCTTGATGCTCGCGACATCTTTATAAACAAATCAAAAGAGTAAATCGTTTCGAGCCAGAGAATTTGAATTCATATTTGAATCCTCTAGCGCGTCACCTTTTAACGCGAACAGAAAAAATGGCGACTCTGCTGGGGAGTACGCTGAAACTTTGTTTTTCAAAAAAAATGACTCTGCTCAAGAGCATCAAGCTTTTTTTTTTTTCAAAAAGAAAAGAAAGGGGATAAGTTTTCACATTGTGCATATGTCTGTTTTTCTTTATTGTGTGTTTTCGCGATTTCATCTGATGGAAAGAAATCTTAACGGTTTAAGAAACAATTTTAAGATCTAGGTGGAGGTATTAATACGAGAAGTCTCAATACTTACAGTTAATATCTCTCTCGGTGGAGGTTGTCTTGGGAGTATTTGTGTTTAGCAAGTATTTGAAGACATGGTGCTTTCAAGGGAACTTGAGAAGTGAGTTGGTAGAACACATAACCCATCCTGGCCATTTAGAATGTAGAGAGATTATTCGGGCGTAAGCCTAGAGTAATGTCATGCGAGACTACGATCGAGTTTCTCTTGAAAAATATTATTGGACCATCGAGTATTCAACAAATCCGATAATATTTCAAAGAGGAGTGTTGAGCTGTATTATCGATAGAACCGTTTCACATATGAATAAGCCCTTAGAACTTACCCACGTTGATTCTTATCGTTGGCCTCATGCTCGTGACTTGAACGCTTGCCCATGTGTATAACTACTAACCATGTTTGCCGCATTCATGCATTCATTCATTCAAAAAAAACTTCATTTCTCTTCCCATTTCCAAAGAATTTAGAGATTTTTCTTTGTAAAATATTTTAGGTTAGAGTGATGGACGTCGGAGGAAGATTCACCAAGATCTGTTTAGAATTCTGATGTAGGAAAGTTGAAAGAGTTAGCATCCTTGGTAGAAGATCCCTCGGATTTGAAAACGCTATGGAACTCTTTTAACTCTTTGAACACTAACATTGATGAAGGACTTCTCAAAACTTTCGTTCGGTTTTACGATCCAGTCTATCGCTGTTTCACTTTCCCTGACTATCAGGTGATGCCTACTGTTGCACCCCAAAATTTACCCTCTTGATTTAGGCTTATGTTTCATCATAAAACATCATATTGCATTGCATTCATATCTCATGATAGGATCCAAGCTCTTTGAGTTCTCAAGACCTTCACAAGTTGAGGAGGTTGATTGTGTTAGCATGCCTTTCTTGAAGGAATCTCAAGTTGCCACATCTGTGGATCTTTCAAGTCATAATGGTGTATTATGCCTCAAGACATTCCATTTGTCTCATTGATCCCCCAGGAATTGGAGTTTTGAAGAGGATTGGTGGGAAATTCATCTGTGGCACTCATCTAATGAAATTAGGGTTTTGGTCCTTTGTGGATTTTGAAGCTTGGATGAGTCATTTTCTTGGATTATTATCTTCTTATTATCATTGAAGTTATCTTGGTTCAGAGAATTGCCCATTACATTCACAAGATTTGAGGTTTTGAAGCTTGATTGGTCACCTCCTAACATATGGAGCAAAATTAGGGTTTTGAGTAAAATCAGGATTTCTTCAAGTTCTTCATTCAAACTTGATTTCACTTGTTTCTATATGTTGATGGATATCTATGGTTGAAATATTGAGGCTCAATTTGGAGTGGAAGCAAGTCAATTGATCACAAGGGGCAAAATGGTCATTTTGGTCAAAATCAGTCAAAGTCGGGAGTTGACCAAGTGGACTTTTGGTCAACCATCAATTCAAAAATCATATTTTCATTTTTCATGACCAAATTCACCATTGAATCAAAGAAATTGAAGAAATTGGAATTAACTTGTTTTTGAAGAAATTGGAATTTTGAAATTTTTTCCAAGTGTCCACCCTATGGAACTTTGACACATCATAACTTTCTCAATTTTTATCCAATGGTTGCATACCATATATTTCTGGAAAGCTTGGAAAAAATCCTACAAGATTGCCAATGTGTAAAATTTCTCAAAAATGCACCATTTGAGAGATATTCGAGTTAGGAGATTTGTGCACAAGACTTGACCAAGGCTGGGCAAGCAAGCATTTTCTGGGCATTTTCATTGAGTCATTTCCACAAACAGGTGGTGGGCATAATGTTGAGGCTTATATCTTTTGATTTAGATGGAATTTTTGAAAACCACTTCGTGCATTTTGAAGTATGCCATGAGAGCTTTAAATGGAACTTTGAACCACGAATTTTGGTTGAGAATTGAGCAAGTTACAAGGCTCACAAGTTGAGGTCATGAAACTATTTTCCATGCACGCCATGCAGGCCCATGCATGCCCAGAATTTTCAGTACATGGCTTGTTTTTTCCAAACTTGTTTTGGTCATATCTCACTCATTTTTAATCCATTTTGAGTGAACCAAAGCTTGTTTTGATCCTCATGCTATGAACTTTTGATATGTATCAAGAGGCCAAAGAATGCCCAAGCCATTTGTGAGAAATTCGATGGAGAAAAGACGGTATAAAACTGATTTTTTGGGTAGTTTGATTTTGTGTTTTTTATAAGTTGTTTGTGCAAGTTTGTTCAATACACAATGCCAAGATTCGAAGCAAGCATTGCCAACACGTTTTTTGCCTTAAAAAGCCAAACATTTTGAGCATTTTTTGCTCACATTCCTTTCATGCACATTTTGGATTTTTGTATCTTTGTAGCAAGCTTGAGGATTCTATCACGTGAGCCAAGCTTCCACTCATTTTCCAGCTCATCAAAACGCAAGAAAGCAAGCATAAACAAGAGCAAAACGCAAGCTACATGAAAGATGCCATTTTTATGGATTTTTTGGCATAACGGATTTTTGGAAGCAAAGACCAAGCTACCCTCATGATTTTGACACAAATATAAATAGGAAGCATCCCCAAGTGCATTCGGACTCTCTCTCTCTCGTTTCCAGATCTAAAAAAAACTCTCCATTTTTTCCAAATTTCACAAATTTTGAAGTTGCTACAAACTGCATTTGAAGTTGATTTTCTTGATCATTATCACTCCATCGAAGATCTGAGAGCAAGATTCAAGTGTTTCTCTTCAAATCCAGAGGCATATTTGGATTTATTTTCCAAATCAAGAGGTATGTTTTCAATCTCAAATCTGAAAATCTAGCTTGTGTTTAATGAAATGGATGATTTGTATGCGTGGTTAGCTGGCCAAACATTAGGTTTGATGTATAATTTCAACTGTTTTTGAAGTACAATGCATAGCATAAAGTTCTGAAAATCCGTATTTAGGATGATTTTTGTGATTTTCGTGCTCAGATTTCTCACTGTGTGATGAATCATTTGATGTTTTACGACTTGCATGATGTTCCTTGCCATGAGATCTTTAAAATGAGCTTTGAACCACGAATTTTGATTGAGAATTGAGAGATATGAGGTCTGGAAGTTGGGGGCTGGGCTGTTCAATTTGCTGTTTTGGGGGTTGCTGGAGGTTAGAGATGAAGTGAGGTGTCACTTTCTTATTTGTCCATTTGAATTTTCATGCATTTTTTATTTACTTCTTTTATCTGATTTTATTTTATGCCCAAAATATTTTTAAAAATTATGAAAAAAATATCGTAGGTCCTTTTAAGTATTTAATATTTTGTGGAATTTTTCTGGAATTTTTAAAATGTTTTGATTGGTCAAATAAATTCGGAGATTAACTAATTTTGATTTAATTAACTTTTGTCTAATTTTCTTGTAAATTCTTGAAAACATACTTTTCCATGATAAAAAATTCCACAAAATTTTTTCTGAGATATTTGATTGGTTTATGATGAGACCATGGCTTTTATTTTATTATTTTTTAATTTTTTCATAATTAAATAAATTCATGCATTATATTGCATTTCATGCATATTTATCATTATAAAAAATATTTTTATTCGTACAAAAAATGCATAAAAAATATCATGGTCCATTTAGATCATATCTCATGCATTTCTGAATTTTATTTCATAATATTTGCATTTTCTCTATTTTTTAATCATTTTATGCATTTTAATGCATTTCATGCATATTTAAATCATTTTTAAATACTTCCATGCATTTTAAAAATGAACAAAAAATATCATGGTCCATTTAGATCATATCTCATGCATTTCTGAATTTTATTTCATAATATTTGCATTTTTTCTATTTTTTAATCATTTTATGCATTTTAATGCATTTCATGCATATTTAAATCATTTTTAAATACTTCCATGCATTTTAAAAATGAATAAAAAATATCATGGTCCATTTAGATCATATCTCATGCGTTTCTGAATTTTATTTCAGAATGTTTGCATTTTTTCTATTTTTTAATCATTTTATGCATTTTAATGCATTTCATGCATATTTAAATCATTTTTAAATACTTCCATGCATTTTAAAAATGAACAAAAAATATCATAGTCCATTTAAATCATATATCATGCATTTTTGAATTTTATTTCTGAATTCTTGCATTTTTTCTATTTTTTAACCATTTCATGCATTATATTGCAATTTCATGCATATTTAAATTATTTAAAAATATTTTCATGCATTTAAAAAATGAATAAAAATATTCCAGCTCATTTAAATCATACTTCATGCATTTTTTATTTTTGTTTTACTATTTTGTCATTCTTGCATGATTAAATCAAATTTTGCATTAAATACATGGTTTGCATCATTCATTTTTACATTTTTATTTGTTTTATCATTTCCCTTAAAATAAAAAATGCCAAAAAATATTTTTTTATCATGTTTAGGGTGTTGAGTCACTGTTTCCAATTTTTATAGGTTTTTATTTCTTACTTTTGAATTTTATACCATTTTTTTCTTATTATTTGGTCATATGAGCATGAATATCCATAGCATTGACTATTTGAATTTTGTTTTGACCTTTCCATGACATTTCAACTTGGGCAAGGATATGTCCCTGACTTGTAAGGGATTTGAGCCCCTTATTTCATTTTTATTTGAATTTTATCTTTCATTTTCCTATTTTTATAGAATTTCAAAAGTGAACATACCTTTGCCTAGTGTAATTGAGATCCAACTTCAATTATGAAGCTTGCGGATATAATTTAAGGCTAACCTTTGGGTGTGTGATGATCATTTGAGTGCTCTAAGTAATATATGACATGTTTTCATTCATTGAATATCCTATGTTGGTCATTAAGTGTATACCTTGAGCACAAATTCTTCTTTGGTTCTTAAGACTTTCTTTAGCTAATGTTTTGATTCTTAGACTCCTCCCTTGCATAGTTTGTGTTTCTAATTGATGTTTAGAGGGAATGATAATTTCAAGGATAGTCTTTGAAGACTTGAGAGACACTTGACCTCAAAGGATCACCTTGATCTTCATTTAGAAGTTTGATTTTCATATCATTGATTGTTTCCTTGTGCATAGATTGTAAAGTGAGGAATGCATTCATGCAATTCTTTGAGGACTTACCTCTCACTCCCTTTCTACATTCTCATAGCACATTTAGGACCTTGATTCCAGTATGATTGATTCATTTAAGCCCCTAATGTGCTCAAGCACATGCAACTCTTGCTAGTTAGAATGTTGTCAACTTTTATTTGTAGTTTTACTACTCATCTTGTATTATATGCATCATGCATGGTTCTAGCCATCCAATTCCAATTGGATCTTTGAGTTTTACTTCTGACCTTGTACATTAATTTAATAATAACACCATGCTCTTTGATTCATTGGCTTGCATTCACTTGTAATGTCATCATGATGACCTAAAAGAGCTAGATTTTCTTTCTTCTTCATTTTCTATTGTTGATTGGAACATACCTTGAGGGATTATAGGCTCTTGATCTTTGAGGCATGTCTTCCCAATGGACATTAACTCAAGATCATGACAAACATCTTGTGAGGGTTCTATCATCACCCCATGACATACAAGACATTTTTCCCTTCCTACAAATCTTGATCAATGGTATTTGATCTAAGATAGGTGGTATTTTGTTTTAGATGATTTTGTTCATTAAATAGGTGATTTGTTTGTGTATGGAAGCTTTATCTTCTACATTTGGTTGCTCATGAATCATATCTTGAGTTAAACTTATGACACAAGTCACACATGGTTTTAATTTCCCAATTAAGACTACCTTGTTTAAATCTTTCTTAAGTGTTTTTGCTTAACTAGTTTAGAAGTTTCTAACTTGTATGTGTGTGTCTTCCACTTGGTTTGAATTGATCTTGTTTGTAATTTATATAGGTATTTATCTACTGACCTATTATGTAGCATTGCATTCTTGCCTCATCTCTTCATCATGATTGGCTCATTCATTCGATTGTTCATCTAACATTTGATTCTAGGGTTTAGAACCACTCCTTTCCACTACTAATTTTTGCATTATGAGTAATGATAGAGCATGACATTTGATAATTGCTTTGTGATCATATGAGCATCATGTTTATATCCTCATCATTCATCTCATTTGTCCACAACACTTAACACAAATATGTTAGGACACATTCATCTAAGCACCTTCACCACACCATTAGATGCATGTTTAAGCTTTTTTCTAGTTGTTTTGTTTGTGCATTGTAAATAATGAATATGTATATGATAATTATGCATTCTTTCCATACTAGCTACTGCCATTCCCATGTTTGTATGCCATTAGTTTCCACTTCATGCATTCATGCATCAACCATGCATCATTTCATCTTTAGTTGCATTATAGGTTAAGCATTTCAAACTAGTTTTGCATCCATGTTGTAATTGCATTCTCATGGAATTTATTTTATGGTTTGATCATTAATTCATTTTCATAATATTGGTACTGTATCCTCTTCATCTTGACACCTTCTTTGCATTCCACAAACCTCGCACACTTAGATGCACTCCACTACACGCATTTGTTGTATGTTTGCGCACTTTTGGTAGATTTTTGTTGTTGAATCTTTGTGGTTTATTTTGCATGATGTAAATAAGCATCAACATGATTAGTTACTGACTTGTATGTCTTTTTATTCTTTAATTGTCTATTAATTTCATCTAAGTCTAACGCTTCGCACAACTAGCTCTTCGCATGCTTTTAGGATTAGTTTCGACCTAGTTTGTGAATTAACTTGTTTGTGGGTGTTTATAATGATGTTTGATGTTTGTTAAAGGTTTGTATAACTTTGTAAATGAATGTTTTGTCTACTGACCTCACCTCATATGAAAATTTGCATGAGCATAATTCATTCGAACTTCATTGCATTTTCTTCTTTCATCTTCTTCTTTCCTTTTTAGCACTTGTTAGTGCTTGGTTTGTGTGCTTTTGCCAAAGCACTTTACTTGATTCTACCCCTCTTCTCACTTGCTTTCCCAACCAAGATGATTGATTTTATAGATTCCCCTTAGGTTTTGCTCGATTAAGTTAGTTTTCGAGTTTAGACGTTAAGTTAGGCATCCATGCATGATAACTTTAGGTAGATCTTCCCTTTGTTTATATCCATAACTTAGGAGCAACTTTGCATGATAACATTAGGATTTAGAAGTAGGTTAGTTTCCCTTAGCCGTTTTACCTTTATCCCTTTTGCATCCTTAAAACTAAAATCTTGTTTTTGTCAAGTGCCTTAAAATACTCTAATAATCTGAAACTTTTTCCAAAGTAAAAGATACAAACCAATTAGTCTAGGATGTTTTGTCGTCCTGTTTGCTGCTGATGCTTCTTCATCTTCCGATGTTTCGCCATCTCATCCTCTGATGTTTCTCCATCTCATCCTCTGATGTTTTGCCATCTCATCCTTTGATGTCTCGTCATCTCGTTTGCTGATGTTTCGTCATCCCGTCTGCTGATGTTTCGTCATCCCGTCTGTAGCTGATGTTTCGTCATCATGGAGGTGTTTCGTCATCGTTTGCTGTTTCGTCTGCTAATTTAAAAAACACAAACCAATCAAAACAAGTGAGTTGAACTACGGAGCTCTGACTTTCCCATTGCACGAGGGAATACGTAGGCATCCTGTCGCGGGGCTAGATCGAGCAACCTTCGTAAATATTTCCTTCTTTTCCCCGTGTTTTCTTTTTCTTCTTTTCTTTTTACATATGTATACCTTATACCATGTACAGATATAGTTAGACCTTTACGCCCATTAGATAAAAAGTAAAAGCGGATACTGTAGAGTACTACGGACGTGTGGGGTGCTAATCCCTTCCCCTCACGTAACAGACTTCCTTACCCGATCTCTCGGTCGCAAGACCGTGATTTCTTCGTTTCAGGTTTACTCGATGTTTACCTTTCCCTCTTGGCGGGATAAAAAACGTTCGATGGCGACTTCATTGATATATAGTTATATCCATTGATTTTCGGCCGGGTGTTTCACCTACTTTGGAAGAGTACGCGCACATCCTAGGTATCTCAGTATCGGACAAAGTGCCTTTCAATGGTTTGGAAGCCATTCCCAAGTCACCAGTCATTGCAACGATGACTCACTTAAAGAAATCTGAGATAGACAAAAACCTAACTACCAGAGGAAAACTCTTAGGACTAACTTCAAAGTTCCTAATGGAGAAGGCTCTCAAATTCTCTGAAGCTGGTAGTATGGTAGCCTTTGAAGCTATTTTAGCTTTACTCCTCTATGGATTGGTGTTGTTTCCCAATGTCCCAAATTTCGTTGATATCAACGCCATAAGGATCTTTCTGATTGGAAATCCTGTTCCCACCCTGCTTGGTGACACCTACGTCTCTATTCATCATAGGAATCGTCAAGGAGTCGGAACTATCATGTGTTGTGTACCTCTGTTTTTCAAATGGATTGTCTCACACTTGCCTAAATCTCCTATCTTCCGCGAAAATAAAGACGAGTGGCATTGGTCAAGAAGGCTCATGCTCTTACAAACGATGATATCCATTGGTATACCTTGGCAGACAATGAGATGGAAATCATTGAGAGCTGTGGAGAATTTGTCAACGTACCTCTCATCGGTACAAAAGGAGGAATCAACTACAACCCATTCCTGGCGAGACGTCAACTCAGATACGCAAACTCTCGTAAACCTCTTGGTTTTACAGTGGAGAGTTATTTCTACCATGAGGGAGAAGATTCCCAAGGATTGAAGGCTAGGATGATCAGAGCTTGGCATCACATCCGAAAGAAAGAAAAAGGGAAGGCAAAGAATTGTGTAGCCATGGAAACCTACACTTCTTGGGTAAAGAAAAGAGCAAAGGAATTTCGAATGCCTTACGCTTATGAAGAACCCATGTTCTCAAACGCTTCCAAATTAACGATTTTTCCCGTCGAAACTATGGGAGAATACCAAGAAGCTTTGGCCAAAATAAGGTTTGAAAAGAGGCTTTGGAAAACAAGTTCCTTAAGACTAATCTTGAGAATGAGAAGCTCAAGAAGCAAGTCAAAGATCATGAAAAGACGCTTTACTTCGAGGATGAATGGCTCATGGAGAAGGATGAGAAGATTCGTCAGAGAGATAACGCAATCCGAGATACGTCAAGTAAAGGAAGAAAGCTTGAAGAAATGACAACCACGATCCTGTTCCGACGAGTGGAAGAAAGTCATTAGCAAGCTAAAAGCGAGAAAGCCGAATCTCACTATGGGAAGGAAATCCTGAAGTTAAAGCTACATCAAGCCTTTGGATCTTCATCCGACGAAGATATTTAATTAGTTCAATTTAGTTTGTAATCTTATCATTTATTTTATCATTTGTGTGAGCAATGCTCCAAAAAACAATATTGTTGTAATCTTCTTTCAATAATCAATAAATTCGTGTTTTCCATCCAAATATTTGCCAGAAATATCTCTTTTTAGCATAAATTCTTTGGAAATCTTTCTTTACAATCATAATCATGCATCATACTTTGCATTTAAGTCTATTGTCTAGAGTCTGATTGTTGAACAGTTTCAACAGATAGGAAAAGATCGCCAAGCTGTCGCGTCTTAGAGTTTCTCGATGGCGTCCACAGCCAACTCGAACATACGATACAAGATCAAAAAGAAGAAAAGTAATGGAAGGATTTGAACAAGAGAATCTGAACTTCGTGGTACAAGAACAACACTACAAGAAGAAGTGGAGAGACTCACATCTTTGGTCAACTCATTTTGCAAAGTCAACAAGCGACATCGGCGGTGAAAACCAAGCGGCGATCTCGAAGACACTACTACTCCGGTCACTGCCGCATCAAGAGTTCACCTTTCAGTATGCCAGAAGGCTATCCATGGGGCATGCCTTTCAACTTTGGCATCGGATTTCGCCAACCGACTTCTCAAACAACCACGCTTGAAATACCTACTTTGCAGCAAAACTCTACATTTACTCCGCAACATGGAGTAACTCTTCCACAAGTAACAATGTCGGTTTCTCAACCAATTATGACGAACTCAGCTTCCGTAGTGCACACTACCATAGATGAAGAAGTTCACCATACTCCAGGCAATAACACGAATTCCCGTGGCTCGATGGAGAATCTCCAGGAACAACTCCTCAAAATGCAGCTTGAGATAAAAATAATTCGTGGAAAAGAACTGTTTGGGAAAAACGCCCAGGATCTTTGCTTAGTTCCTCGCGTAAGGATACCTGCAAAATTCAAAGTCCACGACTTTGAAAACAAAAAAACTCCATCCACAAAGTCATCTCACAATGTATGCCGGAAAATGTCTACATACAACGAAGATCACCATTGTTAATCCACTACTTCAAGATAGTCTCACCGTGCCGAAGTGGTACATGGGATTAGACAGCGCAAGTATCCAAACATTCAATGACTTAGGTTAAGCCTTTGTAGAGCAATATAAGTTCAACTTGGATATGGCTCCCGATCGGGATCAACTCCGCTCCATGTCTCAAAAGGAAAGAGAGACATTCAAAGAATATACGCAACGATGGAGGGAAATTGCTGCCCAAGTCAACCCACCATTGGAAGAGAAGGAGATGACTAAGGTATTCTTGAATACTCTAGGCTCATTCTACTATGAGCGAATGATCGCTAGCGCTCCTGGAGATTTCACCGAGATGGTGAGCATGGGAATGCGATTAGAAGAAGGGGTTCGAACCGGACGCCTAACCAAGGAAGCAGGATCTTCTAGTGGAACTAGGAAGGTAGGAACCAGTTTCCCAAAGAAAAAAGAACATGACATATGAATGGTAGCCGGAGGGAAACCGCGTAAGAATGTCGATCAACAACGATGTAGCTGCCATAGCACTAGTCAACACAACTCAAACACGGAATTGCTCCAATTCCAACAAATTCAACAAAATCAACAAACTCAACATTTCGTCAAGCTCAGTTTAACAATCAAAACCGTATGCCTCGGGTTACGAATTCGACCCAATTCAATGACGTACACGAACTTTACCAGTACATACCCCAAAATTTGCCCTCCATCTTCTCAAAAGATTTCATACATCTATGCTCAAGGATTCCTCAAGAGTTGATCAGACAAACTCTCTCCTAGACAATCAACTCAAACTAGGGTTTGGTATCTCTCAAGTCAAGATGGATTTCCAACATCTCCAATGGCCTTCATGCCTCCTCATATGCTTCAAAGATTCTCCATGTCAAGTTTCAAGCCTCACAAGTCAAGTTTCCTCAGACAATTGCTCAGATGGTTGAAAATCGGTGTATTGGACAAAAGTCAATCGTGGTCAACATACAGTCAAAACTTCTGATTTTTGGTCAACATCTTCATTTTGAAGTAACATTCATCATTTTATCAAGGGTTGATCATGATTCATCAAGAAAACTCAAGATTTGCCCAAAAGTCAAACTTTCTAAATTAGGGTTTCTAGATGAAAAGTCAACTGAACTTTGACTGATCATAACTTTCTCATACTTTCTCATACTTTGACTGAATTTTACAACATTTAATTCAAAAATAAATTATGTAAAATATGAAAATTAAGTTATTTTTTCAATTAAGTTGGATTTATATCTCTCTTAATGTCCAAGAAAGCCCACACCATTTACCAAATTCGTGCAAGCCATGGCATTGATGAGAAAATCATATTTTCTTCAAAATTTGATTTGATTTTCAAAGAAAATATTTGCACATTCAATTCCCAATCTTTTTTCCTTGTTTTTTCTCTTCCAAAACCTCCTATAAATATCAAGCAATACACACAAGCCAGAGGACGGAAACCCTAACCTAAAAAGAACCCAAACTCTTGCAAATTTTCTCAAGAAACTTGAAAATTCGAATTTTATTCTCCAGCCTTTCTCAACCTCTTCCAGCCATCCAAACGTGCTCAGGGGGTAAGTATGAGTAAGAATACATCATTGGTATTGATTAAAGCAAGCTAAATCGTGTTACATACATGCATACATAACTGATTTCTCTTGAATTCGTATTTTTATTACCAGCCTGTTTTAATTGATTCTAATGCTTGCAATGTGTTCATGAGGTTCCACTGGTTTGATCTGGGTCATCGTTTTGATGCTTGTACGTTAGAAACACGATTTGCCATTATTAGGGCTTTTGGAACTGTTTCGTTCGAACCGGTTGATACAGGCCTTTTCAGGCGAAACTAGCACCACCACCGTGTTCGCAGCCCTCGATTTAGGGGGGTAGGGTACTCTTTTCCTTTTTATTTCACGTATTTTTCAGGTTTGGAAATCGGAGTGATCGGAGAAGACGACCGGAGCTAGGGCTCCGGCGTCGTTGACCGATTCGGACTCCGGCGTAGCTTGCGTGGCGTCATGGCAACTTCTGATTCGTTCTCTCATCCAGCGAGGGCCCACGCGTGCTGACTCTGATTTTCAACATATCCAGGACGCGTCATCGCTTATGTATCATTGTTTCTCACTTTCAAAACACCAAAGACACGTTGTCCCAGTGGTTAAGGCTTGGCTTTTGGAAAGATGCTCTAGCGGTCACGGGTTCGATCCTTCCCAGCGCCGGTTTTTCCTTTTCTTTTCACAAACTCAAACTTAACTCTATTTTCTATATTTCTCTTATTTTTAATATTTTTGCATTATTTTAATTCTTTTCATAATTTTTATTTTGCATTTAAAAATTACCAAAAACATTTTTTCTTTTTACATTATTTTCATAAAAACCTTTATTTAATTTAATAAATTTAAAAATATAATTTTTGCATGCATATTTATTTTATTTTTATTTTAGCATTTAAATCATTATAAATTGCATTTTAATTATTAAATCTTTTCCAAAAATTCCAAAAAAATTATTTTAACTTATTTATCTTATTTCCAGCATATATTAATTTTCTCATATTAAAATTTGCATTTTTCTAACATTTTTCCTCTTATTCAATTCATCTCGTATTTTCCGATTTCTCACACTTTCACGTTGTTCCGATTCGGACGTTTTTCTTTTATCATTTTCTTTTTCCAATTATGTAATTGCTCATGGGATGTAATAGTTTAATTAGGCTTTTATTTTCCGCAAGTTTAAATTATGTATCGCCCCAAAGCCATGTAATAGCGTGAGGTTTATCTTCCGCACCTTTACATTCCGCATTTTACTTTCCGCACCCTTATCAATTGCTAGTAATTAGGCGTGTATGGCAAGATAATAATTGGACATAGCTCACACTAATCTTCGAGATAAAATATCTGAATTTGACACACTTCTTTCACACACGCACCTTAGGGTAATTCTCTCGATGCCTTTCGATTCAAAATGGTCATGTCCCTCGAGCGTAGAGGTATTCTAGCGCCGCCTTCCAAACAAATCATCATAGTCCCTTCGATACAAAGATCATAAGACCCACGATGTCGCCTCCGAATACATGATCTTGACCCTCGATTGTCGCCTACGAAAATGATGATAGTCCTTCGAATGTGCTAGGATACTTCCTACAAGTTGCCTTCTATGACCATCCGATGTCCCTTCAACGTCCGTTTACATCCAACGAATGGAGCTACCTACTAACTAATGGTATGGCTAGCGCTATTCTAAAGGAATGTAGAAGTACAACGAAGCGACCAATTCGTGGGTAAATAAGTCTCTTAGTTGCTTGCTCTATCAAATGCTTTTCACACCACACACTTTCTTTTTCAAAATTCAAATCCTTTTTCAAAACGAAACATTTCCGAACACTTTGTATACACTCCTACATGAGTCATTACAAAGTCAAAGCGAAATGCCTTTTTTCAAAACATTTTTTTTAAACACACAGAAAGCAATTTTAAAAAAGTGATCTAGAGCAACTAAGAGCCCGTAGATAACTACGGATGGAAAGGGGTGCTAATACCTTCCCTTTTCATAACCATTCTCCCGAACTCGAATCTAACGAAGGTCTTTTTACATTACTTTTACCTTCCCTTAATTGGATAAAAATAAAAGTCGGTGGCGACTCTTGCTATCCGCACATTTGGATACAAAATCCTACAAAGTCGGTTCAAGTATCACGCTGGCGACTCTGGGAAACACCCAAAGAGAGAATTGCCTTAGGGATTTCTAGATAACCTTTAATGCTTTCTGTTTGAATTGTATGCTTTATCTTTAAGGGTTGCTTGGGTATTATATTGTTGGGGGATCCTACACCCGGATCCGGGTTTCCTTTTAGGTAAGTGGCATTAGATCATTGCGACCTAGGCGTATAACCGCGGTCAACATGATGGCTACGTTAGCGTGACACTTTGGTTGCCCGATACTCTTCATTCCCAAGTTGAAGAAAGTATTTGGCTTCTGCGTGGTGTCATCAAGCGCTAACTAAACTTTTAGAACCTTAATTGACCCATCTTGGCCATTAGAAGGTAGTGAGATGTCCGGCTTTGGTGTAGACCGAGGTTGGTTGATACTCGATGCTACGCTCATTGAGATTAGACTTTTGGGACATTTTCGATCGACCACTTGGCGTCGTATTGAAATAAGCGCCTCGAGAAAGATCGTGATATGAGATTCCTAGAACCGGTTACTATTATAGGACGGGATGAACCAACTCAAACTTTTGGTGGGGTAATCACCTATACCTCATGCAAGCCTTAACCCTAGGCTCATTGTGTGAATTGTTTGTGTGTGCTAAACATGACATCATGACATCATTCGCATTGCATATCATTTCTAACTATTTCAAGGACCTAGGGATTTATCTTTGCTCTGTTTTGTAGGGTATTATGGCTTCTAGAAAGACTATCCGAATCAACTTCATGGGTATCCCTTCTCAACTCAAAGATTTGGTTTCAGAAATTCCCGACCATGCTCAGTTCGTCAAAAGACATGGTTATCTGCTTGATTTGGTTATCTCCGGTTTTGAAGAAGATATGATGCATGTCCTATTCCAGTTCTTCGATCCGAAACACCATTGCTTTACATTTCCAGATTATCAGTTGGTTCCTACCTTGGAAGAGTTCTCTAAGCTACTTGGGATACCTATTCTTGACCAAATGCCATTTACCGGTTTGGAAAAGGTTCCTAAGTACGAAGACATTGCATCAGCCTTACACCTTAAGCGTTCAGATATTGAAGCCAATTGGGAAACTAGAAGTGGAGTTAAGGGTTTACTTTCCAAGTTCTTAATTAAGAAAGCCCGAGAATTCCTCAAAGTTATGAGTTTCCATGCATTCGAAAATATTGTGGCCTTGCTAATTTATGGTTTGGTTCTATTTCCTAACTCGGATCAATTCATAGATGTCAATGCCATCAAGTTGTTCCTTACCCGCAATCCAGTGCCTACTTTACTTGGAGACATCCTACATTCTCTCCACACTCGTACTACTAAGCGACAAGGAACTCTCATGTGTTGTGTCCCGTTACTTTCAAGGTGGTTTATTTCGCACCTTCCTCCATCAGTTTTGAAGAACGAACAAAGGTTGAGATGGTCTCAAAGATTGATGTCACTCTCTCATTCCGATATCCGTTGGAATCTTTTCTCTCAAAAGGACTTCACATTCATCGAGCGTTGTGGAGAATTCCCTAATGTACCACTACTTGGTATAAGGGGAGGTATTACTTACAACCCTTCTTTAGCTCTACGTCAGTTTGGTTTTGCTCGAAGAGATGGTCCACATGATATGCTTCTCCAAGATGTTGTGTTCGACTACAATCACGATCTCGAATTAGCGAAGGTTTATACATGCTTGGGGCATGGTAAAGAAGGCGATACCAAGACTTTGGGGCACCCGAACCCCATTCCTTGGGAACCTTACCTCAAATGGTTGTGAGCTCGAGCTCAAAACCTCATGATGCCATTCACGCTGTTTTACCGGTAATTATGGAACTGTTGCTATAGGTGGCGTACTATCTCGTTCTCCATCCCGACATGCCTCTCGATTTTGAAGACCTGAAGCGATCCTGGATTCAGCTTAAAGAAGAAAGGGATACCTTTGAAGCTCAGTGTTATGCAAGTGAGAAGAAAGTTCTAGAGTTGACCAAGCTACTTCATGAGGAGCGAAATATCAACGCTTACATCGGCACCAAGAGGAAGCGCCCATGGGAGACTTAGAGCTTTAGGATTTTTTATGCTTTTCTTTTATCGTTTTGAACTATCTCTTGTACTTAAAAAGAAAAAGAGGAATAATAAAAAGAAGTACTAATAAATGTTTGTTCATTGCTTGTTTAACAAATTTAAATCTCTTAGGTCCTTGAAAACATTGCATTGCATTCGCATAAACATTGCATATCATAGCATAAACATTGCATCACAGGTACATTGGAGATTGGTTTTCTCATTTGCTCGCTATTTATTTTAGCAGAAATGGCTCTTGAACAGACTGTCAAAGATCTCCAAGCTCGAATGCCGGTTTCAGATGTTCACCACTTGGTCCAAGGCCAAGAAGATCGAAGAAGCTCATCAACAAGAAGAAGAAGGTTGTTGGTCTCCTCAACATGGGTAGCGTTTCAAAGGGGTCCAAAAGTGGTCGGTCGGATCGAGCTCTCAAGGAAGTGTCCATACCGAGGGAGTACCAAGGGTGATGAAGGTGAGAAGCGTGAGCCAAAGAAAGGAGGAGAGGATCATTCGATTATGGCTACTGAGGAAGATGACAAGTACAAACAACTTGAAGACCGTCTGAATCTTGTGGAAAACTCGAAGATGTCCGGCTGAATTTTGATGATCTGAGTCTTGTTCTGTGTTGTGATTCCTCCCAAGTTCAAAGTTCTCTTTTGCTAAGTATGATGGCATGTCTTGCCCTAAGTGCATTTGAAGTCCTATGTTCGTAAAATCAATCCCCACACGATGAGTAAAGTGGATGCACTATTTTCAAGAAAGTTTGTCCGAACCAGTTGGAATGGTACTATCACTAGAGAATGACCGTATCCGTACTTGGAGTGATTTGGTGATGCTTTCTGACATATGAGTACAATCTTGAATTGACACCCACTCGCATGCAACTACAAAGCATGTCTATGGGTCGTGACGAGAAGTTCAAGGAGTATGCTCGTGGAGAGATCTAGCAAGAGTTCACCACCCTTGTCCAATAGGAGTTGGTTGATATGTTTATGGGAACACCGACAGCCCATTCTTCAATCATCGATTGGAAATTCTTCATCCGGATTCACCGAATGATATTGACAAAGCGCGATGAAGCCGGTATCAAGAGTGGAAAGATCGATAGAGACATCTTCAAATGCGAAGAGATCTTTTGGTGCTAAGAAAGAAGCCAATGCCGTATGGTCGAAAAGCCGAACCAAGACCGACCGCTCAACTGTGGGGTTGTGATCTCCAATCCTACTTCAAAGACAACCTCGGTGAGACAACGCGTAGCGTAACGCGCCACGAAGGCATTTAAGATCAACATGCCATTGTCGCAAGCCTTGCAACACATGTTGAAAGCGAGTGATTACTTTGAGGATCCTCCTCGAATGTCAACACTTCCTCTCAAGTACAATCCAAATGCTAAGTGTGCTTACCATTCCAACAGCCGGCACGACATCGACAATTGTTGGGCTCAAGAACAAGATTCAGATATGATTGAAGCTAAGCATTGAATTTGATCCTCTGTTGAGACTCGAATGTGATCAATGCGCCTATGCCTAACCATGACAAGAGTTCCAATGCTGTCGGTGACGATACTTATGTTTTCAACATAGATGACTTGACCATTCCTCTGATGACCGTTAAGAAGAATTTGTTGCAAGCCGGTGTCAACCCAGGATGCCCAGAGGATTGTCGTTGGTGCCCATCTGCGCCTGATGGTTGTGCTTGGTTGAGAAGACGTGTTCAGTGCATGATGGATAACCGTGAGATACTATTTCTGAAGCCACCTGTGCAGAAGCTGTGTGAAGAAATGTCTAAGTTGAAGATCGACAATGCGAACGAAACTGTGCCATCTGTGTGGGATACCTTGGGGCAACCAAGTGGAAAGTATGATTACATGGTGAAGTACACTGTCCCTGATAGTTACAAGATTCCTATTGAAGATGTTAAGGCGACCGGATGGGGTGACGATTTCCCGGAAGACTATGCTGATGTTAACACCATAAGGATTTCCTCTGCTGATCCTGTGCCTATAGTGGCACCTCTCATTATCACTTCTCCAAGACCTGTGCCATATTCCTCTAACAAAGCTATCCCTTGGAACTATGGAGCTGATGTCTACTATCATGGCGTCAAGCAAGACTCTCTGACCATTGAAGATCTGACCATTGAAGCTACCATTCCTGACATCGACAACATCACCGGATCCAAGGTGACCGAACCGAAGGGTATTCTCCGAGATCTCTCCTCCAAAAGACACGCGACTCCACTCGCATCCCGCTACTCAATCGATATCCCGACTAGAGGAAAGAACCGGTGACTCATCCCGCTCAACCAAGTACCAAAGGAAGTTATCAAGACACTCCAAACAAGAAATGGAGGAAATTCAAGATTATCAAGAAGAGTGACTACAATTTTGTGGAAGCTTAGGACAGACCGTCCAAGATATCCATGCTTGCTCGCTCTTGTGCTCCGAGGCTCATGCTAATGCCTTGGTGAAGTTTTCAAGAATGCTCATGTGCCGCAAGACACCACCACCGTTCGAAGTTTGTATTGCTAGCGGCTGCCAACAACGGCCTAGGCTTCTCGATCGATTTAACTCCTTCCGAAAGAAACATAACAAGGCCTTGCACATCTCTTGAATGCAAGGGTACTACCTTATCTCATGTTTTGGTTGATACCGGCTCGCCTCGAATATCCTTCCGAAGATCGCTTTTGATCGACTTGATGTCGAAGGGTTGGTTCGAGACCCAGTGACATTATTGTAAGAGCTTTTGATGGTTCTAAGCGAAGTACTTGAGAGCTCACTGTTAAAGTCGGTTCCCGGACTTTTGACTCCACTTTCTTTGTCATGGACATCCGTCCCGCTTACTCTTGCCTACTTGGACGCCTTGGATACATGGGGCGTACTACCTTACATCGAAACCAAATACCCGGTGAAAGGAAGGTTGTCACGATGTGGTGAAGAAGAGTATATGGTCATCATCTACATCATTCCGCTATCTCGAGATGGAGGTGAATTCTTGAAACGCCAAGCTTTTGAAACAATACCAGTCGCACTTGACTCTCCCAAAGTTGCACAAGTTCCGCCTAGGATGGCCTCATTGAAAGATGCTCAAGCCTTGTTGAACAAGGAGGTAGTGCTATTTGGGGACAGCCCGATCTTCCGCTCAAATCGACAAGACCGGTTTAGGCTTCACCATCAAAGGTCAAGATGATACGCCGCGAACGTGCCGCCAACTTCCTTTCCGCATCGTCGAGTGGAATCCATGCCATAGAAGACGGCGACAACGACTTCGACATCGCAAGTGGATCTTCCAACCCCGGATCATGGGCTCGGAATTGGAAGACCGAAGGCGTCATACCAATCTCCTTTAGCCGAGTAATTGCTCTTGTTTTGTTTTGCTTTTCGTATTTCTTTATGTTTTGAACAATAAACTTTGAAAGCCTAGTGCCTTGCCGGGCATCATGGCTCGTCGAGGTTATTATCATCGTTTGCGTATTTTCATTCAATAAATCGTTGGAGTTTTGCATTCAATTGTTTGTTTTCTTTCTTTACTTTATCACCCCTTCAAAAGCTATGTGTTTCTTACACACACCCACGTGATACACTGCGAATCACTCCGAATCTCGTTAATAACATGCTATGTGCTAAATATGACTTGATAATCCGATCTACCAAGCCAAGACGAAAGTGACGAAGATTGTGAAGTGCCGGAGAACTTGCACCAACAAGAAGAGCGAGTTATACACACGAAGAGCAAGTTGAGGTTGTGAATTTGACGAATGAAAAGAGATCAAGATAGGAGCGGGTCTTGAGAACAGTGTTAAAGAAAGGTTGGTTCGGATGCTACGAGACTATATTGAGGTTTTGCTTGGTCATACGAAGACATGCCTGGTTTAGACATTGATATTGTGGTACACCGATTGCCAACAAAGGAAGGTTTTCCCAGTGAAATGAAGGTTGTCATGCGTCCCGAGATGTCGAGAAAATCAAAGCGAAGTTATGAAACAGTTCAACGCTGGTTTCTTAGTCACCTCCTATCCCGATGGGTTGCAAATGTGGTACCCGTACCTAAGAAGGATGGTAAGGCGAATGTGTGTGGATTACGAGAAACAAAGCAAGTCCGAAAGACGATTTCCACTTCCTCATATTGATGTTCGTTGACACCGCCAAAGATAAGGTTTTCTCCTTCATGGATGGTTTCTCCGTTACAATCGATCAAAATGGCTCCCAAGACATGGAGAAGACTACTTTCGTTACGGTGGGGCACTTTCGCTACAAGGTTATGCCGTCGGATGAAGAAGGCGCCACTTATGTGCTATGGTGACATTGTTTCATGACATGATTCATCACGAGATAGAGGTCTCGTCGGCGACATGATAGCTCGATCCGATCAAGAAGAACATCTAGATCATTTGCGAAACTATTTGATGATTGAAGAAGTACGATCGAGACTTAATCTAACAAGTGCACCTTTGGAGTCGATCCGAAAACTCCTAGGGTTTGTTGTCGATGGTAAAGGTATTGAAGTTGATCCTCCAAGGTTAAAGCTATTCAAGAGATGCCACCCCGCACCGAGAAGGAAGTCGAGGTTTCTTGGGCCGATTGAACTACATTGCCGATTCATTGCACACTTAATCGCTACTTGTGAGCCAATCTTCAAGTTACTAAAGAAAGATCAAGTAGTGGAATGGAACGATTGCCGATCGCTTGACAAAATCAAGGAATACCTTCGAATCCTCCTTACCGGCCAAAAGACCTCTTATCATGTACTGACATTAGAGAACTCAATGGATGTGGATGGCACATGACAGTCCGGTCAAAAAGAGTGCATATATACCACACCGAGCGATACTAAGACGACGAAGTTGATTTCGGGCGGACTATGGTCTTGATGAGCCTTTCTGGAAATGGCATTGCCATCATTACATCCCCACAAAGTGACATACTCCTTTCACCGCCAGATTATTTCATGGCACGAACAACATGGCATTTCAGCGCAGCATCATGGGAATCAAAGTCGCTATTGACTTAAGAATCAAGTTCTTGCAAGTGTATGGAGACTCGGCTTTAATGATCGGTCAGATTAAGGCGAGTGGGATCGAAGCATCCGAATCTCATTCCATATCGAGCATGTTTTGGGTTTGATTCCCTACTTCAAGAGATTACTTTTGATCATATTCCACGAGAAGAGAATCAGCGGACGCATTGGCTACTATTTCGTCTATGTTCAAGGTTAGATGGGACAACGAGGCTCCCGGATCATCATTGAGAGGTTTGACGAACCAATTGTTATGAGAAGAGAAACCTTGGTACTATGCAAGAGGTTTGAGAGATTTGCCATCTCATCTCAGACCGTAAAACAAAGAATGCGTATCATGGAAGAGTTACACGGCTAATTTGGTACCCACCGTGGACACACCATGGCTAAGAAGATTTTGAGAAAGTTACTATTGGTCTACCATGGAAGTCGATTGTCACACGCTCGATCTTGTCACAAGCCGATTATGCCGACAAAGTGCACGTACCTCCAGTACCTCTGAATGTTTTAACTTCTCCTTGGCCTTTTGCAATGTGGGGCATTGACATGATCGGAGAAATCAAGCCCACAGCCTCCAATGGACATCGTTTCATCCTTGTGGCAATAGATTACTTTACCAAGTGGGTAGAAGCAGCCTCGTATGCATCTGTTACCAAGAATGTTGTGGCTCGATTCATCAAACATAATCTTATCTGTCGGTATGGCACCCCCGAAAGGATTATCACAGATAACGGTTCCAATCTCAACAATAAGATGATCACCGAACTCTGCACGCAGTTCAAGATCAAGCATCACAATTCATCTCCTTACCGGCCTAAGATGAATGGCGCAGTGGAAGCCGCCAACAAGAACATTAAGAAGATTATAAGATGACGTGACTTACAAGGATTGGCATGAGATGTTACCATTTGCTCTTCATGGTTATCGCACTACAGACGAACATCACGGGAAACCCCTTCTCTTGTTTACGGTATGGAAGCCGTCTTACCCATCGAGGTTCGGATACCCTCAACCGAGTCCTCCGGAGGCAGAGTTAGGCGAAGACGATTGGGTCCGCTCGCCATGACCAGATTAATTTGATTGATGAGAACGACTCGCATCCATCCGCCATGGATGATTTATCGAAACGAATGATCGAGCATTTAACAAGAAGGTCAAGCATCGAGTCTACCAAGTCGGTGATCTAGTAGTCAAGCGCATCATTCTTCCACAAGGTGATCCTGGGGCAAATGGACTCCCACCTATGAGGGACCATTTGTAGTCAAGATGATTTTCCTGAGCTATGATACTTAGCACCATGGATGGCGAGGACTTCCCACACCGTGAACGCAGACATAGTCAAAAATACTACACATGAAATAGACCCGCTAGGTCGGCGAACCTAGGCAAAAATAGGGCATCTGGCGAACCAAAAGGTTCGGGCAAAAGTTAAGGATATATACAAAACATGTACACCGCAAGTCGAAAACACGAAAAGGCTTGGGCAAAAAGGGTATCCCAAAACCGAAAGGCGGTCTAGGCAAAAGTTAGGGATTTAAGCGTACGACTATGTTTCTTCCAGATCATCCGCCTGCACTACTATCAGCATTCAAGATTCAAATGGCGAAGATCAGTCTACTCACTTTCTACCGACAGCAAGGAGATGAGATAGTTGAAATATATGAGTACTAGCATAGTTGGAACTTAACGAGATTTGTTTCCGCATAGCTTTTTACCTTTCTTGTGTACAAACTACTTGGCCATACGCCACCTTTCAAATAAACGCAAACTTCTTTCTCTTTACAATTTTTGTTGTTGTCGTTTGCAATAAGTCCAACGTTTGTTTTGAATGATTATATGCACTTGACAATAAAAATCTCTTTGCAAACATACGAAAAGTGGACATGCAAAAGTACTTACTACAGGTTCCAGGAATTGGGATGACGACGAAAGTCAACAAATAGTCCCCCACAGAGCATAAAGGTGTCACCCACAACACACCTTCCCCAGCAGAGTATAAGGGAATCCACGAGCAGCAAATCCACTCAATCGAGCAATGTTACATCAGTCTCCAAGTAGTAACACTTCATCCCCAGCGAATATTTCTCAATCCTCCCCCTTCTCCCGGCAGCGGTATCCAGACCCAAGACTTGGTCAGATAGTGCATCGGAGGAAACATATACCTTTTATTCCCCAGCCAGAGATTACAACGGACTCCAGACTCTTCTAGCCCGGTCTCTCAGCAACCATCAAATGCTCTCCATGAGATCTACACTGAAATCCCAGAGCACCTCCTAAATTTCCTCGCGGGATCTACATACAAGGTCCTCAAGATCGCCTCCGGACTCTCCTCAATAGGTCTATATATGAGATCTCCGACAACGAGCCTCTCAAATCTCTACCGTCCTCAACAATGTCTAGACCCAAGACTTGGTCAAATAGTGCATCGGAGGAATCCAGACATCTTTCTTCTCCTTCAAAAGGTGGTTCTCACCTACAATTCCCAAGCGAAGTCAAAATCTTCAAGCGAACATCCGCATCTTCTTCAAGATGGATATGTTTTGAAATATCACAACATCCATCATTCATACATTTCTCATAAAGTCATAATTCATGCATATGTCATTCATATACATCATGCATCATATTTTGCATAAGACTAAAAATATTCTATATAAAGTTTCTCTTGTTTTCTCCAAAAGCAGTAATGACCGACGCAAACAGTCCAGATTAAGCCCCGAGCCGACGGAAAACTATCCGAGACCGCAAACAGGTCCAGATTAAGCCCGAACCGACGGAAAACTATCGAAAGACCGCCGACGATCGGTCCAGATTAAGCCCGAACCGACGGAAAACTATCCGAAAGACCACCCGTTATCCTCCGATAATGCAATGGATCAACACCGATGCACAACAGGAAGCTATCCACATTCTTGCCAATTACAATCTCTCCGAGTAATCGACGAAGATTTATTTCGATTATCAAACGACTACGAGTCTAGCGTACGACTCAGTTGCCTTGGATGGCATCTTAAGCCCATCTCCTCTCCATTCCAGGAACATCTACAGAGTCTAACGTACGGCTCGCTCCCCAGCATCGACCTTTCCAGATGGCATCTTAAGCCCATCTCCGTCAGCTCTCCTATTTAACGACTCCGAGTCTAGCATACGACTCGTTCCCCAGCGAAGTCTCCAACTTCTCCAAATGGCATCTGTAAGCCCATTCCCGCATAATCCACCAACAGCGAGTGCAAATTTTCAGGTGTACTCGGTGTTCAATCATCTTCTACCTCCAGGTCACGAAAGACAAGCATGTCAATCTAACCCTTCCAGTACAAGAAGATTGAACAGGGGCAGCTGTCATACCCCAAAATTTGCCCTCCATCTTCTCAAAAGATTTCATACATCTATGCTCAAGGATTCCTCAAGAGTTGATCAGACAAACTCTCTCCTAGACAATCAACTCAAACTAGGGTTTGGTATCTCTCAAGTCAAGATGGATTTCCAACATCTCCAATGGCCTTCATGCCTCCTCATATGCTTCAAAGATTCTCCATGTCAAGTTTCAAGCCTTCAAGTCACCCTTGCGGGGTGGAAAATGTGGGTCAAAACTTGATTTTTGGTCAACATCTTCATTTTGAAGTAACATTCATCATTTTATCAAGGGTTGATCATGATTCATCAAGAAAACTCAAGATTTGCCCAAAAGTCAAACTTTCTAAATTAGGGTTTCTAGATGAAAAGTCAACTGAACTTTGACTGATCATAACTTTCTCATACTTTCTCAGAAATTTTTCCACCACCTCTTGTTTTGAAGGAAATTCAATTCTCTACAAGAATGTCCAAAAAATGCTTCATTTGAGAGGTATAGCTCAAAACATTACAGGTCATTTTCAAAGTCAACAAAAAGTCAACTTTTTGTTTTGAAGATATATTGAGCATGGTAACTCCAATTGAGATGAGACCAAAAGCATTGGTTAGAGGACTCTTAGAGCTTTCCAAAAAGTCCAAGAACACTCAAAAATGTGGAAAATTGAGCAAGATACACTATTCAGAAGTTGGGCAATTTTGGACAATTGCACAAAAGGATATTTTGGTCAAATTGCAAAATTTTCCAAATGGGCCTATAATCTTTTGATCCAAACTTGTTCATGATGTTATTCTTGACCCATAAAAGCTTGGCATTGGTGATTTTCTATTTTCATGGTTTATATTTGAATTTTACAACATTTAATTCAAAAATAAATTATGTAAAATATGAAAATTAAGTTATTTTTTCAATTAAGTTGGATTTATATCTCTCTTAATGTCCAAGAAAGCCCACACCATTTACCAAATTCGTGCAAGCCATGGCATTGATGAGAAAATCATATTTTCTTCAAAATTTGATTTGATTTTCAAAGAAAATATTTGCACATTCAATTCCCAATCTTTTTTCCTTGTTTTTTCCCTTCCAAAACCTCCTATAAATATCAAGCAATACACACAAGCCAGAGGACGGAAACCCTAACCTAAAAAGAACCCAAACTCTTGCAAATTTTCTCAAGAAACTTGAAAATTCGAATTTTATTCTCCAGCCTTTCTCAACCTCTTCCAGCCATCCAAACGTGCTCAGGGGGTAAGTATGAGTAAGAATACATCATTGGTATTGATTAAAGCAAGCTAAATCGTGTTACATACATGCATACATAATTGATTTCTCTTGAATTCGTATTTTTATTACCAGCCTGTTTTAATTGATTCTAATGCTTGCAATGTGTTCATGAGGTTCCACTGGTTTGATCTGGGTCATCGTTTTGATGCTTGTACGTTAGAAACACGATTTGCCATTATTAGGGCTTTTGGAACTGTTTCGTTCGAACCGGTTGATACAGGCCTTTTCAGGCGAAACTAGCACCACCACCGTGTTCGCAGCCCTCGATTTAGGGGTAGGGTACTTTTCCTTTTATTTCACGTATTTTCGTGTTTGGAAATCGGAGTGATCGGAGAAGACGACGGAGCTAGGGCTCCGGCCGTTGACCGATCGGACCGCGTAGCTTGCGTGGCGTCATGGCAACTTCGATTCTCTCATCCAATGAGGGCCCACGTCGTGACTCGATTTTCAACATATCCGGACGCGCCGCTATGTATCATTGTTTCTCACTTTCAAAACACCAAAGACACGTTGTCCCGATGGTTAAGGCTTGGCTTTTGAAAGATGCTCTAGCGGTCACGGTTCGATCCTTCCCAGCGCCGGTTTTTCCTTTTCTTTTCACAAACTCAAACTTAACTCTATTTTCTATATTTCTCTTATTTTTAATATTTTTGCATTATTTTAATTCTTTTCATAATTTTTATTTTGCATTTAAAAATTACCAAAAACATTTTTCTTTTTACATTATTTTCATAAAACCTTTATTTAATTTTATAAATTTAAAATATAATTTTTGCATGCATATTTATTTTATTTTTATTTTAGCATTTAAATCATTATAAATTGCATTTTAATTATTAAATCTTTTCCAAAAATTCCAAAAAAATTATTTTAACTTATTTATCTTATTTCCAGCATATATTAATTTTCTCATATTAAAATTTGCATTTTCTAACATTTTCTCTCACATCACAGATTTAATTTTCTTTTTCATGTAATTGCTCATGGGATGTAATTGTTTAATTAGGCTTTTATTTTCCAAGTTTAAATTATGTATAGCCATGTAATAGCGTGGTTTACACCTTTAGCTTTCTTATCAATTGCTAGTAATTAGGCGTATGGCAAGATAATAAACATATCTGAATTTGACACACTTCTTTCACACATGCACCCTTAGGGTAATTCTCTCTCGATGCCTTTCGATTCAAAATGGTCATGTCCCTCGAACGTAGAGGTATTCTAGCGCCGTCGCCTTCCAAACAAATCATCATAGTCCCTTCGATACAAAGATCATAAGACCCACGATGTCGCCTCCGAATACATGATCTTGACCCTCGATTGTCGCCTATGAAAAATGATGATAGTCCCTTCGAATGTGCTAGGATACTTCCTACAAGTTGCCTTCTATGACCATCCGATGTCCCTTCAAACGTCCCGTTTACATCCAACGAATGGAGCTACCTACTAACTAATGGTATGGCTAGCGCTATTCTAAAGGAATGTAGAAGTACAACGAAACGACCAATTCTGAGTGGGTAAATAAGTCTCTTAGTTGCTTGCTCTATCAAATGCTTTTCACACCACACACTTTCTTTTTCAAAATTCAAATCCTTTTTCAAAACGAAACATTTCCGAACACTTTGTATACACTCCTACATGAGTCATTACAAAGTCAAAGCGAAATGCCTTTTTTCAAAACATTTTTTTTAAACACACAGAAAGCAATTTTAAAAAAGTGATCTAGAGCAACTAAGAGCCCGTAGATAACTACGGATGGAAAGGGGTGCTAATACCTTCCCTTTTCATAACCATTCTCCCGAACTCAGAATCTAACGAAGGTCTTTTTCTGTTACTTTTACCTTCCCTTAATTGGATAAAAATAAAAGTCGGTGGCGACTCTTGCTATCCGCACATTTGGATACAAAAATCCTACAAAGTCAGTTCACCGTATCACAAGCGCTAATAGAAAAGAATCTGATACAGACAAGATCACCACCTCCGGTCCCAAAAAAATTGCCATGGTGGTACAAAACGGACGTATCTTGCCCTTTTCACCAAGGGGCACCAGGCCATGACCTTGAGCATTGCATAGCATTAAAGGCAGAAGTACAGAGATTAGTGAGATCTAATCTTCTTTCCTTCAGAAATACAAGTCCGAACGTGCAAGCCAATCCGCTTCCCAGTCACAGTGGACATTCAGTGAGTTTGATACTGAGAAATACAGACAGGTATCTCGTTACAGACGTAAACCCTGATCAGAGGAAACTTGGTGCATCTCCATGAAGCATACAGTACAATGAGCACCTTCACTAAGCACGATTACACAGCTTGCCACATCTGCTCCAAGGATCTTCAAGGATGTCCCACCGTAAAAGCAGACATTCAGCGATTGTTAGATATTGGTGATCTACAGATCTACAGAAACAGAGATGACCATGACGTAAATATAGTAGGGCATTTCCCGCATGAGCTTTTAGTCTCAGATATCAACTCGGAAAACCCCGAAGTAAACGTTATCATCCCTTGTTTCAACATACCCAAACATGTGGAGATTGAATGCAACAGTTCCAGCACCCCAGAGTCTCCTTTGGT
Source organism: Vicia sativa (assembly GCA_021764765.1). Taxonomy (NCBI): domain Eukaryota; kingdom Viridiplantae; phylum Streptophyta; class Magnoliopsida; order Fabales; family Fabaceae; genus Vicia; species Vicia sativa. The sequence goes on from CM038795.1 coordinate 265,394,133, forward strand.
GATTTGCCTACCCGGTCCTGTTCCATACAGTTCTGCCAAAGCAATTCCTTACCAATACAATGCAACCCTGATAGAGGATGGGAAGGAGAAACCCATGCCTACTCTTCCAGCTAATGTCAATATAACAGAAATCGGATGAGTGACACGAAGTGGACGAGTACATACTCCATTACCACTAAGATCGCCTGCAGTTCCTGTTATCAGACAAAATCCAGTTAACATATCTTTCGAGAATCCTGCAACGATTCCCGTTGTTAACCCAAGCACAAATGTTGGTCTTCCTGATAAAGCCGCACAACGACTTTGATGAGATACTAAAGTTAATCAAGAAAAGTGAATACCGAGTTGTGGATCAACTGATGCAGACTCCTTCCAAGATTTCAATACTGTCTCTGCTCCTCAACTCCGAAGCTCATCGAGAAGCTTTAATGAAGGTACTAGACCAAGCCTATGTAGACCATGATGTGACTACAGACCAGTTTGGAGGTATTGTCGCCAACATAACAGCTTGTAATAATCTAAGTTTCAGTGACGAGGAACTTCAAGAGGAAGGGAAAGACCACAATTTGGCCTTGCACATCTCAATGATTTGCCAATCAGATTCCCTGTCCAATGTATTGGTAGATACTGGTTCATCTTTGAACGTAATGCCGAAGATGACACTCGCTCTCTTGGCTTACAAAGGGACACCAATGAAGTTAAATGACATAGTAGTAAGAGCTTTCGATGGATCAAGGAAGTCAGTTATTGGGGAAGTTGATCTCCCGATGACAATTGGTCCGCACACTTTCCAAATTACTTTCCAAGTCATGGACGTACACCGCTTCTGATTGTCTACTAGGAAGACCTTGGATCCACGAGGGGAGAACTTCTACTCTCCATCAGAAATTAAAATTCACAGTAAATGGAAAGTTGGTGACCATCAGTGGTGAACAAGCTTTGCTTGTAAGTCATTTGTCCAATTTCTCTTTCATCACAGCTAATGACATTGAAGGGACACATCTCCCAGAATATCCGTTAGAAGATGAGTCTACCAGCAAAAACAGATCATCTATCTCTTCGTATAAAGAAGCGGCACAGATGGTGAAAGATGGCAATGCTGAAGGATGGGGACATGTAATCAAACCTGTCAAAAACGAAACAAAAGCCGGACTCGGGTTCACACCCGTATTCTCCAAAGACAAGCAAAAGGATGAAGCACTTCGTCCAATCAAAGAAGTATTCAGCAGTGGGGGTTTCTTAAACCCCGTTCTCCAAGAGGTTAGCGTTGTCACCATTGAAAATGATGAAGAGGATCCCTCTGAATCTGAAGAGTGGATCACTTATTTAAACAGCCCTGAATATGTGTCTCAAGAGGAATTGTGCCAGATCAATTCAAAGACATGTCCCGCAGACATGAAAATCCACGTCCTTAAAGTTTGGGATACCTTGGGAGAACCAAGCGGTAAATTTGACTACATGGTAAAGTATACTGCGCCAGAAAGCTCGAGAATCAGAATTGAAGATATCCAACCCACAGGATGGGGTGATTCTTTTGATTATCCTAGTCAATCAGAGGAGGTATACTCGTCTTCTCAGTCTAATCAGCCAATCGAGGTCCCGAATGAAGATCTCTGCTTTAACACGCCTGTGGAATTCACTAAACCAGATCTGGATTATCACTACATCAACATGATCACTGAAGATCAAGAGTACGACTCGGGATACGAAGTGGAAAGTGTCGCCGACAACGAGTCTCTTCACTCTGAAGATTGGAGGGTACATCCTCAGAATTCAACACAAAGATCAACAGGAAGCACATATGTTGTATCCCATACTTCCCGATCTATTCATCAAGCGGAAGAAGCGCTTTAGCGACGAAGGCAAAGTCCGTCGTCCGTAGTCTTCAAACCCAAACAACGACCAAAGTCTACTCAAGGGTTAAACCAAAAGGAAAATTACCAGAATACCTCGACTTCCAAGGAGTTCGTCACTACTGGAAACCCGTTGAAGTTCGGACTAACGCTCCTAGTTCTAAGTAGTTTATCTTTGCTTTTTGTTTTGAACTCTCACTTCGCCCAAAGTGAAGAGATGTTTTATAAGGGTTTAGCTTTTAAATAATCTCTCTTTGTCTTGCCCAAGACAAATGAGTTTGTATTTTAGGGCCCTGTTTCATATTGTGAATCATAAATAAAATGCGTTGTTTTGATTCCACACTTTGTGTTTATTTTTCATTTTACCCTTTCCTGGAAATGATAATCCTAAAAAAAACAATAAAATAAAAAAAAATCTTCAAAAAAAAAAAAACTTTTAATCTGCATACACTTTCACATTAACTTTCTTAAAAAAAAATGATGATAAGGAGTTAATTAATCAAACATAAATCAAATATGCAGAGATTAACAGATGGACAAATCCATTGAAAGCAATAACTCTATGCTCTCTCCCAACTTCGAAATCCCCTGTGAAGTCGCCGAGGAAGAAGTTGAAGAAGAGATCCCAGATAAAATTTCTAGACTGCTAAAGCACGAGGAAAGGATCATTCAACCTCACAAAGAAACTCTAGAAGCAATCAACTTGGGTTCTGAAGAAGACAAAAAAGAAGTAAAAATCGGAGCTTCACTCAACAGCAATGTTAAGAGCAAACTGATAGATCTTCTCAAAGAATATGTTGATGTGTTCGCTTGGTCCTACCAGGACATGCCAGGGTTAGATACCAGCATCGTGGAGCATCACTTGCCGTTAAAACCAGAGTGTCCACCAGTTAAGCAAAAACTGAGAAGAGTTCACCCTAATATGGCTGATAAAATCAAAAAGGAAGTTCAAAAACAGCTCGACGCAGGTTTTCTCGTCACTTCTGAATATCCTCAATGGCTAGCCAACATAGTACCTGTCTCCAAGAAAGACGGGAAGGTCAGAATGTGTGTTGACTACCGGGATCTGAACAAGGCAAGTCCGAAATACGATTTCCCGCTTCCGCATATTGACATGCTAGTGGATAGCACTGCAAAATTCAACGTCTTTTCCTTCATGGACGGTTTCTCTGGCTACAATCAGATCAGAATGGCTCCCGAAGACATGGAGAAGACATCCTTCATCACGCCATGGGGCACTTTTTGCTACAAAGTAATGCCGTTTGGATTAAAGAATGCTGGCGCAACTTACCAAAGGGCAATGACTACTCTCTTTCACGATATGATGCACAAAGAGATCGAAGTCTACGTAGACGACATGATAGCAAAGTCTGACACTGAAGATGAGCATATAGACTATCTCTTAAAATTGTTTCAACGACTAAGGAAATTTCAGCTCCGCTTGAATCCTAACAAATGCACCTTTGGGGTAAGATCTGGAAAACTCCTAGGTTTCATCGTCAGTCAAAGAGGTATTGAAGTGGACCCTGACAAAGTCAAGGCTATTCAAGAAATGCCTACGCCACATACAGAGAAGAAAGTAAGAGGATTTCTTGGACGGTTGAATTACATCTCCAGATTTATCTCTCAAATGACTGCTACCTGTGGGCCGATATTCAAACTTCTCCGCAAGAATCAAGAAGTTGTATGGACAGAAGATTGCCAAAAGGCTTTTGACAGTATCAAGGAATACCTGTCAGAACCACCAATATTGATTCCTCCAGTCGAAGGAAGACCGTTAATTCTATACCTTACCGTGCTAGAAGAATCCATGGGCTGCGTACTTGGACAGCAAGATGACACCAGTAAGAAGGAGCATGCCATCTACTACCTGAGTAAAAAGTTCACAGACTGTGAAACTCGTTACTTCATGCTCGAGAAAACATGCTGCGCTTTGGTGTGGGCTTCAAAACGTCTCCGCCAGTATATGATCAATCACACGACTTGGTTAATCTCCAAAATGGATCCAATCAAGTACGTCTTTGAAAAGCCTGCCTTAACCGGGAGAATCGCTCGATGGAAGATGCTATTATCTGAGTATGACATTCAGTACCGTGCTCAAAAAGCGGTCAAAGGAAGCATTCTCGCCGATCACTTGGCTTATCAGCCGCTCAACGAGTACCAATCTCTCAAGTTTGATTTCCCTGACGAGGATGTTATGTACTTAAAGATGAAAGATTGCGACGAACCGCAGCCCGGAGAAGGACCAGACCCAGAATCCAGATGGGGCCTAATCTTTGATGGAGCAGTTAACGTTTTTGGCAATGGAATTGGGGGCAGTCATTATCACCCCCCGAGGGTTCTCATATCCCATTCTCCGCCAGATTGCTATTTGATTGCACCAACAACATCGCAGAATACGAAGCTTGCATCATGGGTATTGAAGAAGCCATCGACTTGAGGATCAAGATCCTTGATATATACGGAGACTCAGCCCTTGTGATCAATCAAATCAAAGACAAGTATGAAACTCATCATCTTGGTCTAATTCCTTACAGAGATTATGCAAGACGTTTGTTGACTTACTTCAACAAAGTTGAACTGCATCATATCCCTCGAGATCAGAATCGGATGGCAGACGCCTTAGGTACTCTATCTTCCATGTTCAAAGTCAACGATTGGAATGATATGCCTAAGATTCGCATCAGACGCCTTGAAAGACCTGCATATGTATTCGCAACTGAAGCAGTCTTCGACGATAAACCGTGGTTTCACGACATCAAACGTTTCCTTCAAACATGAGAGTACCCACTCGGGGCATCATACAAAGATAAGAAAACTCTAAGGAGACTTTCTCGAAACTTCTTCCTCAATGAAGATGTGCTATACAAAAGAAACTTCGACATGGTTCTGCTCAGATGTGTCGACAGACAAGAAGCAGACACGATCATCCATGAAGTGCATGAAGGATCTTTTGGAACCCATTCTAATGGGCATGCAATGTGCAGGAAAATCTTGAGAGCAGGATACTATTGGATAACGATGGAATCTGATTGCTGTAAACATGTCAAGAGATGTCACAAGTGCCAGATCTATGCAGATAAGATCCATGTGCCACCAACTCTACTCAACATTCTCTCCTATCCACGGCCTTTCTCCATGTGGGGCATTGATATGATTGGGATAATTGAACCAAAAGCGTCCAACGGACATCGCTTCATTCTAGTGGCTATTGATTACTTCACCAAATGGGTCGAAGCAACATCTTACGCCAACGTTACAAGACAAGTGGTTGTGAGGTTCATCAAGAACAACCTCATTTGCCGATATGGAGTTCCAAGCAAGATCATTACAAACAATGGATCAAACTTGAACAACAAAATGATGAAAGAACGGTGTGAGGAATTCAAGATCGAGCATCATAACTCATCTCCTTATCGGCCAAAGATGAACGACGCCGTTGAAGCTGCCAACAAAAACATCAAAAAGATCGTCCAGAAAATGGTCATCACTTACAAAGACTGGCACGAAATGCTGTCATTTGCTCTACATGGGTATCGTACTTCCGTACGCACTTCAACAGGGGCAACCCCCTTTTCTCTAGTATACGGCATGGAAGCAGTGCTCCCCGTAGAAGTTGATATTCCGTCAATGAGAGTTCTCATGGAAACCAAACTATCTGAGGCCGAATGGTGTCAAAGCAGATACGACCAGTTGAACTTAATCGAAGAAAAGCGCCTGACCGCTCTGTGTCATGGACAACTGTATCAAAGAAGAATGAAGAAAGCTTTTGACAAAAAGGTCCGACCTCGTGAATTCCAGAAGGCGACCTCGTGCTTAAAAAGATTACGTCTTTTCAACCGATTCTAGGGGCAAATTGACTCCTAATTACGAAGGCCCATACATCGTCAAAGAAGCTTTTCGGCGGTGCTATGACTCTCACAACCATGGACGGTGATGAACTCCCGCATCCGTGAATGATGCGTCAAAAAATACTTTGTCTAATAAAACAAAAGAACATCGGTAAGTCGAAAACCGAAAAGGCGGCTTAGGCAAAAATGAGCTCGGTGGATTGAAAACACGAAAAGGCGATCCAGCAAAATTAGAGACAATAAAAAAATATCACGATAGATTGAAAACACGAAAAGGCAATCTAGGCAAAAATAAGGATACAAAAAATGACAAAGTAAGCGCAATCGCCCATTCATCAATCGAAGAATCTTCCATCAACGGATCTTCAATCAAATCTTCTGAAGCAACAAGTACAGTGGGAATTCGAAGTTGTTAGGGATAATAGTGGTTATTTACTTTCAATGTAGCCTTTTCCCAATAAATTATCATTTCCAACTTTTGTAAATAGCTCATGGAATCACGCCTTTGGCTGATTACCATTCTATCAATAAATTTGAGCCTTGTGCCTTTTATTTGCAATCCTTACTTTATTCTGTTTTGCAAAATAACGCTTTTTATTGTGAAAATCACTTTTCGAAACTAAAAAAGTTTTAAATGAATTTTTACTTCAAAATTTTGAAACAAAAAAGAAAAAATGTTCCTTTGAAACTATGAACACGGAAAGAACTTCGACAGTCTCTCCATAAGTGTCTCGATCTCCGAAGAATAGAATGGCTGCTACAGAAGTCTTCTCCTCAGCAGAAATTATCAAAGGACGGTATTCTTACCCAAAAAAAAAAAAGAATTCCCAACAAAGTTGCCAATGAAATGCCTTTCTTCGAAAGTTTAAAGCATGCAACTCAGATCCTTCATCAGCAACGTCTAACACCATTGCTGCAGATATTGCTAAGTATTTGTTCGAACTGTGACGCTGTCCGTTTCCCAAATGCCTCTTTAGTGTCTTTGTCAAGTATTGTTAGAATGCAAATAACATTCATGACATTCATACATAATAGCATCATTCATGCATTTTTGCATTCCTCAAAATGTTTGCTTTCATATCACTGGTGTAAATCACACTTACTCATGTAAGTACAATTCTATCCCCAGTAGATTATCCCCAAACAGAGAAATACATCTTTTCTCTCTCCTGTTCCCCAGCTGAGATCATTCCTCATCAGGAACAAAGTTTTGATTGACCCTTTCTTTCCAGTTCATTCCTGGATAGAACCCTGTCTATAATCAACAAAGCAGTAAGCAATAGCCTCATCATTTGAGCCGCTTATTTTTCTCTTCATTCCTAAACTTGTCATGAAAGTTTGTTCTTCTCAACAAGGTCAAATCACGACCATACGAGAAATCTCTCAGCAGTTGTCTTTCTGTCTAAAAGAAAACCTGTGTCTTCCAATCAAAATGCCCGCGTCTTCTCAAAAGAGAGATCCTCGGCAAGATTTTATTCAAGAAAGTAGAAACTCATTTGAGTTCTGTTTCTTTCACTGTCTGTTATTCACAAGGCTGAATACCCAGTAATATATCTCAAAGATTTACCTTGTTATAGTTATCACTTTGCTGATAATTGGTAATATCTTCAAAACTCATTTTGAGATCTGTTTCCATCATTTGTCTGTTGTTCACAAAGCTGAATATACATCAATTTTCTAAAGATTTACCTTGTTGTAGTTATTACTTTGCTGATAATTGGTAATATCTTCATAACTCATCACCATACCATATCACAAGGCTGATAATTGGTAATATCATTTTCACTTACCTTAAACATTGTCACGAGGCTGACAGAAGGTAATCTCTCTATTCCCAAAATGAAACAGATATTCACATGTTTTGTGAATTTCTTTTTCCCCAGCGAGACATATTGCGTGTTTCCCAACAAACAGGGTCCTCTTTTCTCAAACAGGTCGAGTCATCCTCACAAGTTTTTTCCCACCATGTAATTTCTTTGATATCATCTGGGTAAAACTTTTACAATCATTTTGCATCATCCGCATCTTTTGGTATCTTAGGTCCAAAATTTGCGTATTCTGATATTTAAGTCTCTTTACACCTATCAAAACAAAGATATTCATCTTCATCTTTCAGGTTAAAGAAATTTAAATAGGGGCATCTGTCATACCCCAATTTTTGACCTAATATACCACCTTACATTTGCATCATTGCATAACTAACAGTTCAGACAGCATTAATCGGGTGTAGCATTCACAGGTCAAAATTAGGGTTTCATCAGATTTTCATCTGATTCAAGAGGCAACCAATTAGGGTTTGAGTTTTTACTCACCTCCTTTGATCTATCTTGATCAAATCATCAACCTCTGATCATCAGATATCCAATTTTTCTCATTGATCAATCGAGGATCGACCAATTAGGGTTTTGATCGGGGATGAGTATTCTCTGATTTTTTGAGCAATGAATGACTTTTTTGGCTAGAGATTGATCATTATATCTTAGATACAACATCTTGACCTAATTTCTGGATTCAAAACATCACAGAAGTTCACAGACTTCATCAGTCAATTTCAGAAACATCTGATGAAAATTCATCTGCACAGAAAAGTCAAACTTTGACTTTTGGTCAAATTTTTCAAAACAAAACTTTTTCAATCATCAAAATACTTCAAATGATCCATCATGATCATAAAAAATCAAAGAATTTGGAAAAGTCAACAAAAAGTCAAAAATTCCAACACTTAGAAAAATTTCCAAGTGTTAAAATTTCTTATTTTTTTCAAACTTCATGGCATTTTTTCACATAGTTCCATTTTGAATTGGGAAAAACTCAAAACATGAAAGTTGTAGCCCTTGAAACAAGCTTTCCAAAATGTCCAAGAACTCTCAAATCCATGGAGTCTAGATATACGTTTGAAATTGAAACATAAGGCTCCATGATCATGGTTTTTCAAGGTCAAAACTTCACATTTAAAGGTCATTTTGTGATTTCTTCATCTAGAAGCAATGCCACCTTGCCAAATGGAGTTTAGAGCTGATAAATATCAGCTAGAGATAATTGAGAAGAGATAAGATCAATTTGTGATTTTCACACATGGTAAAAAGAGGAAGCTTCCTTTTTCCTTTTGAAAAAGTCTTTCTTGCCCTTTAAGGCATCTTTGAATTACAAAGCCTTGTACTTGTGCCTAACATTTTTAGAACTATTGGCCTATAAATAGAGCATCATTTTCAAGTTCAAATCACACCAAAGCAATGCAAATCCATGCTTTCTCTCTACTTCCTTCAAATTCAAGCAACATAGTGCAAAAGTGAGAAACATTGCAATTCTAAAAACTTGTGAAAACCATGATGAAATTTGGTGTCTAATACATTTTATAATCAATATGGAACATGTTTGAAGCATAAAATTAACACAAGAACCACTGAAAATCAGATTTCACATTTCATGATCCAAGATTGCCAAAACTGCCTTAGCATTCGAATTTAGAGTTTGGCTTGAACAAGTTGTGTTTTAATCACTCAAACATCATCTACAAACATCATAGGGATGATCCAGATCAATAACCAACAACTATAACATGTCTAACATCAAAATCGAGCTTCCATTTTCAGACTGTGCAGGTGGACTTGGCTGGAGTAATTCAAAGTGATTCAAAGCAAGCAGACCATTCCTACAGCTTCCACATAGGCCGATGATGCTATAGCAATCACAAAACAAGTTCTGGAAACACTCTAACACCTCCTTCGATCTCAGCTTGAACAGGTATGAACTCAAACTTCAATCCCATGATTCCTTGCATTTAAATGAAAAAGCTCATGGCCATTTGTTTTATGCACTTAACACGATCATAAACCCTCAAACAAATTGAAAAATCATCAACCATACATCATTTAATTTAGAATTTTCAGTTCTAGGGTTCTTCACGATTTCTGGAAATCCAATCGTGTTAGACCAAAAATAAATGCAATTAACATCCACCATCGTGTTCCTTGTGAAAAATCGAGCAACTTTCATGTTTACTTCATCTATTTTCATTGAGAAACGAAGATTATAGCATGGATTATAGGATCTGAGAATCAAAGAGGAAGAACATGGCTTCGCGCGTGTTCTTGAGTTTTTAAATTCAAATTTTCCAATATGTTATATACACGTGTTTTGATTCACAAACATAAAACACGCTTGTCCCGGTTGCCGCTTGCTCGTAGTCCTTTGTGCCACGTAGCCACCCCAATGGTCATGGGTTCAACTCTCCAAAGGACCATTTCTTTTTAAAGCTTTTCATATTTTTTTCATTTTTGTTACAAACTTCAACATTTTTTTAACCAATCAAAACTCCTCATTTTGAGGTGTTTTTTGTACACTTGTCAATAAATACATCTATTTTATGATTGTGCAAAAATTTTCAGGAAAAACTTTCATCTGATTATGTTTTAATCGAGCCGAAAACGACGCTTTTGAACACTTTTCAAAACACCTTTAAAAGGTGATTTTTTCAAACTTTCGACTTCCGATTCTTTTCAAAACTTCTCATAAACAAACCTCACATTTCAAAACATTTTCAAAATCATTTTTCAAAACTTTTCATTAAACTTGCACATTTTTTCCATGATCGATCCGATTTAAACGATAAAACCGAATTCGTTTTCTCTCGAATTTCTTAATCGATCATGGGCCTCCCTCACGGTGTAAGTCCCATAACATTCTTTTATGTACATAATATTTCTTTGTACATATCAAACTCTTTTCAGATACATACAAATTTTTATCTGTACATAACACAGATACCTTTTATACTCAAGTACAGACAAACTTCTATCGTTTGTTTTCACTTCACTTGTGTATACATAAACAAAACATTCTTTTATGTACATACATATTTTCCCTGTACATATCAAATTCTTTTTATACTCATACAAATCTTTGTCTGTACATAATACAGATACTTTTCACAGATAAATTTCGATCGCTCGTTTTTGTTTCGTCTGTACATATACATTGAATACCATAGATATTAAAAGGAGCATTATTCCTCGTGAAACTGCTTTTAAAACCAATGGGCCTCCCTTATGGTGTAAGTCCCAACCCTCCTCTGTACATCCATCTTTGTCTGTACATAAATACTCGTTTGTGTACATATTTGCTTCCTTGTACACAATTCAAACTTGTAAATAATCAAGTTACGCTCGTTTTAAACGTTCGTTCCACAAACACTTGTTTATATTTCAAATCATAAACTCTTGTAAATAAACATCATGCATTGTTTATATTTCCTTCATAAACTCCTGTGAATACATATCACACACACACACTTGTTTATACAACTGTCTAATTATAACATAACAATTAGTCTAACCAATAGGTTCCCCACAGTTGTAGCCTCCGCTTGGGCTTTATACAAGATAACTCTCCCCACAGAGTTAGCCTCCTCTTAGGCTTCATATAAGAAAACTCATTCATCTGAGTTTAGCCTCCGCTTAGGCTTCATATAAGACAACACTCCCCTGTTGAGTCAGCCTCCTCTTGGGCTTCGTTCAAAAGAACTCCTCATTGAGTTTAGCCTTCTCTTGGGCATCATACAATGAAAGAGACCAGGAAATCTCTTAACAGCCTCCTATTGGGCTTCCAATACAAAGAATCACCCGCGTTAGGATAGAACCCAGAGAGTATAATTTCCCGGTGAAATTGCTCTTAATTCCAAAAGGATGGTTTCCCGGTGAAATCCCTTTTAAAACAAAGCCAGCCATACCCTATAGCTTCCTTTTGAGCTTCATACAAGGACCCTCGATGACCCTCAGAATGCCTCCTCTTGGGCTAACAATACAAGAACCCATGGGCTTCTTAAAAGCATCCCCTAAATCCAAATCAATTTCTCCTCGAGATTTAGACTTTTATCATCTCTATGGAAGAAGTATCTCATCTATCACATCACATACAGTCAAAACTTTTTTCAAACTTTTTCAAACTCTTTTAAAACAAAAACATCTCTTAATTGTAAGTGGTAACGCTTGTACACTCAAGCAAAACACCCAATACTTACAGTTAAAAGATTCAATCATCTTTTTCAAACATCTTTCTTAAACATGTAAGTGGTAACACTTGTACGCTCAAGCAAAACACCTGTAACTTACGATGAAAGATCTTAATCAATCAAACTTTTCAAAAATGTATGTGATGAAATAGATTAGATACATTTTTCATTGAGATGACATTCGTCTGTGTCTCTTACTAACATCCCGTTGCTTTCCACTAGCATAAGTGGGAACTACGATTGCTCTGACTTTCTCAACATCCTTTTGAGAATACGTAGGCACAAGGTCTCATCCTTGCCGAGCAAATTTCTTTCTCCCTCAGACCAAACAAACCATAGATCCCTGTAGATCCGAGCTACAAATGCTTTGATTCCCACTAGGGGATATGTATGCAGAAGATCCACAGATCTTTGCGAGCACAATAATAATAAACACTAGGATCCCACATAATCTATCATTCTTAAAATCCCAAAGGAGAAACTTTCCCAATCATAGAAATAGCAATTAAAAAACACACAAACATATCAAATATATTCATATATAAAGCTATAGATAACTATATATATTTAGGGTGCTCCATCTATTCCCTTTATATAACAATCCCCCTTACTCAGAATCTCCCCAATGCGTTGCGTCTAGTTTGCGCTAGTTGTTACGCATATCAATATCAATTGAGGGTATTAACAGCTTTCCCCTTTTTCATAATCATTAAATCATCTTTCTTGTGTTGAAAATAATAAAGCTTGATGCTCGCGACATCTTTATAAACAAATCAAAAGAGTAAATCGTTTCGAGCCAGAGAATTTGAATTCATATTTGAATCCTCTAGCGTCACCTTTAACGGAAAAAATGGCGACTGTGGGAGCTGTTGAAACTTTGTTTTCAAAAAATGACTCGCTCAAGAGCATCGTTTTTTTCAAAAAGAAAAGAAAGGGGATAAGTTTTCACATTGTGCATATGTCTGTTTTTCTTTATTGTGTGTTTTCGCGATTTCATCTGATGGAAAGAAATCTTAACCCGGATTTAAGAAACAATTTTAAGATCTAGGTGGAGGTATTAATACGTGAGAAGTCTCAATACTTACGAAGTTAATATCTCTCTCTCTCGGTGGAGGTTGTCTTGGGAGTATTTGTGTTTAGCAAGTATTTGCGAAGACATGGTGCTTTCAAGGGAACTTGAGAAGCTGAGTTGGCTGTAGAACACATAACCCATCCTGGCCATTTAGAATGTAGTGCAGAGATTATTCGGGCGTAAGCCTAGAGTAATTGTCATGCGAGACTACGATCAGGCGAGTTTCTCTTGAAAAATATTATTGGACCATCGAGTATTCAACAAATCCGATAATATTTCAAAGAGGAGTGTTGAGCCTGTATTATCAGTAGAACCCGTTTCACATATGAATAAGCCCTTAGAACTTACCCACGTTGATTCTTATCGTTGGCCTCATGCTCGTGACTTCGAACGCTTGCCCATGTGTATAACTACTAACCATGTTTGCCGCATTCATGCATTCATTCATTCAAAAAAAAAACTTCATTTCTCTTCCCATTTCCAAAGAATTTAGAGATTTTTCTTTGTAAAATATTTTAGGTTAGAGTGATGGACGTCAGAGGAAGATTCACCAACAGATACAGTTTTAGAATTCCTGATGTAGGAAAGTTGAAAGAGTTAGCATCCTTGGTAGAAGATCCCTCGGATTTCAGAAAACGCTATGGAACTCTTTTAACTCTTTTGAACACTAACATTGATGAAGGACTTCTCAAAACTTTCGTTCAGTTTTACGATCCAGTCTATCGCTGTTTCACTTTCCCTGACTATCAGGTGATGCCTACTGTTGCACCCCAAAATTTACCCTCTTAATTTAGGCTTATGTTTCATCATAAAACATCATATTGCATTGCATTCATATCTCATGATAGGATCCAAGCTCTTTGAGTTCTCAAGACCTTCACAAGTTGAGGAGGTTGATTGTGTTAGCATGCCTTTCTGAAGGAATCTCAAGTTGCCACATCTGTGGATCTTTCAAGTCATAATGGTGTATTATGCCTCAAGACATTCCATTTGTCTCATTGATCCCCCAGGAATTGGAGTTTTGAAGAGGATTGGTGGGAAATTCATCTGTGGCACTCATCTAATGAAATTAGGGTTTTGGTCCTTTGTGGATTTTGAAGCTTGGATGAGTCATTTTCTTGGATTATTATCTTCTTATTATCATTGAAGTTATCTTGGTTCAGAGAATTGCCCATTACATTCACAAGATTTGAGGTTTTGAAGCTTGATTGGTCACCTCCTAACATATGGAGCAAAATTAGGGTTTTGAGTAAAATCAGGATTTCTTCAAGTTCTTCATTCAAACTTGATTTCACTTGTTTCTATATGTTGATGGATATCTATGGTTGAAATATTGAGGCTCAATTTGGAGTGGAAGCAAGTCAATTGATCACAAGGGGCAAAATGGTCATTTTGGTCAAAATCAGTCAAAATCGGGAGTTAACCAAGTGGACTTTTGGTCAACCATCAATTCAAAAATCATATTTTCATTTTTCATGACCAAATTCACCATTGAATCAAAGAAATTGAAGAAATTGGAATTAACTTGTTTTTGAAGAAATTGGAATTTTGAAATTTTTTCCAAGTGTCCACCCTATGGAACTTTGACACATCATAACTTTCTCAATTTTTATCCAATGGTTGCATACCATATATTTCTGGAAAGCTTGGAAAAAATCCTACAAGATTGCCAATGTGTAAAATTTCTCAAAATGCACCATTTGAGAGATATTCGAGTTAGGAGATTTGTGCACAAGACTTGACCAAGGCTGGGCAAGCAAGCATTTTCTGGGCATTTTCATTGAGTCATTTCCACAAACAGGTGGTGGGCATAATGTTGAGGCTTATATCTTTTGATTTAGATGGAATTTTTGAAAACCACTTCGTGCATTTTGAAGTATGCCATGAGAGCTTTAAATGGAACTTTGAACCACGAATTTTGGTTGAGAATTGAGCAAGTTACAAGGCTCACAAGTTGAGGTCATGAAACTGTTTTCCATGCACGCCATGCAGGCCCATGCATGCCCAGAATTTTCAGTACATGGCTTGTTTTTTCCAAACTTGTTTTGGTCATATCTCACTCATTTTTAATCCATTTTGAGTGAACCAAAGCTTGTTTTGATCCTCATGCTATGAACTTTTGATATGTATCAAGAGGCCAAAGAATGCCCAAGCCATTTGTGAGAAATTCGATGGAGAAAAGACGGTATAAAACTGATTTTTTGGGTAGTTTGATTTTGTGTTTTTTATAAGTTGTTTGTGCAAGTTTGTTCAATACACAATGCCAAGATTCGAAGCAAGCATTGCCAACACGTTTTTTGCCTTAAAAAGCCAAACATTTTGAGCATTTTTTGCTCACATTCCTTTCATGCACATTTTGGATTTTTGTATCTTTGTAGCAAGCTTGAGGATTCTATCACGTGAGCCAAGCTTCCACTCATTTTCCAGCTCATCAAAACGCAAGAAAGCAAGCATAAACAAGAGCAAAACGCAAGCTACATGAAAGATGCCATTTTTATGGATTTTTTGGCATAACGGATTTTTGGAAGCAAAGACCAAGCTACCCTCATGATTTTGACACAAATATAAATAGGAAGCATCCCCAAGTGCATTCGGACTCTCTCTCTCTCGTTTCCAGATCTAAAAAAAACTCTCCATTTTTTCCAAATTTCACAAATTTTGAAGTTGCTACAAACTGCATTTGAAGTTGATTTTCTTGATCATTATCACTCCATCGAAGATCTGAGAGCAAGATTCAAGTGTTTTCTCTTCAAATCCAGAGGCATATTTGGATTTATTTTCCAAATCAAGAGGTATGTTTTCAATCTCAAATCTGAAAATCTAGCTTGTGTTTAATGAAATGGATGATTTGTATGCGTGGTTAGCTGGCCAAACATTAGGTTTGATGTATAATTTCAACTGTTTTTGAAGTACAATGCATAGCATAAAGTTCTGAAAATCCGTATTTAGGATGATTTTTGTGATTTTCGTGCTCAGATTTCTCACTGTGTGATGAATCATTTGATGTTTTACGACTTGCATGATGTTCCTTGCCATGAGATCTTTAAAATGAGCTTTGAACCACGAATTTTGATTGAGAATTGAGAGAGATATGAGGTCTGGAAGTTGGGGGGCTGGGCTGTTCGAATTTGCTGTTTTGGGGGGTTGCTGGAGGTTAGAGATGAAGTGAGGTGTCACTTTCTTATTTGTCCATTTGAATTTTCATGCATTTTTTATTTACTTCTTTTATCTGATTTTATTTTATGCCCAAAATATTTTTAAAAATTATGAAAAAAATATCGTAGGTCCTTTTAAGTATTTAATATTTTGTGGAATTTTTCTGGAATTTTTAAAAATGTTTTGATTGGTCAAATAAATTCGGAGATTAACTAATTTTGATTTAATTAACTTTTGTCTAATTTTCTTGTAAATTCTTGAAAACATACTTTTCCATGATAAAAAATTCCACAAAATTTTTTCTGAGATATTTGATTGGTTTATGATGAGACCATGGCTTTTATTTTATTATTTTTTAATTTTTTCATAATTAAATAAATTCATGCATTATATTGCATTTCATGCATATTTATCATTATAAAAAATATTTTTATTCGTACAAAAAATGCATAAAAAATATCATGGTCCATTTAGATCATATCTCATGCATTTCTGAATTTTATTTCATAATATTTGCATTTTCTCTATTTTTTAATCATTTTATGCATTTTAATGCATTTCATGCATATTTAAATCATTTTTAAATACTTCCATGCATTTTAAAAATGAACAAAAAATATCATGGTCCATTTAGATCATATCTCATGCATTTCTGAATTTTATTTCATAATATTTGCATTTTTTCTATTTTTTAATCATTTTATGCATTTTAATGCATTTCATGCATATTTAAATCATTTTTAAATACTTCCATGCATTTTAAAAATGAATAAAAAATATCATGGTCCATTTAGATCATATCTCATGCGTTTCTGAATTTTATTTCAGAATGTTTGCATTTTTTCTATTTTTTAATCATTTTATGCATTTTAATGCATTTCATGCATATTTAAATCATTTTTAAATACTTCCATGCATTTTAAAAATGAACAAAAAATATCATAGTCCATTTAAATCATATATCATGCATTTTTGAATTTTATTTCTGAATTCTTGCATTTTTTCTATTTTTTAACCATTTCATGCATTATATTGCAATTTCATGCATATTTAAATTATTTAAAAATATTTTCATGCATTTAAAAAATGAATAAAAATATTCCAGCTCATTTAAATCATACTTCATGCATTTTTTATTTTTGTTTTACTATTTTGTCATTCTTGCATGATTAAATCAAATTTTGCATTAAATACATGGTTTGCATCATTCATTTTTACATTTTTATTTGTTTTATCATTTCCCTTAAAATAAAAAATGCCAAAAAATATTTTTTTTATCATGTTTAGGGTGTTGAGTCACTGTTTCCAATTTTTATAGGTTTTTATTTCTTACTTTTGAATTTTATACCATTTTTTTCTTATTATTTGGTCATATGAGCATGAATATCCATAGCATTGACTATTTGAATTTTGTTTTGACCTTTCCATGACATTTCAACTTGGGCAAGGATATGTCCCTGACTTGTAAGGGATTTGAGCCCCTTATTTCATTTTTATTTGAATTTTATCTTTCATTTTCCTATTTTTATAGAATTTCAAAAGTGAACATACCTTTGCCTAGTGTAATTGAGATCCAACTTCAATTATGAAGCTTGCGGATATAATTTAAGGCTAACCTTTGGGTGTGTGATGATCATTTGAGTGCTCTAAGTAATATATGACATGTTTTCATTCATTGAATATCCTATGTTGGTCATTAAGTGTATACCTTGAGCACAAATTCTTCTTTGGTTCTTAAGACTTTCTTTAGCTAATGTTTTGATTCTTAGACTCCTCCCTTGCATAGTTTGTGTTTCTAATTGATGTTTAGAGGGAATGATAATTTCAAGGATAGTCTTTGAAGACTTGAGAGACACTTGACCTCAAAGGATCACCTTGATCTTCATTTAGAAGTTTGATTTTCATATCATTGATTGTTTCCTTGTGCATAGATTGTAAAGTGAGGAATGCATTCATGCAATTCTTTGAGGACTTACCTCTCACTCCCTTTCTACATTCTCATAGCACATTTAGGACCTTGATTCCAGTATGATTGATTCATTTAAGCCCTAATGTGCTCAAGCACATGCAACTCTTGCTAGTTAGAATGTTGTCAACTTTTATTTGTAGTTTTACTACTCATCTTGTATTATATGCATCATGCATGGTTCTAGCCATCCAATTCCAATTGGATCTTTGAGTTTTACTTCTGACCTTGTACATTAATTTAATAATAACACCATGCTCTTTGATTCATTGGCTTGCATTCACTTGTAATGTCATCATGATGACCTAAAAGAGCTAGATTTTCTTTCTTCTTCATTTTCTATTGTTGATTGGAACATACCTTGAGGGATTATAGGCTCTTGATCTTTGAGGCATGTCTTCCCAATGGACATTAACTCAAGATCATGACAAACATCTTGTGAGGGTTCTATCATCACCCCATGACATACAAGACATTTTTCCCTTCCTACAAATCTTGATCAATGGTATTTGATCTAAGATAGGTGGTATTTTGTTTTAGATGATTTTGTTCATTAAATAGGTGATTTGTTTGTGTATGGAAGCTTTATCTTCTACATTTGGTTGCTCATGAATCATATCTTGAGTTAAACTTATGACACAAGTCACACATGGTTTTAATTTCCCAATTAAGACTACCTTGTTTAAATCTTTCTTAAGTGTTTTTGCTTAACTAGTTTAGAAGTTTCTAACTTGTATGTGTGTGTCTTCCACTTGGTTTGAATTGATCTTGTTTGTAATTTATATAGGTATTTATCTACTGACCTATTATGTAGCATTGCATTCTTGCCTCATCTCTTCATCATGATTGGCTCATTCATTCGATTGTTCATCTAACATTTGATTCTAGGGTTTAGAACCACTCCTTTCCACTACTAATTTTTGCATTATGAGTAATGATAGAGCATGACATTTGATAATTGCTTTGTGATCATATGAGCATCATGTTTATATCCTCATCATTCATCTCATTTGTCCACAACACTTAACACAAATATGTTAGGACACATTCATCTAAGCACCTTCACCACACACCATTAGATGCATGTTTAAGCTTTTTTCTAGTTGTTTTGTTTGTGCATTGTAAATAATGAATATGTATATGATAATTATGCATTCTTTCCATACTAGCTACTGCCATTCCCATGTTTGTATGCCATTAGTTTCCACTTCATGCATTCATGCATCAACCATGCATCATTTCATCTTTAGTTGCATTATAGGTTAAGCATTTCAAACTAGTTTTGCATCCATGTTGTAATTGCATTCTCATGGAATTTATTTTATGGTTTGATCATTAATTCATTTTCATAATATTGGTACTGTATCCTCTTCATCTTGACACCTTCTTTGCATTCCACAAACCTCGCACACTTAGATGCACTCCACTACACGCATTTGTTGTATGTTTGCGCACTTTTGGTAGATTTTTGTTGTTGAATCTTTGTGGTTTATTTTGCATGATGTAAATAAGCATCAACATGATTAGTTACTGACTTGTATGTCTTTTTATTCTTTAATTGTCTATTAATTTCATCTAAGTCTAACGCTTCGCACAACTAGCTCTTCGCATGCTTTTAGGATTAGTTTCGACCTAGTTTGTGAATTAACTTGTTTGTGGGTGTTTATAATGATGTTTGATGTTTGTTAAAGGTTTGTATAACTTTGTAAATGAATGTTTTGTCTACTGACCTCACCTCATATGAAAATTTGCATGAGCATAATTCATTCGAACTTCATTGCATTTTCTTCTTTCATCTTCTTCTTTCCTTTTTAGCACTTGTTAGTGCTTGGTTTGTGTGCTTTTGCCAAAGCACTTTACTTGATTCTACCCCTCTTCTCACTTGCTTTCCCAACCAAGATGATTGATTTTATAGATTCCCCTTAGGTTTTGCTCGATTAAGTTAGTTTTCGAGTTTAGACGTTAAGTTAGGCATCCATGCATGATAACTTTAGGTAGATCTTCCCTTTGTTTATATCCATAACTTAGGAGCAACTTTGCATGATAACATTAGGATTTAGAAGTAGGTTAGTTTCCCTTAGCCGTTTTACCTTTATCCCTTTTGCATCCTTAAAACTAAAATCTTGTTTTTGTCAAGTGCCTTAAAATACTCTAATAATCTGAAACTTTTTCCAAAGTAAAAGATACAAACCAATTAGTCTAGGATGTTTTGTCGTCTTTTCTGATGCTTCTTCATCTCGATGTTTCGCCATCTCATCCTCTGATGTTTCTCCATCTCATCCTCTGATGTTTTGCCATCTCATCCTTTGATGTCTCGTCATCTCGTTTGCTGATGTTTCGTCATCCCGTCTGCTGATGTTTCGTCATCCCGTCTGTAGCTGATGTTTCGTCATCATGGAGGTGTTTCGTCATCGTTTGCTGTTTCGTCTGCTAATTTAAAAAACACAAACCAATCAAAACAAGTGAGTTGAACTACGGGCTCGACTTTCCCATTGCACGAGGGAATCGTAGGCATCTGTCAGGGCTAGATCGAGCAACCTTCGTAAATATTTCCTTCTTTTCCCCGTGTTTTCTTTTTCTTCTTTTCTTTTTACATATGTATACCTTATACCATGTACAGATATAGTTAGACCTTTACGCCCATTAGATAAAAAGTAAAAGCGGATACTGTAGAGTACTACGGACGTGTGGGGTGCTAATCCTTCCCTCACGTAACTTCCTTACCGATCTCTCGGTCGCAAGACCGTGATTTCTTCGTTTCAGGTTTACTCGATGTTTACCTTTCCCTCTTGGCGGGATAAAAAACGTTCGATGGCGACTTCATTGATATATAGTTATATCCATTGATTTTCGGCCGGGTGTTTCACCTACTTTGGAAGATGCAGCACATCCTAGGTATCTCAAGATCGGACAAAGTGCCTTTCAATGGTTTGGAAGCCATTCCAAGTCACCGATCATTGCAGCGATGACTCACTTAAAGAAATCGAGATAGACAAAACCTAACTACCGGAGGAAAACTCTTAGGACTAACTTCAAAGTTCCTAATGGAGAAGGCTCTCAAATTCTCGTGGTAGTATGGTAGCCTTTGAAGCTATTTTAGCTTTACTCCTCTATGGATTCGTGTTGTTTCCCAATGTCCCAAATTTCGTTGATATCAACGCCATAAGGATCTTCGATTGGAAATCTGTTCCCACCACCTTGGTGACACCTCGTCTCTATTCATCATAGGAATCGTCAGGAGTCGGAACTATCGTGTGTTGTGTACCTCTGTTTTTCAAATGGATTGTCTCACACTTGCCTAAATCTCCTATCTTCCGCGAAAACAAAGACGAGTGGCATTGGTCAAGAAGGCTCATGCTCTTACAAACGACGATATCCATTGGTATACCTTGGCAGACAATGAGATGGAAATCATTGAGAGCTGTGGAGAATTTGTCAACGTACCTCTCATCGGTACAAAAGGAGGAATCAACTACAACCCATTCCTGGCGAGACGTCAACTCAGATACGCAAACTCTCGTAAACCTCTTGGTTTTACAGTGGAGAGTTATTTCTACCATGAGGGAGAAGATTCCCAAGGATTGAAGGCTAGGATGATCAGAGCTTGGCATCACATCCGAAAGAAAGAAAAAGGGAAGGCAAAGAATTGTGTAGCCATGGAAACCTACACTTCTTGGGTAAAGAAAAGAGCAAAGGAATTTCGAATGCCTTACGCTTATGAAGAACCCATGTTCTCAAACGCTTCCAAATTAACGATTTTTCCCGTCGAAACTATGGGAGAATACCAAGAAGCTTTGGCCAAAATAAGGTTTGAAAAAGAGGCTTTGGAAAACAAGTTCCTTAAGACTAATCTTGAGAATGAGAAGCTCAAGAAGCAAGTCAAAGATCATGAAAAGACGCTTTACTTCCAGGATGAATGGCTCATGGAGAAGGATGAGAAGATTCGTCAGAGAGATAACGCAATCCAGAGATACGTCAAGGAAAGGAAGAGAAAGCTTGAAGAAATGACAACCAGCGATCCTGTTCCCGACGAGTGGAAGAAAGTCATTAGCAAGCTAAAAGCCGAGAAAGCTGAACTGAAAGCTCACTATGGGAAGGAAATCCTGAAGTTAAAGCTACATCAAGCCTTTGGATCTTCATCCGACGAAGATATTTAATTAGTTCAATTTAGTTTGTAATCTTATCATTTATTTTATCATTTGTGTGAGCAATGCTCCAAAAAACAATATTGTTGTAATCTTCTTTCAATAATCAATAAATTCGTGTTTTCCATCCAAATATTTGCCAGAAATATCTCTTTTTAGCATAAATTCTTTGGAAATCTTTCTTTACAATCATAATCATGCATCATACTTTGCATTTAAGTCTATTGTCTAGAGTCTTGATCGTTGAACAGTTTCAACAGATAGGAAAAGATCGCCAAGCTGTCGCGTCTTAGAGTTTCTCGATGGCGTCCACAGCCAACTCGAACATACGATACAAGATCAAAAAGAAGAAAAGTAATGGAAGGATTTGAACAAGAGAATGCTGAACTTCGTGGTACAGTAACAACACTACAAGAAGAAGTGGAGAGACTCACATCTTTGGTCAACTCATTGGCTGCAGCGCAAAGTCAACAAGCAGCATCGAGCAGTGAAAACCAAGCAGCGATCTCAGAAGACACTACTACTCCAGTTTCTGCTGTCGCAGTCAGTAGTTCACCTTTCAGTATGCCAGAAGGCTATCCATGGGGCATGCCTTTCAACTTTGGCATCGGATTTCGCCAACCGACTTCTCAAACAACCACGCTTGAAATACCTACTTTGCAGCAAAACTCTACATTTACTCCGCAACATGGAGTAACTCTTCCACAAGTAACAATGCCGGTTTCTCAACCAATTATGACGAACTCAGCTTCTGTAGTGCACACTACCATAGATGAAGAAGTTCACCATACTCCAGGCAATAACACGAATTCCCGTGGCTCGATGGAGAATCTCCAGGAACAACTCCTCAAAATGCAGCTTGAGATAAAAATAATTCGTGGAAAAGAACTGTTTGGGAAAAACGCCCAGGATCTTTGCTTAGTTCCTCGCGTAAGGATACCTGCAAAATTCAAAGTCCCTGACTTTGAAAAGTACAAAGGAAACTCCTGTCCACAAAGTCATCTCACAATGTATGCCAGGAAAATGTCTACATACAACGAAGATCACCAGTTGTTAATCCACTACTTCCAAGATAGTCTCACCGGTGCCGCACTGAAGTGGTACATGGGATTAGACAGCGCAAGTATCCAAACATTCAATGACTTAGGTTAAGCCTTTGTAGAGCAATATAAGTTCAACTTGGATATGGCTCCGATCGGGATCAACTCCGCTCCATGTCTCAAAAGGAAAGAGAGACATTCAAAGAATATACGCAACGATGGAGGGAAATTGCTGCCCAAGTCAACCCACCATTGGAAGAGAAGGAGATGACTAAGGTATTCTTGAATACTCTAGGCTCATTCTACTATGAGCGAATGATCGCTAGCGCTCCTGGAGATTTCACCGAGATGGTGAGCATGGGAATGCGATTAGAAGAAGGGGTTCGAACCGGACGCCTAACCAAGGAAGCAGGATCTTCTAGTGGAACTAGGAAGGTAGGAACCAGTTTCCCAAAGAAAAAAGAACATGACATAGGAATGGTAGCCGGAGGGAAACCGCGTAAGAATGTCAGTCAACAACGACAGGTAGCTGCCATAGCACTAGCCGTCAACACAACTCCAAACACAGGAATTGCTCCGCAATTCCAACAAATTCAACAAAATCAACAAACTCAACAGCCTCGTCAACAGGCTCAGCAGTTTAACAATCAAAACCGTATGCCTCGGGTTACGCAATTCGACCCAATTCCAATGACGTACACAGAACTTTACCCAGCGCTGTCATACCCCAAAATTTGCCCTCCATCTTCTCAAAAGATTTCATACATCTATGCTCAAGGATTCCTCAAGAGTTGATCAGACAAACTCTCTCCTAGACAATCAACTCAAACTAGGGTTTGGTATCTCTCAAGTCAAGATGGATTTCCAACATCTCCAATGGCCTTCATGCCTCCTCATATGCTTCAAAGATTCTCCATGTCAAGTTTCAAGCCTCACAAGTCAAGTTTCCTCAGACAATTGCTCAGATGGTTGAAAATCGGGTGTATTGGACAAAAAGTCAACTGTGGTCAACATACAGTCAAAACTTCTGATTTTTGGTCAACATCTTCATTTTGAAGTAACATTCATCATTTTATCAAGGGTTGATCATGATTCATCAAGAAAACTCAAGATTTGCCCAAAAGTCAAACTTTCTAAATTAGGGTTTCT
Organism: Vicia sativa; assembly: GCA_021764765.1. Taxonomy (NCBI): domain Eukaryota; kingdom Viridiplantae; phylum Streptophyta; class Magnoliopsida; order Fabales; family Fabaceae; genus Vicia; species Vicia sativa. The sequence goes on from CM038795.1 coordinate 265,418,375, forward strand.
AGATGAAAAGTCAACTGAACTTTGACTGATCATAACTTTCTCATACTTTCTCAGAAATTTTTCCACCACCTCTTGTTTTGAAGGAAATTCAATTCTCTACAAGAATGTCCAAAAAATGCTTCATTTGAGAGGTATAGCTCAAAACATTACAGGTCATTTTCAAAGTCAACAAAAAGTCAACTTTTTGTTTTGAAGATATATTGAGCATGGTAACTCCAATTGAGATGAGACCAAAAGCATTGGTTAGAGGACTCTTAGAGCTTTCCAAAAAGTCCAAGAACACTCAAAAATGTGGAAAATTGAACAAGATACACTATTCAGAAGTTGGGCAATTTTGGACAATTGCACAAAAGGACATTTTGGTCAAATTGCAAAATTTTCCAAATGGGCCTATAATCTTTTGATCCAAACTTGTTCATGATGTTATTCTTGACCCATAAAAGCTTGGCATTGGTGATTTTCTATTTTCATGGTTTATATTTAAATTTTACAACATTTAATTCAAAAATAAATTATGTAAAATATGAAAATTAAGTTATTTTTTCAATTAACATCCACCATCGTGTTCCTTGTGAAAAATCGAGCAACTTTCATGTTTACTTCATCTAATTTCATTGAGAAACGAAGATTATAGCATGGATTATAGGATCTGAGAATCAAAGAGGAAGAACATGGCTTCGCGCGTGTTCTTGAGTTTTTAAATTCAAATTTTCCAATATGTTATCTACACGTGTTTTGATTCACAAACATAAAAACACGCTTGTCCCAGCGGTTGCCAGCTTGCTCGTAGTCCTTTTTGCCACGTAGCCACCCCAATGGTCATGGGTTCAACTCTCCAAAGGACCATTTCTTTTTAAAGCTTTTCATATTTTTTTCATTTTTGTTACAAACTTCAACATTTTTTTTAACCAATCAAAACTCCTCATTTTGAGGTGATTTTTTGTACACTTGTCAATAAATACATCTATTTTATGATTATGCAAAAATTTTCAGGAAAAACTTTCATCTGATTATGTTTTAATCGAGCCGAAAACGACGCTTTTGAACACTTTTCAAAACACCTTCAAAAGGTGAATTTTTCAAACTTTCGACTTCCGATTCTTTTCAAAACTTCTCATAAACAAACCTCACATTTCAAAACATTTTCAAAATCATTTTTCAAAACTTTTCATTAAACTTGCACATTTTTTCCATGATCGATCCGATTTAAACGATAAAACCGAATTCGTTTTCTCTTGAATTTCTTAATCGATCATGGGCCTCCCTCACGGTGTAAGTCCCATAACATTCTTTTATGTACATAATATTTCTTTGTACATATCAAACTCTTTTCAGATACATACAAATTTTTATCTGTACATAACACAGATACCTTTTATACTCAAGTACAGACAAACTTCTATCGTTTGTTTTCACTTCACTTGTGTATACATAAACAAAACATTCTTTTATGTACATACATATTTTCCCTGTACATATCAAATTCTTTTTATACTCATACAAATCTTATTCTGTACATAATACAGATACTTTTCACAGATAAAATTCGATCGCTCGTTTTTGTTTCGTCTGTACATATACACTGAATACCATAGATATTAAAAGGAGCATTATTCCTCGTGAAACTGCTTTTAAAACCAATGGGCCTCCCTTATGGTGTAAGTCCCAACCCTTCTCTGTACATCCATCTTTGTCTATACATAAATACTCGTTCGTGTACATATTTGCTTCCTTCTACACAATTCAAACTTGTAAATAATCAAGTTACGCTCGTTTTAAACGTTCGTTCCACAAACACTTGTTTATATTTCAAATCATAAACTCTTGTAAATAAACATCATGCATTGTTTATATTTCCTTCATAAACTCCTGTGAATACATATCACACACACACACACTTGTTTATACAACTGTCTAATTATAACATAACAATTAGTCTAACCAATAGGTTCCCCACAGTTGTAGCCTCCGCTTGGGCTTTATACAAGATAACTCTCCCACGAGTTAGCCTCCTCTTAGGCTTCATATAAGAAAACTCATTCATCGAGTTTAGCCTCCGCTTAGGCTTCATATAAGACAACACTCCTGTTGAGTCACCTCCTATTGGGCTTCGTTCAAAAGAACTCCTCATTGAGTTTAGCCTTCTCTTGGGCATCATACAATGAAAGAGACCCGGAAATCTCTTAACAGCCTCCTATTGGGCTTCCAATACAAAGAATCACCCGCGTTAGGATAGAACCCAGAGAGTATAATTTCCTGGTGAAATTGCTCTTAATTCCAAAAGGATGGTTTCCCGGTGAAATCCCTTTTAAAACAAAGCCAGCCATACCCTATAGCTTCCTCTTGAGCTTCATACAAGGATCCTCGATGACCCTCGATGACCCTCGGAATGCCTCCTCTTGGGCTAACAATACAAGGACCCATGGGCTTCTTAAAAGCATCCCCTAAATCCAAATCAATTTCTCCTCGAGATTTAGACTTTTATCATCTCTATGGAAGAAGTATCTCATCTATCACATCACATACAGTCAAAACTTTTTTCAAACTTTTTCAAACTCTTTTAAAACAAAAACATCTCTTAATTGTAAGTGGTAACGCTTGTACACTCAAGCAAAACACCCAATACTTACAGTTAAAAGATTCAATCATCTTTTTCAAACATCTTTCTTAAACATGTAAGTGGTAACACTTGTACGCTCAAGCAAAACACCTGTAACTTACGATGAAAGATCTTAATCAATCAAACTTTTCAAAAATGTATGTGATGAAATAGATTAGATACATTTTTCATTGAGATGACATTCGTCTGTGTCTCTTACTAACATCCCGTTGCTTTCCACTAGCATAAGTGGGAACTACGATTGCTCTGACTTTCTCAACATCCTTTTGAGAATACGTAGGCACAAGGTCTCATCCTTGCCGAGCAAATTTCTTTCTCCCTCAGACCAAACAAACCATAGATCCCTGTAGATCCGAGCTACAAATGCTTTGATTCCCACTAGGGGATATGTATGCAGAAGATCCACAGATCTTTGCGAGCACAATAATAATAAACACTAGGATCCCACATAATCTATCATTCTTAAAATCCCAAAGGAGAAACTTTTCCAATCATAGAAATAGCAATTAAAAAACACACAAACATATCAAATATATTCATATATAAAGCTATAGATAACTATATATATTTAGGGTGCTCCATCTATTCCCTTTATATAACAATCCCCCTTACTCAGAATCTCCCCAATGCGTTGCGTCTAGTTTGCGCTAGTTGTTACGCATATCAATATCAATTGAGGGTATTAACAGCTTTCCCCTTTTTCATAATCATTAAATCATCTTTCTTGTGTTGAAAATAATAAAGCTTGATGCTCGCGGCATCTTTATAAACAAATCAAAAGAGTAAATCATTTCGAGCCAGAGAATTTGAATTCATATTCGAATCCTCTAGCGCGTCACCTTTTAACGCGAACACATACGTGCGTAATGAGCGTCCTTGGATCTGATTACTTTGTGAGTCAGACTCCATCCAACGCGTGACATTAATACTGAATTTTTTTTTTTAATTTTCATTTAAATGATGATTCAGAGTGATTTTAAAAGAGGTCTATATCAAGCACAGCGCGCCTGATCCATTGGATTAGCTTACTAACGCGTTTTGACTATTATTAGATGGTCCACATTTTTTCTGCTTTTATTTTATTTTCTAATTTTATATTTTTAATGTTTTAAACTTCAAAAAATCATATAAAATTCATTTCTAGTCCAAAAATTATGAAAAAATTCACAAAATTATTTTGGATATTATCTTTCGGAATTTTATTTTTTCATAACTTTATTTTCATATTTGATATTTTTTTATGATTTTTCTCTTTTATTTGATGTTTTTTAATTGTTTAAATATATTTTTTTACATTTTAAAATTATGGAAAAATTATGGAAGGTTCCAATGGTCATTTGACAAATATTGGTAACTGTCATACCCCAAAATTTGCCTCTTACTTATCAAAACATTTCATACATCCATACTCAAGGATTCCTCAAGGGTTGATCAGACAAACCCTCTCCTAGACAATCAACCCAAACTAGGATTTGGCAATTCTCAGATCAAGATGGACTTCTAACATCTCCAGTGGTCATCATGCCTCCTCATGTACTTCAAAGAATCTTCATGTCAAGTTTCAAGCCTTACAAGTCAAGTTTCCTCAGACAATTGCTCAGATGGTTGAAAATCAGTTGTATTGGACAAAAAGTCAACTGTGGTCAACATACAGTCAAACTTCATGATTTTTGGTCAACATCCTCATTTTGAAGTCACATTCATCATTTGATCAAGGGTTGATCATGATTCATCAAGAAAACTCAAGATTTGCTCAAAAGTCAAACTTTCCAAATTAGGGTTTCCTAGAGAAAAGTCAACTGAACTTTGACTGAGCATAACTTCTTCATACTTTCTCAGAAAGTTTTCCACCACCTCTCATTTTGAAGGAAATTCAATTCTCTACAACTTCATGTCTCACAAGCATGGTCAAAAAATGATTCATTTTGAAGATATGGATCAAAACATTACAGGTCCTTTTCAAAGTCAACAAAAAGTCAAGTTTTTGTAATGAAGTTTTATTGAGCATGGAAACTCCAATTGAGATGAAACCAAAGAGGTTGTTTAGAGGACACTTACAGCTTTCTAAAAACTCCAAGAACATTCAAAAATGTTGAAAATTGAGCAAGATACACCTTGCACAAGTTGGGCATTTTTGAAGAGGTGCACAAAGAGAAATACTTGTCAAAACCCAAAATTTTCCAAATGGGCCCAACTTTTCTTGGTTCAAACTTGTTCCTCAGCTTATTTGGAACCTCCAAGCCCAATGCCACGAATTTTATCTTTATTTTTCTATTTAATTTGGATTTTATTCATTTAAAAACAAATTAAATTAAAAATAAAGGTAGAAAATCAAAATTAAATGCAAGATTGATTTTTCTCTCATTCTTGAGGACCAAGCAACTCATAAAAGCTGGCAAATTTCGAAATTGACTTTGATTTGGCAAGAAATTGATGAAAATTGGATCAAAAAGGAAAGATTTGGTATCACACAAAATCAAATATTTTTTACATTGATTGATCATTATTTGCTCTTGATTTCTGATCTAAATCCATCTATTATAAATACACAATGCCTACACATGAAGAAAGAACAGAAAAATTGCTTGAAAGAACCCTAACCTAAGTCAAAAAAACCGTGTTCTTGAAGCAACTTGCAGCCTTGGTTTTAGCTCGTTTCAATTGATTCCAAGCATTCCATTGCATTCCCTGGAGCCTTTAGAGTCGATCCAGGCCTTTGCAAACCACAAAACCATCAAGAATTGAGAAATCACGATTTCGGTTTGTTAAACTTTTTTCAAAATCGATTTCTGTTATTCATGCATATTTAACGTTTTTTGATTGTTTGTTCATGTTCAGCATCGTGTTTGCAAGCTATCTGGGTGGTTTAATTGCATTTTGAGTGCCTGGATCGAGTTATGCCATAGCTAGGGTTTTCTACACCGATTTGGGGCTTCCCTAAATCCGTTAAATTGGACAAAACCAGTACCACCATTGTGTTTAGAATGTTGTTTGCAATCGATTCATGTATTCATAACTCATTTATATTGCTTGTATGAAGTTTTGGAAAATTGCAGGGGCTATAGCGTCTAACGAAGCCGACGCTAAGTGTTTGAAATTTCAAACGAAGAAGATGAAGATCTTCGCGCGTAATCTGGGCAATCAGGAAGCGAGTTTGTTTAAAAACGCGTTGTTTCATTATTCTAACACCAAAAGCAGTTTGGTCAAGTGGTGAAGGAGGCGCGTGTTTTCCTTGGGGACCTGAGTTCGAACCTGGGCAAGACCACTTCTTTTTATCCCTTTGAAAACTAACACTTTTTTTCTATTTTCTTATTTTTTTAATATTTTCATGCAATTTAATTAATCTTTAAATAATTTTAGCATGCATTTAAAAAACACCAAAAATATTTTCTTTTTGCATTATTATCAGAAAAATGTTTATTTAATTTTTGACATTAAAATTAATATTTTTGCATGCATATTTTATTTAATTACTAATTAATCATTAAAATGACTTTTAATTGTTTTTAATTATCGAAACCGATTCTGAAAATTACCAAAAAATTATCTTATCATCTTATTGCCATTACTAATCAAAAACCTTTTTCCTCATTCAAAAATAGTTCTTTTTGCTAACATTTTCCTCTTATGCAATTTCTCTTGTTTTCCGATTATTTATCTGTTCACAGGTTGTAACGTTTCGGACGATTTTTCTTGCTTTTCTTTTTCATATTATGTAACTACCTATGAGATGTAATAGTTTAATTAGGACTTTTATTTTCCGCACTCTTATTATGTAACTGCCCCAAAGCCATGTAATAGCGTAGGACATTTATCTTTCAGCACTGTACATTTCCGCAATTTACTTTCTGCACCCTATAAACTGCTAGTAATTAGGCGTGTATGGCAAGATAAAATTGGACGTAGATCACTCATAATTTCAAGATAAAATATCTGAATCAACACACTCTTTTCACACATGCACCCCCTAGAGTATTCTCTCTCGTTGCCTTTCGAATAAATGGTCAAGTCCCTCGAACGTAGAGGTATCCTAGCAACGTTGCCTACGAAATATATCATCATAGTCCCTTCGATACAAAGATCATAGACCCAAGATTTCGCCTACGAATACATGATCTCGTCCCTCAATTGTTGCCTACGAAAAGTGATGATCGTCCCTTCGAATGTGCTAGGATACTCCTACAAGTTGCCTTCTATGACCATCCGATGTCCCTTCGAATGTCCCTTCTACATCCAACGAATAGGGTTACCTACCAACTAATGGTATGGATAGCGCTACTCTAAAGGAAAGTAAAATAACACGAAAACGACCATTCTGAGTAGGTAATAAGACTTTTAGTTGCTTGCTCAAACAAAATACTTTTCACACCACACACTTTTCGTCAAAGTTTAAACTCTTTTCAAAAACGAAACATTTCCGAACACTTTGTATACATTCCTACATGAATCATTACAAAGTCAAAGCGAAATGCCTTTTTAAAACTTTTTTTGTCAAACACAGAAAGCACTTTTTAAAAAAAAATGATCTAGAAGCAACTAAGAGCCCGTAGATAACTACGGATGAAAAGGGGTGCTAATACCTTCCCTTTTCATAACCTTCTCCCTTACTCAGAATCTAACGAAGGTCTTTTCTGTTCTTTTCACCTTCCCTTAATTGGATAAAAGAAAAGTCGGTGGCGACTCTTGCTATCCGCACATTGCGATACAAAATCTCAAAGTCAGTTCAACAACATGAATGGCGACTCTAGGATACACCCTAAAGAGAGAATGCCTTAGGGATTTCTAGATCACTTTACTGCTTTCTGTTTGACTTGTATGCTTTATATTTAAGGGTTGCTTGGGTATTGTATTTGTGGGGGATCCTACACCCGAATCCAGGTTTCCTTTAGGTAAGTGGCAATAGATCGTCGCGACCGTTAGGCGTATACCGAAACGGTCAACATGATGGCTACATTAGTGTGACACTTTGGATGTCCTGATACTCTTCATTTCCAAGTTGAGGATAGTATTTGGCTTCTGCGTGGTGTCATCAGCACTAACTCAACTTTTAGAACCTTAATTGACCCATCTTGGCCATTAGAAGGTAGTGAGATGGCCGACTTTGGTGTAGACCGAGGTTGGCTGATACTCGATGCTACGCTCATTAAGATCAGACTTTTGGGATATTTTCGGTGGACCACTTGGTAGTCGTATTGAAATAAATGCCTACGAGAAGGATCAATGATATGAGATTCCTAGAACCTGGTTACTATTATAGGACAGGATGAACCAACTCAAACTTTTGGTAGGTTAAACACCTATACCTCATGCAAGCCTTAAACCTAGGCTCATTGTGTGAATTGTTTGTGTGTGCTAAACATGACATCATGACATCATAACATTGCATATCATTTCTAACTATTTCAACGACCTAGGGATTTATCTTTGCTCTGTTTTGTAGGGATTATGGCTTCTAGAAAGACTATCTGAATCAACTTCATAGGCATGCCTTCTTAGCTCAAAGAATTGGTTTCAGAAATTCCCGACCATGCTCAGTTCATCAAAAGACATGGTTATCTACTTGACTTGGTTATCTCCGGTTTTGAAGAAGATATGATGCACGTCCTATTCCAGTTCTTTGATCCGAAACACCATTGCTTTACATTCCCAGATTATCAATTAGTTCCTACCTTGGAAGAGTTCTCTAAGCTACTTGGGATACCTATTCTTGATCAAATGCCATTCACCAGTTTAGAAAAGGTTCCTAGGTACGAAGACATCGCATCAGCATTACATCTAAAGCGCTCAGACATTGAAGCGAATTGGGAAACAAGAAGCGGAGTTAAGGGTTTACTTGCTAAGTTCCTGATAAAGAAAGCCCGAGAATTCCTTAAAGCTATGAGTTTCCAAGCATTCGAAGACATCTTGGCTTTGCTAATCTACGGTTTGGTGCTATTTCCTAACTCGGATCAATTCATAGATGTCAACGCCATCAAGTTATTTCTTACTCGCAATCCAGTGCCTACTTTACATAGAGATATCCTACATTCTCTCCACACTCGTACTATCAAAAGACAAGGAACTCTCATGTGTTGCATACCGTTACTTTCCAGGTGGTTTATTTCGCACCTTCCTCCATCAGTTTTGAAGAACGAACAAAGATTGAAGTGGTCTCAAAGACTAATGTCACTCTCTCATTCATATATCCGTTGGAGTCTTTTCTCTCAAAAGCACTTCACATTCATTGAGCGTTGTGGAGAATTTCCTAATGTACCACTCCTTGGCATAAGGGGAGGTATCACTTACAACCCTTCTCTAGCCCTACGTCAGTTTGGTTATGCTCGAAGAGATGGTCCTGGCGATATGCTTCTCCAAGACATTGTGTTCGACTACAACCACGATCTCCAGAATTACCGTCGAAGGTTCATACATGCTTGGGGCATGGTAAAGAAGACTGATACCAAGACTTTGGGGCACCAGAACTCCATTCCTTGGGAACCTTACCTCAAATGGGTGCGAGCTCGAGCTCAAAACCTCATGATGCCATTCACGCCTGTTTTACCAGTAAATATGGAACCTGTTGCTATAGGTGACGTACCCTATGCTGTTCTCCATCCCGATATGCCTACTGATTTTGAAGACTTGAAGAGATCCTGGATTCAGCTAAAAGAAGAAAGGGATACATTCGAAGCTTAGTGCTATGCAAGTGAGAAGAAGGTACTAGAGTTGACCAAGCTACTTCACGAGGAGTGGAACATCAACGCCTACCTCGGCACCAAGAGGAAGCGCCCATGGGAGACTTAGAGCTTTAGGATTTTGTTCTTTTATTTTTCTGAACTATCTTTTGTACTTAAAAAGAAAAGAAGAATAAAAAAGATAACTAATAAATGTTTGTTCATGTTTGTTTAACAAATTCAAATCCTTAAGGTCCTTGAAAACATTGCATTGCGTTCGCATAAACATTGCATATCATAGCATAACATGTCATAACAGGTACATTGAAGATTGGTTTTCTCATTTTCTCGCTATTTATTTTAGCAGAAATGGCTCTTGAATAGACTGTCAAAGATCTCCAGGCTCAGAATGCTCAGTTCCAGGGGATGCTCACCAGCTTGGTCCAAGGCCAAGAAGATCTGAAGAAGCTCATCAACAAAAAGAAGAAGGTCATTGGTGTTCTCAACATGGGAAGACGTCACAAAGGTGGTCCTAAAGTGGTTAGCCGGATAGAGTTCTCAGAAGGGAGTTTCAAGACTGAGGGAAGTGTCAAGGGCAACGAAGATGACCAACATGAGCCTGAGAATAAAGGAGAAGACTATGAGGATCAATACTCTTATGAGGATGATAAGTACAAGCAACTTGAAGACTGTCTGAATGCTGTGGAAAATCTGAAAATGTCTGGGCTGAATTTTGATGATCTAAGTCTTGTCCCTGGTGTGTTGATTCCTCCCAAGTTCAAAGTTCCTACTTTTGCCAAATATGATGGCATTTCATGTCCGAAGCTGCATTTGAAGTCCTATGTTCAGAAGATCAACCCCCACACTGATGACAGAAAGTTGTGGATGCACTATTTCCAAGAAAGTCTGTCCGGAACTCAATTAGAGTGGTATTATCAGCTAGAGAGTGACCATATCCGTACTTGGAGTGACTTAGCAGATGCTTTCTACAGATAGTACGAGTACAATGCTGAATTGGCACCCACTCGCATGCAACTATAGAGCATGTCTATGGGTCGTGATGAGAAGTTCAAAGAGTATGCTCAGAGATGGAGAGATCTGGCAGGCAGAGTTCAACCACCCTTGTCCAATAGGGAGTTTGTTGATATGTTTATGGGAACACTGACAGGCCCATTCTTCAATCATCTGATTGGAAACTCTTCAGCCGGATTCACTGAGCTGATACTTACAGGAGAGCGTATTGAGGCTGGTATCAAGAGTGGGAAGATTCAGATAGAGTCATCCTCGAATGCTACGAAGAGATCTTTTGGTGGTAAGAAAGAAGCCAATGCTGTGTATGATCAGAAAAGCCGAGCCAAGACCGACCGTGCTCAATCTATGGGGGCAGTTGTGATCTCCAATCCTACATCAGCACAACCTCAGCGAGACAACGCGCGTAACCATAATGCGCCACGAAGACAGTTTACGAAGATCAACATGCCATTGTCGCAAGCCTTGCAACACATGTTGAAAGCAGAGCTGATTACCTTGAGAGATCCTCCTCAAAACATCAATACTTCCTCTCCGAGATACAATCCTAATGCTAAGTGTGCTTACCACTCCAACAGCCCATGGCACGACACTGACAACTGTTGGGCTCTGAAGAACAAGATTCAAGATATGATTGAAGCTAAACAGATCGAGTTTGATCCTCCTGTTGAGACTCTGAACGTAATCAACGCGCCTATGCCTAACCATGACAAAAGTTCCAATGCTATTGGCGAGAACTCTTATGTTTTCAACATAGATGACTTGACCATTCCTCTGATGACTGTTAAGAAGAATTTGCTGCAAGCCGGTGTCAATCCAGGATGCCCAGAGAATTGTCGTTGGTGCCCATCTGCGCCTGATGGTTGTGCTTGGTTGAGAAGACGTATTCAGTGCATGATGGATAACCGGGAAGTCCTATTTCTGAAGCCATCACCTGTGGAGAGTCTGTGTGAAGACATGTCTAAGAAACTAAAGATCGAAGATGTGAATGAAACTGTACCGGATGTGTGGGATACCTTGGGGCAGCCAAGTGGAAAGTTTGATTACATGGTGAAGTATACTGTTCCTGAAAGCTACAAGATTCCTATTGAAGATGTTAAGGCGACTAGATGGGGTGACGATTTCCCAGAAGACTATGATGATGTAAACACAATAAGGATTTCCTCTATTGATCCTGTGCCTAGAGTGGCACCTCTTATCATTACTTCTCCCGGACCAGTTCCATATTCCTTTGACAAAGCTATTCCTTGGAACAATGGAGCTGAGGGTTACTATCATGGCGTCAAAAAAGACCCTCTGACCATTGAGGATCTTACAGTTGAAGCTATCATTCTTGACATTGACAACATCACCAGATCAAGTACGGTGACCAGAACCGGAAGAGTGTTCTCTCCAGAGATCTCTCCTCCAAAAGACACTGCGACTCCAACTCGCATCCCAGCTATCAAACAAGTTCCCGAAGCTAGAGGGAAAGAACCAGTAACTCATCCTGCTCAACCAGAAGTACCAAAGGAAGTTGTTGAAGACACCTCCAAACAAGAGATGGAGGAAATTCTGAAGATTATCAAGAAGAGTGACTACAATGTTGTGGAACAGTTAGGACAGACTCCGTCCAAGATCTCCATGCTTGCTCTGCTCTTGTGCTCTGAGACTCATGCTAAAGCCTTAGTGAAGTTTCTGAAGAATGCTCACGTACCGCAAGACACTACTACTGATCAATTTGAAGTTTGGATTGCTAGCCTGGCTGCCAACAACGGCCTAGGCTTCTCCGATGCTGATTTGACTCCTTCCGGGAAGAAACACAACAAAGCCTTGCACGTCTCTGTTGAATGCAAGGGCATTACATTGTCTCATGTTTTGGTGGATACCGATTCTGCTCTGAATATTCTACCGAAGACTGCTTTCGACCGACTTGATGTTGAAGGATTGGTTCTGAAGCCCAGTGACATTATTGTGAGAGCTTTTGATGGTTCTAAGCGAACAGTACTTGGGGAGCTCACTCTGCCTGTTAAAGTCGGTTCCCAGACTTTTGATTCCACTTTCTTTGTCATGGACATCCGTCCAGCTTACTCTTGCCTACTTGGACGCCCTTGGATACATGGGGCAGGCGTTGTTACCTCTACTTTGCATCAGAAACTGAAGTACCCAGTGAAGGGGAAGATTGTTACAGTATGTGGTGAAGAGGAATATATGGTCAGTCATCTACAGTCTTTCTGATATCTCGAGATGGAAGGTGAATTCTTCGAAACTCCCTATCAAGCGTTCGAATTAGTTCCAAGAGTCATGCATGTTGACTCTCCTGTCACTCCTGAAGTTACACAAGTTCTGCCTAGGATGGCCTCGCTGAAAGATGCTCAAGCTGTAGTTGAAGGATGAGGTAATGCTATTTGGGGACAGCTCCCTGATCTTCTTTTCAAATCTGACAAGACTGGTTTAGGCTTCACCATCAAAGGTCAGAAGATGATACGCCGCGAATGTGCCGGCCAACTTCCTTTCCACATCAGCCAGAGTGGAGTTCATGCTATAGAAGACAGTGACAATGATTTCGACATCAGCAAGTGGATCTTCCCAACTCCCGACAACGGACTCAACAATTGGAAGACTGAAGAAGTCATACCAATCTCCTTTAGATAGGAGTAATTGCCTTTGTTTTTGTTTTGCTTTTCGTATTTTCTACGCTTTGAACAATAAACTTTAAAGCCTAGTGCCTTGCCCGGGGCATCATGGCTCGTTTGTTGTGAGGGTTATTATCTGTCATTTGCATATTTTCATTCAATAAAATCGTTGGACTTTTGCATTTAAATGTTGTTTTGTTTCTCTTACTTTATCACCCCTTCAAAAAGCTATGTGTTTCTTACACACACCCACGTGATACACTGCAGAATCACTCTGAATCTCGTTGATAACAGCTATGCTATTGCTAAATATGACTTCGATAATCCGATCTACCAAGCCGAAAACGAAGGTGAGGAAGATTGTGAAGTGCCAGGAGAACTTGTCAGACTGCTACAACAAGAAGAGCGAGTTATGCAACCACACGAAGAGCCAGTTGAGGTTGTGAATTTGGGTACTGATGAAGACAGAAAAGAGATCAAGATAGGAGCGGGTCTTGAGAACAGTGATAAAGAAAGGTTGGTTCAGATGCTACGAGACTACATCGAGGTTTTTGCTTGGTCCTACGAAGACATGCCAGGTCTAGACATTGACATTGTGGTGCATCGATTGCCGACAAAAGAAGGTTTTCTCCCAGTGAAGTAGAAGGTTCGTCGCATGCGTCCTGAGATGTCAGAGAAAATCAAAGCCAAAGTTATGAAGCAGTTCAACGCCGGTTTCCTAACTGTTACTTCTTATCCACAGTGGGTTGCTAATGTGGTGTCTGTACTAAAGAAGGATGGCAAGGTACGAATGTGTGTGGGTGTCATACCCCAAAATTTGCCCTCTATCTTCTCAAGACATTCCATACATCCATACTCAAGGATTCCTCAAAGGTTGATCAGACAAACCCTCTCCTAGGCAATCAACCCAAACTAGGGTTTGGCAATTCTCAGCTCCAGATGGACTTCCAACATCTTCAATGTTCATCATGCCTCCTCATATGCTTCAAATGTTCTCCATGTCAAGTTTCAAGCCTTACAAGTCAAGTTTCCTCAAACAATTGCTCAGATGGTTGAAAATCAGTTGTATTGGACAAAAGGTCAACTGTGGTCAACATACAGTCAAACTTCATGATTTTTGGTCAACATCCTCATTTTGAAGTTACATTCATCATTTGATCAAGGGTTGATCATGATTCATCAAGAAAACTCAAGATTTGCTCAAAAGTCAAACTTTCTAAATTAGGGTTTCTCTAAGAAAAGTCAACTGAACTTTGACTGATCATAACTTCTTCATACTTTCTCAGAAATATTTCCACCAACTCTTGTTTTAAAGGAAATTCAATTCTCTACAACTTCATGTCTCACAAGAATGTTCAAAAAATGCTTCATTTGGAAGGTATTGATCAAAACATTACAGGTCCTTTTCAAAGTCAACAAAAAGTCAACTTTTTGTTTTGAAGATATATTGAGCATGGAAACTCAAATTGAGATGAAACCAAAGAGTTTGGTTAGAGGACTCTTAGAGATTTCTAAAAAGTCCAAGAACACTCAAAAATGTGGAAAATTGAGCAAGATACACCATTCACAAATTGGGCAATTTTGAAGAAGTGCACAAAGAGAGATACTTGTAAAAATCAAATATTTTGCAAATGGGGTTACTTTTTCTTCATCCAAACTTGTTCCTTATACAATTAGGAATATCCAAGCCCAATGCCACAAATTTTTATTTTATTTTTCTATTTAATTTGGAATTTATTCATTTAAATACAAATTAAATTTAAAAATAAGGTATAAAATCAAAATTAAATGCAAACTTGATTTTTCTCTCTTCCTTGAGATCCAAGTAACTCAATAAAGCCAGCAAATTTCGAAATTTGGTTGGATATGGCAAGATTGGATTGAAAATTGATCAAAAGATGAAAATTTGATTTTGTACAAAATCAAATATGATTTGCATTGATTATTGATTGATTCTTCCTCAAATCAACTCCAAATTCATCTACTATATATATTTAACAGATGCCACACGAATTAGGGTAGAATTTTTGACTGGAGAAACCCTTATTGATGCTCAAAATTCCGTGGCATACAAGCAACAAGCAGCCTTGGATTTAGGTGGTTTCAAGCAATTCTGAGCATTCCATCTTGTTCCTTGTGTCATTCAGAATCGGTCCAGACCCTTACATCATCAAAAAGCATCCAGAATCAAGAAATCACGAATCGGTTTGTTCATCCTTTTTCCAAAATCGTGTTTCATTATTCATGCATTATTAACAAGTTTTGATGTTTGTTTCATGTTTAGAACAAAGTTTGCAAGCGATCTGGGCAGGTTAATTGCGTTTCCATGGCCTGAAACGTGTTATGCCATAACTAGGGTTCTTGAACTCGATTTAGGGCTTTGCTTATTAGGATAAATTGGACCACGAGACTGTTACCAATGCATTCGGAATGACGTCCTGAATCGAACCATGGTCTTAGAATTCATTTATATTATGTGTGCTTGATTTTTGAATTAGCCAGGGTTGTAGCGTCGAACAATGGCCGACGCTGAATTTTCAAAAATTCAAATCGGAGAAGATGAAGTCTGGCGCGTGATGGAGGCAGTCAGGGAGCGACACTTGTTTTTCTTCTACTCGCTCCGGTTTCCAAACAGTAAAACACGTTGGCTCAGTTGGTCAAGGCAAGGGAACTCAAAGTTTGAAAGCAAGGTCTCCAGTTCGAATCCTGGCAAGACCCATGTTTTTTCTTCTTTTACAAATTTTCATATTTTCTTACAATTTTCTATTTTCTTATTTATTTAATATATCTCATGCATTTTAATTCTTTTCAATATTTTCTCTCATGCATTAAAAATCATCAAAAATATTTTTCCTTTTGCATTTATTTTCATAAAATACTTATTTAATTTATAAAATTAAAAAATATTATTTTGCATGCATATTTATTTTTATTCATAATTTACCATTTAAATCACTTTTAATTAGTTTTTAATTATTAAATTGCATCCAAAAAATCCCAAAAAATTATTTTAGCATATTAATGTTATTTCCAGCATGCCATATTTTTCTCATCTAAAAATTTGCATTTTTACTAACATTTTCCTCTTATTCGATTTCATCGTATTTTCCGATTTTCTCATCTTTTCACAGGATATCCCGTTTCGGAAATTTGTTCTTTATCGTTTCTTTTTTTCTAATAATGTAACTGTTCATGGGATGTAATAGTTAATTAGCGCTTTTATTTTCCGCAAGTTTAAATTATGTATCTGCCCCAAAGCCATGTAATAGCGTAGGATTTATCTTTCCGCACTTTACATTTCCGCATTTTACTTTCCGCACCCTATAAACTGCTAGTAATTAGGCGTGTATGGCAAGATAAAATTGAACATAGCTCACTCTAAACACAAGATAAAATATCTGAATCAACACACTCTTTTCACACACGCACCCCTTAAGGTAATTCTCTCTCGTTGCCTTTACGAATACAAATGGTCAAGTCCCTCGAACGTAGAGGTATTCTAGCACTGTTGCCTTCAAAACAAATCATCATAGTCCCTTCGATACAAAGATCATAGACCCACGATGTCGCCTACGAATACATGATCTTGACCCTTGATTATCGCCTACGAAAAATGATGATAGTCCCTTCGAATGTGCTAGGATACTTCCTACAAGTTGCTTTCTATGACCATCCGATGTCCCTTCGAATGTCCCGCTTACATCCAACAAATAGAGTTACCTACCAACTAATGGTATGGATAGCGCTATTCTAAAGGAAAGTAAAACAACACGAAAACAACCAATTCTGAGTAGGTAATAAGACTTTTAGTTGCTTGCTCTATCAAAATACTTTTCACACCTCACACTTTTGTCAAAGTTCAAACTCTTTTCAAAAACAAAACATTTCCGAACACTTTGTATACATTCCTACATGAATCATTACAAAGTCAAAGCGAAATTCCTTTTCAAAACATTTTTGTCAAACACACAGAAAGCACAATTTTTAAAGTGATCTAAGAGCAACTAAGAGCCCGTAGATAACTACGGATGGAAAGAGGTGCTAATACATTCCCTTTTCATAACCTTCTCCCTTACTCAGAATCTAACGAAGGTCTTTTTCTGTACTTTTTACCTTCCCATAATTGGATAAAAGAAAAGTCGGTGGCGACTCTTGTTATCTGCACATTTGCGATACAAAAACCTACAAAGTCAGTTCACCGTATTACAGTGGGTTACAAAGATTCGAACAAAGCGAGTCCGAAAGACGATTTCCCACTTCCTCATATTGATGTTCTGGTTGACAACACCGCTCAGCATAATTTTTTCTCCTTCATGGATGGTTTCTCTGGTTACAATCAGATCAAAATGGCTCCTGAAGACATGGAGAAGACTACTTTCGTTACACAGTGGGGCACCTTCTGTTATAAGGTCATGTCGTTCGGACTGAAGATTGCAGGCGCCACTTACCAGCGTGCCATGGTGGCATTATTTCATAACATGATTCATCACGAGATAGAGGTCTACGTCGACGACATGATAGCTCGATCATAGACTGAAGAAGAACATCTCGATCATTTGCAGAAACTATTTGACAGATTGAAGAAGTACAGACTAAGACTCAATCCTAACAAATGCTCCTTTGGAGTCAGATCCGGTAAACTCCTAAGATTTGTTGTCAGTGGTAAAGGTATTGAAGTCGACCCCGCCAAGGTTAAAGCTATTCAAGAGATGCCAGCTCCCCGCACCGAGAAGGAAGTCAAAGGTTTCTTGGGACGATGGAACTACATTGCCAGATTCATTGCACATCTAACTACTACTTGTGAGTCAATTTTCAAGTTACTGAAGAAAGATCAAGTAGTGGAGTGGAACGACGATTGCCAGATCACTTTTGACAAAATCAAGGAGTACCTATAGAATCCTCCTATCCTGATGCCGCCTGCCGAAGAAAGACCTCTTATCATGTACTTGACAGTGTTAGAGAACTCAATGAGGTGTGTGTTGGGGCAACATGACGAGTTTGGTCGAAAAGAGTATGCAATATACTACCTTAGCAAAAAGTTTACCGACTGTGAAACAAGATAATCACAGCTCGAGAAAACTTGCAGCGCTTTGGCTTGGGCTGCTCGCCGACTAAGACAGTATATGTTGACTCACACTACCTTGTTGATCTCCAAGATAGATCCGATAAAATACATATTTGAGAAACCAACTCTCTCCTGAAGAATAGCAAGATGGCAAATGATCTTGACCGAATATGACATCCAATATACTTCTCAGAAAGCAATCGAAGGAAGTATAGTAGCCGATCATTTGGCTCATCAAGCCGTAGATGACTATCAGTCTATGCAGTTCGAGTTTCCCGACGAAGATGTTTTACTAGTTATAGATTGCGAAGAACCAGGACCAGACGAAGGACCTGAACAAGGATCCCGATGGACCATGGTCTTTGATGGAGCCTCAAATGCACTTGGCAATGGCATTGGCGCCATCATTACATCCCCTGCAGGCGGACATAAGCCTTTCACCGCCAGATTATGTTTCAGTTGCACCAATAACATGGCCGAATACGAAGCGTGCATCATGGATATTAAAGCTACCATTGAGTTAAGAATCAAGTTCTTACAAGTGTATGGAGACTCAGCTTTGGTGATCAGTCAGATTAAAGGCGAGTGGAATACGAAGCATTCGAATCTCATTCCATATCGAGAGCATGTTCTGAGTTTGATCCCCTACTTCGAAGAGATTACTTTCAATCACATTCCACGAGAAGAGAATCAGTTGGCAGACGCATTAGCTACTATGTCGTCTATGTTCAAGGTCAGATGGGACAACGAGGCTCCCCAGATCATCATCGAAAAGTTTGACGAACCGCCATACTGTTATGAGCTTGATACAAAAGAGAAACCTTGGTACTACGACGTGAAGAGGTATCTTGAGACTCAAGAATATCCCGCAGGGGCATCTGTCAATGATAAGAAGTTCTTGAGAAGATTTGCATCCCAAATTCTTCCTCAGCAACGACATCTTATACAAGCGCAACCACGATTTGTGCTTACTCCGCTGTGTGGACCAGAAAACAGCGAAACATATCATGGAAGAATTACACGAAGGCGCATTTGGTACCCATTCCAGTGGACATACCATGGCTAAGAATATTTTAAGAACAGGCTACTACTGGTCCACCATGGAAGCTGATTGTCACCGTTATGTTCGATCTTGTCACAAATGCCAGATATATGCCGACAAGGTGCACGTACCGCCAGTACCATTGAATATCCTTACCGCTCCTTGGCCTTTCGCAATGTGGGGCATTGACATGATTGGAGAAATCAAGCCCACCGCTTCCAATGGACATCGTTTCATCCTTGTGGCAATTGACTATTTCACCAAATGGGTGGAAGCAGCCTCGTTCGCATCTGTTACCAAGAATGTTGTGGCTCGATCATCAAGCATAATCTTATCTGTCGGTATGGCACTCCCGAAAGGATTATCACAGATAACGGCTCTACTCTCAGCAACAAGATGATCACCGAACTCTGCACGCAGTTCAAGATCGAGCATCACAACTCTTCTCCTTATTGGCCTAAGATGAATGGCGCAGTGGAAGCCGCCAACAAGAATATTAAGAAGATTATACAGAAGATGACAGTGATTTACAAAGATTGGCATGAGATGTTACCATTTGCTCTTCATGGTTATCGCACTACAGTACGAACATCCACAGGGGCAACCACTTTCTCTCTTGTATACGGTATGGAAGCAGTCCTACCAATCGAGGTTCAGATACCCTCAACTAGAGTCCTCCAGGATGTAGAGTTAGGCGAAGACGAATGGATCCAGACTCGCCTTGATCAGATAAACTTGATTGACGAGAAACGACTCGCATCCATATGCCATGGACAGATCTATCAGAAATGAATGATCAGAGCATTTAACAAGAAGGTCAAGCATCGAGTCTACCAAGTCGGTGATCTAGTAGTCAAGCGCATCATTCTTCCACAAGGTGACCCCAGGGGAAAATTGACTCCCACCTATGAGCGACCGTTTGTAATCAAGACAGTATTTTCAGGCGGAGCTATGATACTTAGCACCATGGATGGTGAAGACTTCCCACACCCTGTGAACGCAAACATAGTCAAAAAATACTACGCATAAATGAGACCCGCTAGGTCGACTGACCTAGGCAAAAATAAGGGCCTCCTGGCGAACCAAAAGGGTTCGGGAAAAAGTTAAGGATATATATAAAAAATGTACACCCGGCAAGTCGAAAACCTGAAAAGGCGGCTTAGGCAAAACAGGGTATCCCGGTAGACTGAAAACCCGAAAGGACGGTCTAGGCAAAAGTTAGGGATTTAAGCGTACGACTATGTCTCGTACAGATCACTTATCTACAGACTACTATCAGCATTCAAGATTCAAATGGCAAAAATCAATCCACTTACTTTCTACTAACAGCAAGGAGATGAGATAGTTGAAATATATGAGTACTAGCATAGTTGGAACTTAACGAGATTGTTTCCGCGTAGATTTTTACTTTTCTTGTGTACAGACTACTTGGCCATACACCGCCTTTCAAATTAATACAAATTCTTTCTCTATACTATTTTCACTATTGTTGTTTGCATAAAGTCCAACGTTTGCTTTGAATGATTATATGCATATGACAATAAAAATCTATTTACAAACATGCAAAAAGTGAACGAACAAGGGTAATTACTACAGGCTCTAGGAATCAAGATGACGACGAAAGTCACCAATGCGTTCCCATGCAAAGTACAAATCCCCACAGAGGCGTCGCTCACTACAAACTCCCCCCAGCGGAGTACAAATTTCTTTCCACTTGTTTCCAGCTTCATCATATTAGTCCCCGAGCAATAACGGTTCATCCCCTGCAGAGGTATTTACCCCTAGCTGAATATCTCTCAACAATCATCATTCCCCCGACGGCAGCAATATCCAGACTCGAAACTTGGTCAGATAGTGCATCGGAGGAAATCTACATCTTTTATCCCCCAGCTAGAGGTTTCAGCGGGCTTCAAATCCTTCTATCTCTGTCTTCTAGCAACAATCAAACACTCTCCAGCGGGATCTACACGCAAAGCCCCCAGTAGAGCGCCTCCTAAATCTTCCCCAACAGGGTCTACACGCAAGATCCTCGGCAGCGTATCTCTCGAGCTCTACTATCCTCAACAAAATGAATATCTAGGCTCAAGACTTGGTCAGATAGTGCATCTTTCTTCTCTTTCAAAAACCAAGGTTTTCATCCGTTTTGTCCCCAAGCAGAAGTCAACAATCTTCATGCAGAACATCCACATCTTCTTCAAGATGGATATGTTTTGAAATACCACAACATCTATCATCCCTACATTATTCATAAAAGTCATAATTTGTGCATATGTCATTCATACACGTTGTCATGCATCATAATCTACATAAGACTAACGATATTCTATCGAAGTTTCTTTTGTTTTTCCCAAACAGGTAAAAATCACTTCTGAAACAACAGGTCCAGGATTAATACCCGAAGCCAGAAGGGAAACCCTATCCGAACGACCGCCCCAGTTGTCCTCCGACAATAGGTCTAGGATTAATACCCAAAGCCAGACGGGAAACCCTATCTAAACGACCGCCCAAGTTTTCCTCCGACAACAGATCCAGGATTAATACTCGAAGCCATACGGGAAACGCTATCCGAACAATCACACAAGTTATCCCCCGATAACAGGCATTAGATCAATACCCGAAGCACAACAGGG
Source organism: Vicia sativa (assembly GCA_021764765.1). Taxonomy (NCBI): domain Eukaryota; kingdom Viridiplantae; phylum Streptophyta; class Magnoliopsida; order Fabales; family Fabaceae; genus Vicia; species Vicia sativa. The sequence goes on from CM038795.1 coordinate 265,440,029, forward strand.
AAGCTGTCCATATTCTGCGGACTATTATCCCCTTAGAGTAATCAAGACGAAGATTTATTCTGACTCCCTCTTATTATCAACAACAACTACAGAGTCTGGCGTACGACTCAGTTGCCCTGGATGGCATCTTAAGCCCATCTCCGACTATTTGTCGACATCTCTCCACTTTCAGAATACTGCATATTTGGTTAAAAACAAATACAAACCAATGACTTCATTCAAAGACGAGCGCGAAGTCTACCTTACGACCCTCTCCGGATGGCATCTTAAGCCCATCTTCATGCTCCCTTTTACTTTCAGGAACACCAGCAGAGCCTAGCGTACGGTTCGTTCCCTAGCATCGTCCTCTCCGGATGGAATCTTAAGCCAATCTCTGACGTTTTTCCTATTCAGACGACATTCTTGAGCCTCGCATACGAATCATTCCCCAGTGAATTTTCCAGCTTCTCCAAATGGTATCTATAAGCCCATTCCCGCATCATCAAGCAAAGGCGAGTGCAAATTTTTAGGTGTACTCGAGTGTTCAATCATCTTCTACCTCCAGGTCACGAAAGGCAAGCATGCCTATCTAACCCTTCCAGTACAAGAAGATTGAACAGGGGCAGCTGTCATAACCCAAAATTTTCCCTCTTACTTATCAAAACATTTCATACATCCATACTCAAGGATTCCTCAAGGGTTGATCAGACAAACCCTCTCCTAGACAATCAACCCAAACTAGGGTTTGGCAATTCTCAGATCAAGATGGACTTCTAACATCTCCAGTGGTCATCATGCCTCCTCATGTACTTCAAAGAATCTCCATGTCAAGTTTCAAGCCTTACAAGTCAAGTTTCCTCAAACAATTGCTCAGATGGTTGAAAATCAGTTGTATTGGACAAAAAGTCAACTGTGGTCAACATACAGTCAAACTTCATGATTTTTGGTCAACATCCTCATTTTGAAGTCACATTCATCATTTGATCAAGATTTGATCATGATTCATCAAGAAAACTCAAGATTTGCTCAAAAGTCAAACTTTCCAAATTAGGGTTTCCTAGAGAAAAGTCAACTGAACTTTGACTGAGCATAACTTCTTCATACTTTCTCAGAAAGTTTTCCACCACCTCTCATTTTGAAGGAAATTCAATTCTCTACAACTTCATGTCTCACAAGCATGGTCAAAATATGCTTCATTTTGAAGATATGGATCACAACATTACAGGTCCTTTTCAAATACAACAAAAAGTCAACTTTTTGTAATGAAGTTTTATTGAGCATGGAAACTCCAATTGAAATGAAACCAAAGAGGTTGTTTAGAGGACACTTACATCTTTCTAAAAAGTCCAAGAACATTCAAAAATGTTGAAAATTGAGCAAGATACACCTTGCACAAGTTGGGCATTTTTGAAGAGGTGCACAAAGAGAAATACTTGTCAAAACCCAAAATTTTGCAAATGGGCCCAACTTTTCTTGGTTCAAACTTGTTCCGCAGCTTATTTGGAACCTCCAAGCCCAATGCCACGAATTTTATCTTTATTTTTCTATTTAATTTGGATTTTATTCATTTAAAAACAAATTAAATTAAAAATAAAGGTAGAAAATCAAAATTAAATGCAAGATTGATTTTTCTCTCATTCTTGAGGACCAAGCAACTCATAAATGCTGGCAAATTTCGAAATTGACTTTGATTTGGCAAGAAATTGATGAAAATTGGATCAAAAAGGAAAGATTTGGTATCACACAAAATCAAATATTTTTTACATTGATTGATCATTATTTGCTCTTGATTTCTGATCTAAATCCATTTATTAAAAATACACAATGCCTACACATGAAGAAAGAACAGAAAAATTGCTTGAAAGAACCCTAACCTAAGTAAAAAAAACCATGTTCTTGACGCAACTTGCAGCCTTGGTTTTAGCTCGTTTCAATTGATTCCAAGCATTCCATTGCATTCCCTGGAGCCTTTAGAGTCGATCCAGGCCTTTGCAAACCACAAAACCATCAAGAATTGAGAAATCACGATTTCGGTTTGTTAAACTTTTTTCAAAATCGATTTCTGTTATCGTGTTTGCAAGCTATCTAGGTGGTTTAATTGCATTTTGAGTGCCTGGATCGAGTTATGCCATAGCTAGGGTTTTCTGCACCGATTTGGGGCTTCCCTAAATCCGTTAAATTGGACAAAACCAGTACCACCATTGTGTTTAGAATGTTGTTTGCAATCGATTCATGTATTCATAACTCATTTATATTGCTTGTATGAAGTTTTGGAAAATTGCAGGGGCTATAGCGTCGAACGAAGTCGACGCTAAGTGTTTGAAATTTCAAACGAAGAAGATGAAGATCTTCGCGCGTAATCTGGGCAATCAGGAAGCGAGTTTGTTTAAAAACGCGTTGTTTCATTATTCTAACACCAAAAGCAGTTTGGTCCAGTGGTGAAGGAGGCACATGTTTTCCTTGGGGACCTGAGTTCGAACCTGGGCAAGACCACTTCTTTTTATCCCTTTGAAAACTAACACTTTTTTTTCTATTTTCTTATTTTTTTAATATTTTCATGCAATTTAATTAATCTTTAAATAATTTTAGCATGCATTTAAAAAACACCAAAAATATTTTCATTTTGCATTATTATCAGAAAAATATTTATTTAATTTTTGACATTAAAATTAATATTTTTTCATGCATATTTTATTTAATTACTAATTAATCATGAAAATGACTTTTAATTGTTTTTAATTATCGAAATCGATTCCGAAAATTACCAAAAAATTATCTTATCATCTTATTGTCATTACTAATCAAAAACCTTTTTCCTCATTCAAAAATAGTTCTTTTTGCTAACATTTTCCTCTTATGCAATTTCTCTTGTTTTCCGATTATTTATCTGTTCACAGGTTGTAACGTTTCGGACGATTTTTCTTGCTTTTCTTTTTCATATTATGTAACTACCTATGAGATGTAATAGTTTAATTAGGACTTTTATTTTCCGCACTCTTATTATGTAACTGCCCCAAAGCCATGTAATAGCGTAGGACATTTATCTTTCAGCACTGTACATTTCCGCAATTTACTTTCTGCACCCTATAAACTGCTAGTAATTAGGCGTGTATGGCAAGATAAAATTGGACGTAGATCACTCATAATTTCAAGATAAAATATCTGAATCAACACACTCTTTTCACACATGCACCCCCTAGAGTATTCTCTCTCGTTGCCTTTCGAATAAATGGTCAAGTCCCTCGAACGTAGAGGTATCCTAGCAACGTTGCCTACGAAATATATCATCATAGTCCCTTCGATACAAAGATCATAGACCCACGATGTCGCCTACGAATACATGATCTCGTCCCTCGATTGTCGCCTACAAAAAATGATGATAGTCCCTTCAAATGTGCTAGGATACTTCCTACAAGTTGCTTTCTATGACCATCCGATGTCCCTTCGAATGTCCCGCTTACATCCAACAAATAGAGTTACCTACCAGCTAATGGTATGGATAGCTCTATTCTAAAGGAACGTAAAATAAACACAAAAACGACCAATTCTGAGTAGGTAATAAGACTTTTAGTTGCATGCTCAAACAAAATACTTTTTCACACCACACACTTTTGGTCAAAGTTCAAACACTTTTCAAAAACGAAACATTTCCGAATACTTTGTATACATTCCTACATGAATCATTACAAACTCAAAGCGAAATGCCTTTTCAAAACATTTTTTGTCAAATACAGAAAGCACTTTTTTTTTAAAAAATGATCTAGAAGCAACTAAGAGCCCGTAGATAACTACGGATGAAAAGGGGTGCTAATACCTTCCCTTTTCATAACCTTCTCCCTTACTCAGAATCTAACGAAGGTCGTTTCCTGTTCTTTTCACCTTCCCTCAATTGGATAAAAGAAAAGCCGGTGGCGACTCTTGCTATCCGCACATTTGCGATACAAAAATCTCAAAGTCAGTTCACCGTATTACAGTGACCTCATTTTATTTTAATTTTTGATTTTACTATTTGTTGCTATTTTTGGCTTATTTCATCCTTTTCTTTTTTATTTTAAAAAATAGTTTTTGACTTTGAAAAATTCTGAAAAATTATGTCAACACTTGTTTACCCCTGATTGACTTTGGGTAATTTTCTTGGAATTTTATTTTGATGAAAAAATACTATTTATGTATTTCGTCAATAAAGTCCAATTAAATAACCTAATTTCAATATTTTTATTTGACTTTTATTTTCATTTTATTTTGCTGATTTTTTAATTTAATTTGGAGTCACAAATTTTCTCAACATCAATGGAATTTAGGTGTAGATAGGTTTCTTGACCAAATCCACCAAGAAAGTTGATTGATTTTGACGAAGTTAGACCGAATAAAACTCATTTGATGCAAAATAAATTTGAAAATGTTTTCTTCTACTCCATCTTATTTTTCTTTTGTTTCGATTCGGAGAAATTGATCAATTGGTGGCATGAACTTCAAAGTTCAAACATAAGCCCCAAACGATTACTTGAGCTTTGATCTTGGTTTAACACTTGTGGCGCTTGTCGTGTGGTCGCATTGATTTCTAATCAAGCTTCTGGTACGTTTCCACTAACTTTGACCATTTGAAATTCTCAATCATTTTTTATCAAGTGATATTATAATTCCAAAACGGGTGATATACTTGACAAAAAACAATTGAAACTTGTTGTATGGTCGTGTTGATTCTATCAAGCTTCTGGCAAGTCTTCATGCGTAAGTTTCAACATGGTCACCTTGCTGATGACTGTAATACGGTGAACTGACATTTTAGGTTTTTATATCGCAAATGTGCGGATAGCAAGAGTCGCCACCGACTTTTCTTTTATCCAATTAAGGGAAGGTAAAAAGAACAGAAAAAGACCTTCGTTAGATTCTGAGTAAGGGAGAAGGTTATGAAAAGGGAAGGTATTAGCACCCCTTTCCATCCGTAGTTATCTACGGGCTCTTAGTTGCTCTTAGATCACATTAAAAGTGTGCTTTCTTGTGTTTGACAAAATGTTTTGAAAAGGCATTTCGCTTTGACTTTGTAATGATTCATACAAAGTGTTCGGAAATGTTTTGTTTTGAAAAGAGTTTGAACTTTGAAAAAAGTGTGAGGTGTGAAAAATATTTGATAGAGCAAGCAACTAAAAGTCTTTTTACCTACTCAGAATGGTCGTTTTCGTGTTATTTTACGTTCCTTTAGAATAGCGCTATCCATACCATTGGTTGGTAGGTAACCCTATTCTTTGGATGTAAGCGGGACATTCGAAGGGACATCAGATGGTCATAGAAAGCAACTTGTAGGAAGTATCTTATCACATTCGAAGGGACTATCATCATTTTTCGTAGGCGACAATCGAGGGTCAAGATCATGTATTCGGAGGCGACATCGTGGGTCTTATGATCTTTGTATCGAAGGGACTATGATGATTTGTTTTGAAGGCAACGATGTTAGAATACCTCTACGTTGAGGGACATGACCATTTGTATTCGTAAAGGCAACGAGAGAGAATTACCCTAAGGGGTGCATGTGTGAAAAGAGTGTGCTGATTTCAAGTATTTTATCTTAGAGTTAAGAGTGAGCTATGTTCAATTTTATCTTGCCATACACGCCTAATTACTAGCAGTTTATAGGGTGCGGAAATTAAAATGCGGAAACATAAAGTGCGGAAAGATAAATCCTACGCTATTACATGGCTTTGGGGCAGATACATAATTCAAAATGCGGAAAATAAAAGCCCTAATTAAACTATTACATCCCATAAGCAATTACATAATTGGAAAAAGAAAATGATAAAAAGAAATCGTCCGAAACGGGATAACCTGTGAAAAGATGAGAAATCGGAAAACACGAGGAAATCGAATAAGAGGAAAATGTTAGTAAACATAATAATTTTTGAATGAGAAAAATATTTCATGCTGGAAATAACATTAATATGCTAAAATAATTTTTTGGGATTTTTTGGAGTTAATTTAATAATTAAAAATCAATTAAAGGTGATTTAAATGATAAATTAACAATTAAATTAAATATGCATGCAAAAATAATATTTTTAATTTTATAAATTAAATAAACATTTTCTGGAAATAATGCAAAAAGAAAAAATATTTTTTGGTGTTTTTTAATGTATGATAAAAATATTTGAAATTAAATTAAAATGCATGGAAAATATAAAAATAAGAAGTTTTGCAAAAGGAGAAAAAATGTTTGGTCTTGCCAGGGATCGAGCTGGAGACCTTTCCTTCACAAACCCATGCCTTGACCAACTGAGCCAGCGTGCGCAACTGTTTGAAAATCGGAGCGAGTGGATTGTGAACAGGTGTCACTCCCAGGCCGCGTTGATTCCGCGCCAAACTTCATCTTCTTCATTTTAAAATTTTGAAAATATAGCGTCGGCCTCAGTGCGACGCTATGGTCCCTGCATTTTCCAAAATCAAGCACAGATAATATAAATAACATTCAAGGGTATGAATCGATTGGAAACATCGTTCTAAACACGATGGTGGTGGTCTCGTGGTCCAATTTATCCGTTTTAAGGAAGCCCTAAATCGTGGCCGAAAACCCTAGCTATGGTGATTCTTGTTCTAAGCCATGGAAACTCAATCAAACTGCCCAGAAAGCTTGTAAACATCGTTCTAATCACAAAACAACAACAAATCATGTTAAAAATGCATGAATAATGGAAATCGATTTTGAGAAAAACATGAACAAACCAAATTCGGATTTCTTGATTCTTGGTGCTTTTGGACAATGTAAAGGTCTGGAATGCTTCCAGGGATATCAAGGAACGTGTTTGAACCCTCAAAAACAATTGAAACAAGATGGATCAAGGGCTGCTAGTTGCTTGTAGTGTACGGTGTTTTTGAGTTTGAATAGGGTTTCTCCAAGCAATTTTTCCGCCCTAATTCATGTGGTATGTATTGTATATATATAGTAGATGGAATTGGAGCTGATTTGAGGAAGAAATCATCATCAATCAATGCAAAACATATTTGATTTTGTACAAAATCAAATTTTCTCTTTTTTGATCAATTTCAATCAATTTCTTTCCAAATTCAATCAAATTTCGAAATTTGCTGGCTTCTTTGGGTTACTTGGATCTCAAGGATGAGAGAAAAAATCAATTTGCAATTAATTTTGATTTTATACCTTATTTTTGAATTTAATTTGTATTTAAATGAATAAAATCCAAATTAAATAGAAAAATAAAATAAAAATTCGTGGCATTGGGCTTGGGTATTCCTAATTGTATAAAGAACAAGTTTGGATGAAGAAAAAGTAAGCCCATTTGCAAAAATTTTGATTTTTACAAGTATCTCTCTTTGTGCACTTCTTCAAAATTGCCCAATTTGTGAATGGTGTATCTTGCTCAATTTTCCACATTTTTGAGTGTTCTTGGACTTTTTAGAAATCTCTAAGAGTCCTCTAACCAAAATCTTTGGTTTCATCTCAATTGGAGTTTCCATGCTCAATATATCTTCAAAACAAAAAGTTGACTTTTTGTTGACTTTGAAAAGGACCTGTAATGTTTTGATCAATACCTTCCAAATGAAGCATTTTTTGAACATTCTTGTGAGACATGAAGTTGTAGAGAATTGAATTTTCTTCAAAACAAGAGGTGGTGGAAAAATTTATGAGAAATTATGAAGAAGTTATGCTCAGTCAAAGTTTGGTTGACTTTTCACTAAGAAACCCTAATTTAGAAGGTTTGACTTTTGAGCAAATCTTGAGCTTTCTTGATGAATCATGATCAACCCTTGATCAAATGATAAATGTGACTTCAAAATGAGGATGTTGACCAAAAATTATGAAGTTTGACTGTATGTTGACCACAGTTGACTTTTTGTCAATCTGTTGATTTTAAACCATTTGAGCAATTGTCTGAGCAATCTTGACTTGTGAGGCATGAAACTTGTCATGGAGAATCTTTGAAGCACATGAGGAGGCATGATGACCATTGGAGATGTTGGAAGTCCATCTTGATCTGAGAAATGCCAAACCCTAGTTTGGGTTGATTGTCTAGGAGAGGGTTTGTCTGATCAACTCTTGAGGAATCCTTGAGTATGGATGTATGAAATGTCTTGAGAAGTAGGAGGGCAAATTTTGGGGTATGACAGCTGCCCCTGTTCAATCTTCTTGTACTGGAGGGGTTAGATTGGCGCGCTTGCCTTTCGTGACCTGGAGGTAGAAGATGATTGAACACTCGAGTACACCTGAAAATTTGCACTCGCTGTTGGCTGATGATGCGGGAATGGGCTTACAGATGCCATTTGGAAAAGTTGGAGACTTCGCTGGGGAATGAGTCATACGCTAGGCTCTGTAGATGTCCCTGGAAGTGAAAGGAGCACGGAGATGGGCTTAAGATTCCATCCGGAGGGAGTCGTACGTTAGACTTCGTGCTCATCTTTGAATGAAGTTATTGGTTTGTATTGATTTTTAACCAAATATGCAGCATTCTGAAAGTGGAGAAATGTTGACAAGTAGTCGGAGATGGGCTTAAGATGCCATCCAAGGCAACCGAGTCGTACGCCAGACTCTATAGCTGCTGTTGATAATAAGAGGGAGTCAGAATACATCTTCGTGCTGATTACTCTGAGGGGATAATGGTTGGCAATATGTGGATATCTTCCCTGTTGTGCATCGGGTGTTGGTCCACTGCCTGTTATCGGAGGATAACTTGTGATCGTTCAGATAAGTTTTCCCATCTGGCTTCGGGTATTAATCCTGGATCCGTCGTTGGAGGACAACGAGGGCGGTCGTTCAGATAGTTTTCCCGTCTGGATTCGGGTCTTAATCCTGGACCTGTTTGCGTCAAAGGTGATTTTCACCTGCTTTAGAGAAAACAAGAGACACTTTGATAGAATATTTGTTAGTTTTATGCAAAGTATGATGCATGACAATGTGTATGAATAACATATGCATATATATTATGACTTCATAAGAAATGTATGAATGATAGATGTTGTGGTATTTCAAAACATATCCATCTTGAAGATGATGCAAATGTTCTGCTTGAGGATTTCTGACTTCTGTTTGGGGACGGAAGGATTGAGACCCTGAGAAGAAAGAAAACTTTGATTTCTCCGATGCACTATCTGACCAAGTCTTGGGCCTAAATATTGTTGCGGACGACAGAGATCGAGAAACACGTTGTTGAGGATATCACACATAGACCCTGTTGGGGAGAGTCTAGGAGGTACTCTATTGGGGATCTTGCGTGTAAATCCTGCTGGAGAGTATTTGATAGTTGCTTGGAGACCGGGTTAGAAGAATCTGGAGCCCGTTGAAATCTCTGACTGGGGAATAAAAGATGTAGGTTCTCTCCGATGCACTATCTGACCAAGTTTCAAGTCTGGATATTGCTGTTGCCGGGGAGAAGGGGAATGGGTTGGGAGATATTCCGCTGGGGATAAATACCTCGGCTGGGGATGAAATGTTACTGCTTGGAGACTGATGTAACTTTGCTTAGTTGAGTGGAATTGCTGCTCGTGGATTAACGTATATACTCCGCTGGAGGAAGATTTGTAGTGAGCGACACCTCTGTGGGGATTACACTTTGCGGGGAAAATGTATTGGTGACTTTCGTCGTCATCTCAATTCCTGGAGCCTGTAGCAATTATTGTCGTTCGTTCTCTTTTCGCATGCTTGTAAATAGATTTTTATTGTCAAGTGCATATAATCATTCAAAGCAAACATTGGACTTTATGCAAACAACAATAGTGAAAATTGTAAAGAGAAAGAATTTGTATTTATTTGAAATGTGGCGTATGGCCGAGTAGTTTGTACACAAGAAAGGTAAAAAGCTATGCGGAAACAATCTCTTTAAGTTCCAACTATGCTAGTACTCATATATTTCAACTATCTCATCTCCTTGCTGTCAGTAGAAAGTGAGTGAATTGATCTTCGCCATTCGAACCTTGAATGCTGATAGTAGTAGTCTGGAAGTAATTGATCTGGACGAGACACAGCCGTACGCTTAAATCCCTAACTTTTGCCTAGACCGCCCTTTCGGGTTTTGATCTGGGATACCCTTTTTAAACCGCCTTTTCGGTTTTTGCGGGTGTACATGTTTTGTATATATCCTTAACTTTTGCGAACCCTATTGGTTCGCCAGGATGCCCTATTTTTGCCTAGGTCGATCGACCTAGCGGGTCTCTTTATCGTAGTATTTTTGACTATATCTGCGTTCAGGGTGTGGGAAGTATTCACCATCCATGGTGCTAAGTATCATAGCTCTGCCTGAAAATACTGTCTTGACTACAAACGGTCCCTCGTAGGTGGGAGTCCATTTGCCCCTGGGATCACCTTGCGGAAGAATGATGCGCTTGACTACTAGATCACCGACTTGGTAGACTCGGTGTTTGACCTTCTTGTTAAATGCTCTGATCATTCGCTTCTGATAGATCTGTCCATGGCAGATGGACGCGAGTCGTTTCTTGTGACACCCCAAAATAATTTGATAATTAAATAATTATGATTTTAAATTATTAATTTAATTGAGAACATAATTTATTAATATATTGGATTTATTGGGATTAATTATGGATTTACTAGAGGTGTGTTGAGTAAAGTGAGGGTGTGAGGAGTAAAAGACTCTACTCACATTATTTTTTTTATTTATGTTAAAGGAATAAAAGGAATAAAAGAAGGAAAGAAAGAAAAAGGAGTTATTTTGGAGAAAACAAAGATACGTGAAGTTGAGAAGAGGAAAAGGAAGGAAGAAAACCTAAAGTGTCAGAATTCGAAGAACCCACAAGGTAAGGGGTGATTTTCATTAGTTAATTTATATTATCGGTTTAGATATTCAATGGTATGGATCATAGTGTGTTTGGAATCCTGGTTTAGAATGTTAGGGTTCCGTAGAATTGCCCTATTGTGTCGGATTATAGGTCGGAAATAATTAGGGTGTCAGATATCAAATAGAAATGATAGAAATATGTTGCTTGATGTGATAATGATGCAAATTGGATGTGTTTTAGTGTTTCCCATGTTGGAATTCGTATGGGCAAGTTTGGGTTTGATTGAGAATGAATGAATGTTGTCAAAAGTGCAGGAAATGGCTCTGCAACACGTGGGAACCGGTTCCCAGTGGGGAGGAACCGGGTTCCACGTTAAAATTTTCCAAAGAAATCTAATTTTTCTCTGGGAACCGGTTCCCTACCTGGAGGAACCGGGTTCCCCATACATTTTTCCAGGGGCGTGGTATTTTTGAAATGTGGGAACCGGTTACTCCCAGGGAGGAACCGGGTTCCACTGAAACTTTTTGAAAATTTTTAAAACTTTGAAAATTCATAACTTTCAAACCGTAAGTCCGTTTTAAGCGCCATTTTGGACGTTGTTTCTTAAATTTAATGCTCTATCTTATAAAATGAAAAGATTTTCTAAAACTTGAAGTTATTTTGAAAACGGGTCGAATTTCGAAATAAACAATTATTGACTGACGCATAATGATGTATATGTAGTAGAGGACCTTTGGTGATGGAGGTATTGGTTTTGTGTGGATGTAAAGCATGTTTATGCTGCTGTTAATTGTATGCATGATTGGTTGAATTATCATGTCGATTGGTTTGATTCAGTTATGTTAAATTGATGTATTACATAGACTGATTTGGTGTTGCATGCTAGAGATGTGCATGCATATGCATTGTTTGGTGAAGTTAATTCCCATTGTGCGGAATTTGACTTGGATTGCCGATAACCGATACCCGAGTGAGGATGGGTGGTTAGGATGGATTCGTGTCCGGGTGTTTATGGACGAATCGATGGTTACTGTATCCGGTTGATGATGGATCAGTGTTGGGTGACTTGGTCACGTGTTGGTACCACATGCATTGAGTCTGCATTGTATTTGCATGGAATTGTAACATGTTAGGATGTCTTCCAGTGTTACCATTCTCTGATTGTTAATTGTTGTGCATGATGATTGTATGGTTGTAACTGTCTGTTGAATCTGAAGTTATGCTAAAATGGTTGGATTAATATGCTTGTAATATATTGTTGATTGAGAAGCTTATAATATGTTTTAATTATGAGAAGTCTCACCCTTAGTTTAACAATTTCAGATTAAAGTTAGCAGCTCAGGAGTTGGTGAGGATGGCTCTAGAGCTTGTCATTTAAGTTCGCGTGTCAGTGTCATGCTCTGATTAGATTGTAACACTGGGGAACGTTAGTTGAGGAATTAGATATTGTTTAATTGTTTCTTTAAATTTTGTGTGGGAATAATAATGATTGGATTATTCCATTTTGGTTATGATATTTTTCCGCTGTGTAAGACATGGTCTTAATTTGACTGAATTATTTGAGATATTGATCCTCAGTGTAGCATGGCTACTATTTATTTGGAGGTTTATTTTATTTATTAATTGTGGCATCCCTGTTCCATGTTAACTCTGATGAATTATGACTTTAATCGTTGATATAATTAATATTATTCGGGGTATTTTAGAAGGGGTGTTACATTTCTCATCAATCAAGTTAATCTGGTCAAGGCGAGTCTGAACCCAATCGTCTTCGCCTAATTCTGCGTCCTGGAGGACTCTGGTTGAGGGTATCTGAACCTCGATGGGTAGAACTGCTTCCATACCGTATACAAGAGAGAAGGGGGTAGCCCCTGTTGATGTCCGTACTGTAGTGCGATAACCATGAAGAGCAAATGGTAACATCTCATGCCAATCTTTGTAAGTCACCGTCATCTTCTGTATAATCTTCTTAATGTTCTTGTTGGAGGCTTCCACTGCGCCGTTCATCTTAGGCCGATAAGGAGAAGAGTTGTGATGTTTGATCTTGACTACGTGCAGAACTCGGTGATCATCTTGTTGTTGAGATTAGAGTTGTTATCTGTGATAATCCTCTCAAGAGTGCCATATCGACAGATAAAATTATGTTTGATGAATCGAGCCACAACATTCTTGGTAACAGATGCGAACGAGGCTTCTTCTACCCACTTGGTGAAATAATCAATTGCCACAAGGATGAAACGATGTCCGTTGGAAGCTGTGGGCTTAATTTCTCCGATCATGTCAATGCCCCACATTGCAAAAGGCCAAGGAGCTGTTAGAACATTCAGAGGTACTGGAAGTATGTGCACTTTGTCAGCATAAATCTGGGATTTGTGACAAGACCGAGCATAGCGGTGACAATCAGCTTCCATGGTGGACCAATAGTAACCTGTTCTCAGAATCTTCTTAGCCATCGTATGTCCACTGGAGTGGGTACCAAATTCTCCTTCGTGTAACTCTTCCATAATATGTTCTGCTGTTTTCCGATTTACACAGCGAAGTAAGCACAAGTCGTGGTTGCGCTTGTATAAGATGTCGTTGCTGAGGAAGAATTTGGATGCAAATCTTCTCTGGAACTTCTTATCGTTGAGAGATGCCCCTGCGGGATATTCCTGAGTCTCAAGATACCTCTTCACGTCGCAGTACCAAGGTTTCTCTTCTGTGTCAAGCTCATAACAATATGCTGGTTCGTCAAACCTCTCAATGATGATCTGGGGAGCCTCGTTGTCGCATCTGACCTCGAACATGGATGGCATAGTAGCTAACACGTCTGCCAACTGATTCTCTTCTCGTGGAATGTGATCGAAAGTAATCTCTTTGAAGTAGGGGATTAAGCTCAAAACATGCTCTCGATATGGAATGAGATTCGGATGCTTCGTATCCCACTCGCCTTTAATCTGACTGATCACTAAAGCTGAATCTCCGTACACTTGTAAGAACTTGATTCTTAAGTCAATAGCAGCTTTAATACCCATGATGCACGCTTCATATTCGGCCATGTTGTTAGTGCAACTGAAACATAATCTGGCGGTGAAAGGCGTATGTCCGCCTGTAGGGGATGTAATGATGGCGCCAATGCCATTGCCAAGTGCATTTGAGGCTCCATCAAAGACCATGGTCCATCGGGATCCTTGTTCAGGTCCTTCGTCTGGTCCTGGTTCTTCGCAATCTATAACTAGTAAAACATCTTCGTCGGGAAACTCGAACTGCATAGACTGATAGTCATCTACGGCTTGATGAGCCAAATGATCGGCTACTATACTTCCTTCGATTGCTTTCTGAGAAGTATATTGGATGTCATATTCGGTCAAGATCATTTGCCATCTTGCTATTCTTCAGGAGAGAGTTGGTTTCTCAAATATGTATTTTATCGGATCTATCTTGGAGATCAACAAGGTAGTGTGAGTCAACATATACTGTCTTAGTCGGCGAGCAGTCCATGCCAAAGCGTTGCAAGTTTTCTCAAGATGTGAGTATCTTTTCGACCAGACTCGTCATGTTGCCCCAACACACACCCCGTTGAATTCTCTAACACTGTTAAGTACATGATAAGAGGTCTTCCTTCGACAGGAGGCATCAGGATAGGAGGATTCTGTAGGTACTCCTTGATTTTGTCAAAAGCGATCTGGCAATCGTCGTTCCATTCCACTACTTGATCTTTCTTCAGCAGCTTGAAGATTGGCTCACAAGTAGCAGTTAGATGTGCAATGAATCTGGCAATGTAGTTCAACGGCCCAAGAAACCTCTGACTTCCTTCTCGGTGCGGGGAGCTGGCATCTCTTGAATAGCTTTAACCTTGGCGGGGTCGACTTCAATACCTTTACCACTGACAACAAATCTTAGGAGTTTACCGGATCTGACTCCAAAGGAGCATTTGTTAGGATTGAGTCTTAGTCTGTACTTCTTCAATCTGTCAAATAGTTTCTGCAAATGATCGAGATGTTCTTCTTCAGTCTATGATCGAGCTATCATGTCGTCGACGTAGACCTCTATCTCGTGATGAATCATGTTATGAAATAATGCCACCATGGCACGCTGGTAAGTGGCGCCTGCAATCTTCAGTCCGAACGACATGACCTTATAACAGAAGGTGCCCCACTGTGTAACGAAAGTAGTCTTCTCCATGTCTTCAGGAGCCATTTTGATCTGATTGTAACCAGAGAAACCATCCATGAAGGAGAAAAAATTATGCTGAGCGGTGTTGTCAACCAGAACATCAATATGAGGAAGTGGGAAATCGTCTTTCGGACTCGCTTTGTTCGAATCTTTGTAACCCACTGTAATACGGTGAACTGACTTTGTAGGTTTTTGTATCGCAAATGTGCAGATAACAAGAGTCGCCACCGACTTTTCTTTTATCCAATTATGGGAAGGTAAAAAGTACAGAAAAAGACCTTCGTTAGATTCTGAGTAAGGGAGAAGGTTATGAAAAGGGAAGGTATTAGCACCCCTTTTCATCCGTAGTTATCTACGGGCTCTTAGTTGCTTCTAGATCATTTTTTAAAAAAAAAGTGCTTTCTGTATTTGACAAAAAATGTTTTGAAAAGGCATTTCGCTTTGAGTTTGTAATGATTCATGTAGGAATGTATACAAAGTATTCGGAAATGTTTCGTTTTTGAAAAGTGTTTGAACTTTGACCAAAAGTGTGTGGTGTGAAAAAGTATTTTGTTTGAGCATGCAACTAAAAGTCTTATTACCTACTCAGAATTGGTCGTTTTTGTGTTTATTTTACGTTCCTTTAGAATAGAGCTATCCATACCATTAGCTGGTAGGTAACTCTATTTGTTGGATGTAAGCGGGACATTCGAAGGGACATCGGATGGTCATAGAAAGCAACTTGTAGGAAGTATCCTAACACATTCGAAGGGACTATCATCATTTTTCGTAGGCGGCAATCGAGGGTCAAGATCATGTATTCGGAGGCGAAATTGTGGGTCTTATGATCTTTGTATCGAAGGGACTATGATGATTTATTTTGAAGGCAACGGTGCTAGAATACCTCTACGTTCGAGGGACATGACCATTTGTATTCGTAAGGCAACGAGAGAGAATTACCCAAAGGGGTGCATGTGTGAAAGAGTGTGTCAATTTCAGATATTTTTATCTTGAGAATTAGAGTGAGCTATGTTCAGTTTTATCTTGCCATACACGCCTAATTACTAACAGTTTATAGGGTGCGGAAATTAAAATGCGGGAATATAAAGTGCGGAAAGATAAATCCTACGCTATTACATGGCTTTGGGGCAGATACATAATTTAAAATGCGGAAAATAAAATGTCCTAATTAAGCTATTACATCCCATAAGCAATTGCATTCTTTGAAAAAAAGAAAACGGTAAAAAGAAATCGTCCGAAACGGGATAACCTGTGAAAAGATGAGAAATCGAAAAATACGAGGAAATCGAATAAGAGAAAAATGTTAGCAAAAATGATAATTTTTAAATGAGAAAAATATTTCATGCTGGAAATAACATTAATATGCTAAAATAATTTTTTGGGATTTTTTGGAGTTAATTTAATAATTAAAAACTAGTTAAATGTGATTTAAATGATAAATTAACAATTAAATTAAATATGCATGCAAAATAATATTTTTTAATTTTATAAATTAAATAAACATTTTGTGGAAGTAATGCAAAAAGAAAAATATTTTTTGGTGTTTTTTAATGCATGATAAAAAATTATGAAAAGAAATTAAAATGTATGAAAATATTAAAGAAAATATGAAAATAAAAAGAAAAAATGTGTTAGTTTGTAAAAGGAGTAAAACCAAGTGGTCCTGGTGAGAATCGAACCGGTGACCTTGCTTTCACAAACCCAGGCCTTGACCAACTGAGCCAGTGCGCATTACTGTTTGGAAATCGGAGTGAGTGGATTGAGAACAAGTGTCACCTCCAGGTTGCATCGTCCCCGCGCCAAACTTTATCTTCTTCGTTTTAAAATTTTGAAAATATAGCGTCGGCCTCAGTGCGACGCTATAGCCCCTGCAATTCTCAAAATCAAGCACATATAATATAAATAACATCCAAGGGTATGAATCAATTGGAAATCACATTCTAAACACAATGGTAATGGTCTTTTGGTCCAATTTAACCGATTTAAGGAAGCCCTAAATCGAGGCCGAAAACCCTAGCTATGGTGATTCTTGTTCTAAGCCATGGAAACTCAATCAAATTGCCCAGAAAGCTTTCATTCTTCGTTCTAATCACAAAAACAACAACAAAACATGTTAAAAATGCATGAATAATAGAATTCGATTTTGGAAAAAGTTTGACAAACCGAAATCGTGTTCTTGCAATTCTTGATGTTTTGAGAGTTGTAAAGGTCTGAATCGATTCAGGAAGTATCAAGGAATTTGTTTGGATGCTTGGAATCAACTGAATCGAGCTAAAACCCTGGCTGCTAGTAGCTTGTGAAGCACGGTTTTTTTGAGTTTGAATAGGGTTCCTCCAGCGAATTTTTCTACCCTAATTCATGTGGCATGTATTGTATATATATAGTAGATGGAATTGGAGCTGATTTGAGGAAGAATCAATCATCAATCAATGCAAAATATATTTGATTTTGTAGCAAATCAAATTTTCTCTTTTTTGATCAATTTCAATCAATTCTTGCCATATCCAATCAAATTTCAAAATTTGCTGGCTTTCTTGGGTTGCTTGCATCTCAAGGAAGAGAGAAAAATCAATTTTGCAATTAGTTTTGATTTTATACCTTATTTTTGAATTTAATTTTTATTTAAATGAATAAAATCCAAATTAAATAGAAAAATAAAATAAAAATTCGTGGCATTGGGCTTGGATATTCCTAATTGTATAAGGAACAAGTTTGGATGAAGAAAAAGTAACCCCATTTGCAAAATATTTGATTTTTACAAGTATCTCTCTTTGTGCACTTCTTCAAAATTGCCCAACTTCTAAATAGTGTATCTTGCTCAATTTTCCACATTTTTGAGTGTTCTTGGACTTTTTAGAAATCTCTAAGAGTCCTCTAACCAAACTCTTTGGTTTCATCTCAATTTGAGTTTCCATGCTCAATATATCTTCAAAACAAAAAGTTGACTTTTTGTTGACTTTGAAAAGGACCTGTAATGTTTTGATCAATACCTTCCAAATGAAGCATTTTTTGAACATTCTTGTGAGACATGAAGTTGTAGAGAATTGAATTTCCTTCGAAACAAGAGGTGGTGGAAAATTTTTTGAGAAAGTATGAAGAAGTTATGCTCAGTCAAAGTTTGGTTGACTTTTCACTAAGAAACCCTAATTTAGAAAGTTTGACTTTTGAGCAAATCTTGAGCTTTCTTGATGAATCATGATCAACCCTTGATCAAATGATGAATGTGACTTCAAAATGAGGATGTTGACCAAAAATTATGAAGTTTGACTGTATGTTGACCACAATTGACTTTTTGTCCAATCTGTTGATTTTCAACCATCGAGCAATTGTCTGAGGAATTTGACTTCTGAGGCTTGAAACTTGACATGGAGAATCTTTGAAGCATATGAGGAGGCATGATGATCATTGGAGATGTTGTAAGTCCATCTGGATCTGAGAATTGCCAAACCCTAGTTTGGGTTGATTGTCTAGGAGAGAGTTTGTCTGATCAACTCTTGAGGAATCCTTGAGTATGGATGTATGAAATGTCTTGAGGAGATGGAGGGCAAATTTTGGGGTATGACAGCTGCCCCTGTTCAATCTTCTTGTACTGGAAGGGTTAGATTGACATGCCTGTCTTTCGTGACCTGGAGGTAGAAGATGATTGAAGATGCCACCCGGAGGGAGTCGTACATTAGACCTTGTGCTTATCCTTGAATAAAGTTATTGGTTTGTATTGATTTTTAACGAAATATGCAGCATTCTAAAAGTGGAGAAATGTTGACAAATAGTCGGAGATGGGCTTAAGATGCCATCCAAGGCAACTGAGTCGTACGCCAGACTCTGTAGTTGCTGTTGATAATAAGAGAGGGTCAGAATAGATCTTCGTGCTGATTACTCTGAGCGGATAATAGTTGACAAAATGTGGATATCGTCCCTATTGTGCATCGAGTATTGATCCACTGCCTGTTATCGGAGGATAACTTGTGATCGTTCGGATTAGGTTTCCCGTCTGGCTTCGGGTATTAATCCTGGATCCGTTGTCGGAGGACAACAAGGGCGGTCGTTCGAGATAGTTTTCCGTCGGATTCGGGTCTTAATCACGGACCGATTCTTGGGAGGACAACTAGGGCGATCGTTCGAGATAGTTTTCCGTCTGGATTGGTCTTAATCTGGACCAATTGTCGGAGGACAACTAAGGGCGGTCTTCGAGATAGTTTTCTCGTCGGATTCGGGTCTTAATCTGGACCGGTTTGGGAGGACAACTAGGGCGGTCTTTCGAGATAGTTTTCCGTCTAGATTGGTCTTAATCTGGACCGGTTGCGTCAGTAGTATTACATTTTGGAAAACAAGAAATTTTGATAGCATATTTGTTAGTCTTATGCAAAGTATGATGCATGACAATGTGTATGAATGGCATATGCATAAATTATGACTTTATGAGAAATGTATGTATGTTAGATGCTGTGGTATTTCAAAATATATCCATCTTGAAGAAGATGTAGATGTCCTGCTTGAGGATTTCTGTCTTCTGCTTGGGGATTGAGTAGGTGAGAACCCTGCCTTTGAAAGAGAAGAAAGATATCTTGGATTCCTCTGATGCACTATCTGACCAAGTCTTGGGCCTAGATATTATTGAGGATGATAGAGATGAAGAGACGTGCCGCTGAAGATCTTGTGCGTAGACCCTGTTGGGGAAAAATTAGGAGGCGCTCTACTGGGGATCCTGAGTGTAGATCTCGCTGGAGAGCGTTTGATAGTTATTGGGAGACCGGGTTGGCAGAATCTGGAGCCCGTCGAAATCTCTGGTTGAGGTATAAAAGGTGTAGGTTTCCTCCGATGCACTATCTGACCAAGTCTTGGGTCTGGATACTGATGCTGGGGAAAAGGGAATTGTTGAGAGATATTCTGCTGGTGATAAATACCTCGGCTGGGGGTGAAGTGTTACTTCCTGGGAGACTGATGCAATATTGCTCAGTTGAGTGGAATCACTGTTCGGGGGCTAACACATACTCCGCTGGGGGAAGGTTTGTGGTGAGTGACACCTCTGTGGGGATCATGCTCTGCGGGGAATGTTTTGGTGACTTTCGTCGTCATCTCAATTCCTGGAGTCTGCAGCAATTACTTTTGTATGTTTACTTTTTGCATGTTTGTAAACAGATTTTTATTGTCAGATGCATATAATCATTCAAAGCAAACGTTGGACTTTATGCAAACAACAACAGTAAAGAGAAAGAAAACTTGTATTTATTTGAAATGTGGCGTATGGCCGAGTAGTTTGTACACAATAAAAGTAAAAAGCTATGCGGAAACAATCTCTTTAAGTTACAACTATGCTAGTACTCATATATTTCAACTATCTCATCTCCTTGCTGTCAGTAGAAAGTGAGTGAATTGATCTTCGCCATTCGAACCTTGAATGCTGATAGTAGTAGTCTGGAAGTAATTGATCTGGACGAGACACAGCCGTACGCTTAAATCCCTAACTTTTGCCTAGACCGCCCTTCGGGTTTCATCTGGGATACCCTTTTTGCCCAAACCACCTTTTCGGGTTTCATTGGGTGTACATGTTTTGTATATATCCTTAACTTTTGCCCGAACCTTTTTGGTTCGCCGGGATATATTTTTGCCTAGGCCAGTCGACCTAGCGGGTCTCTTCTATGCGTAGTATTTTTTGACTATGTCTGCGTTCAGAGGGTGTGGGAAGTCTTCACCATCGAGTATCCGCCGGAAAATACTGTCTTGACTACAAATGGTCCCTCATAGGTGGGAGTCCATTTCCCCCTGGGATCACCTTGTGGAAGAATGATGCGCTTGACTACTAGATCACCGACTTGGTAGACTCGATGCTTGACCTTCTTGTTAAATGCTTTGATCATTCGTTTCTGATAGATCTGTCCATGGCAAATAGACGCGAGTCGTTTCTCATCAATCAAGTTAATATGGTCAAGGCGAGTCTGGATCCAATCGTCCTCACCTAATTTTGCGTCCTGGAGGACTCTGGTTGTGGGTATCTGAACCTCGATGGGTAGGACTGCCTCCATATCATATACAAGAGAGAAGGGGGTTGCCCCTGTGGATGTTCATATTGTAGTGCGATAACCATGAAGAGCGAATGGTAACATCTCATGCCAATCTTTGTAAGTCACTGTCATCTTCTGTATAATCTTCTTAATGTTCTTGTTGGCGGCTTCCACTGTGCCATTCATCTTAGGCCGATAAGGAGAAGAGTTGTGATGCTTGATCTTGAACTACATTCAGATTTCGGTGATCATCTTGTTGTTGAGATTAGAGCCATTATCTGTGATAATCCTTTCGGGAGTGCCATATCGACAGATAAGATTATGTTTGATGAATCGAGCCACCACAATCTTGGTAACAGATGCGAACGAGGCTGCTTCTACCCATTTGGTGAAATAGGCAATTGCCACAAGGATGAAACGATGTCCGTTGGAAGCTGTGGGCTTGATTTCTCAATCATATCAATGCCCACATTGCAAAGGCCAAGGAGCTGTTAGAACATTCAGAGTAGGAGGCGTGTACTTTATGCATAAATCTGAAACTTGTGACAAGATCGAGCGTAGCGGTGACAATCGGCTTCCATGGTGGACCAATAGTAACCTGTTCTCAGAATCTTCTTAGCCATGGTATGTCCACTGGAATGGGTGCCGAATGCGCCTTCGTGTAACTCTTCCATGATACGTTCCGCTGTTTTCCGGTCTACACAGCGGAGTAAACACAAGTCGTGATTGCGCTTGTATAAGATGTCGTTGCTGAGGAAGAATTTGGATGCAAATCTTCTCATGAACTTCTTATCATTGACGGATGCCCCTGCGGGATATTCCAGTCTCAAGATACCTCTTCACGTCATAGTACCAAGTTTTCTCTTACGTATCAAGCTCATAACAATCTGTTGGTTAGTCAAACTTCTCAATGATGATCGGGAACCTCGTTGTCCCATCTAACCTTGAACATAGGCGACATAGTGGCCAATCGTCTGCCAACGATTCTCTTCTCGTGGAATGTGATTGAAAGTGATCTCTTGAGTAGGGGATCAAACTCGAACATGCTCGATATGGAATGAGATTCGGATGTTTCGTATCCACTACGCCTTTAATCGTGATCACTAAAGTGAGTCTCCATACACTTGCAAGAACTTGATTCTTAAGTCAATAGCACTCTAATACCCATGATCGGGCTTCGTATTCGGCCATGTTGTTAGTGCAACTGAAACATAATCTGGCGGGAAAGGGTATGTCACTTTGTGGGGATGTAATGATTGCGCCAATGCCATTGCCAAGTGCGTTTGAGGCTCCATCAAGACCATAGTCCATCGGGATCCTTGTTCGGGTCCTTCGTGCAGGCACGGCTCTTATAATCGGTGACTAGTAAAACATCTTAGTCTGGAAACTCGAGCTGCATAGGCGATAGTCATCTCGACGATGAGCCAAATGATCGGCTACTACACTTCCTTTGGTGGCTTTCGAAGTGTCTTGGATGTCATACTCGGTCAAGATCATCTTCCATCTTGCTATTCTTGGGAGAGCTGGTTTCTCAAATATATATTTTATCGGATCCATCTTGAAATCAACAAGGTAGTGTGAGTCGGCATATCTGTCTTAGTTGGCGACAGCCAAGCCAGCGTTGCAAGTTTTCTCATTGTGAATATCTTGTTTCACGATCGGTAAACTTTAGTTACAGTCATATTGCATGATGAGATTTTGTCATCGAATAGGAGGATTCATGGGATTTTGTCAAAGCGATGGAAATCGTTCCATTCCACTACTTCATCTTTCTTAAGTAACTTCAAGATTGGCTCACAAGTAGTAGTTAGATGTGCAATGAATCTGGCAATGTAGTTCAATCGGCCCAAGAAACCTCTAACTTCCTTCTCGGTGTGGGGAGCTGGCATTTCTTGAATAGCTTTAACCTTGGCGGGATCAACTTCAATACCTTTGCCACTGACAACAAACCCTAGGAGTTTTCCGGATCTGACCCCAAAAGTGCACTTGTTAGGGTTGAGTCTGAGTCTGTACTTCTTCAATCTATCAAATAGTTTCTGCAAATGATCTAGATGTTCTTCTTCATTCTGTGATCGAGCTATCATGTCGTCGACGTAGACCTCTATCTCGTGATGAATCATGTCATGAAATAATGTCACCATAGCACGCTAATAAGTGGCGCCTGCGTTCTTGATCGAACGACATAACTTTGTAGAAAGTGCCCCTTGTGTAACAAGTAGTCTTCTCCATGTCTTTAGGAGCCATTTTGATCGATTGTAAGGAGAAACCATCCATGAAAGAAAACCTTATCTGGCGGTGTTGTCAACCAGAACATCAATATGAGGAAGGGGAAAATCGTCTTTCGGACTCGCTTTGTTCAAATCTCTGTAATCCACACACATTCGTACTTTACCATCCTTCTTAGGTACCGGCACTGCGTTTGCAACCCTCTGCAAATAAGAAGTAACAGCTAGGAAACCGGCATCGGCTGTTTCATAACCCGACTTTGATTTTCTCGACATCTCGGGGCGCGTCGACTAACCTTACATTTCTTTGGGAGAAAACCTTCTTTTGTCGGCAATCGGTGTACCACAATATCAACGTCTAAACCCGGCATGTCTTCGTATGACCAAGCAAAAACCTCAATATAGTCTCGTAGCATCTGAACCAATCTTTCTTTAACATTGCTCTCAAGATCCGCTCCTATCTTGATCTCTTTTCTGTCTTCGTCAGTACCCAAATTGACAACCTCAACTTGCTCTTCATGCGGCTGTATAACTCGCTCTTCTTCTTAGCGGTTTGACAAGTTCTCCACAGCACTTCACAATCTTCCTCACTTTCGTCTTGACTTGGTAGATCGGATTATCAAAGTCATATTTAGCAATAGCATAGCTGTTATGAACGAGATTCGGAGTGATTCTGCAGTGTATCACGTGGGTGTGTGTAAGAAACACAAAGCTTTTTGAAGGGGTGATAAAGTAAAAGAAAGAAAACAACAATAGAATGCAAAGTCCAGCGATTTTATTGAATGAAAATATGCAAATGACGGATAATAACCCTCACAAGCGAGCCATGATGCCGGGCAAGGCACTGAGGCTTTAGAGTTTATTGTTCAAAACATAGAAAATACGAAAAGAAAAACAAAAACAAAATAATAACTCTGTCTAAAGGAGATTGGTATGCGTCTTGATCCTCAAATCTTGAGTCATTATGCGGGTTGGGAAGATCCATTTCTTGATGTCGAAGTCACTGTCGTCGTCTTCTATAGCATGGATTCCACTCTGACTGATGCGGAAGGGAAGTTGGCCGGCACGTTCGCGACGTATCATCTTCTGTCCCTTGATGGTGAAGCCTAAACCCGTCTTGTCGGATTTGAAAGGAAGATCGGGGAGCTGTCCCCAAATAGTACTACATTCTTCAACAGCACCTTGAGCATCTTTCAGCGAGGCCATCCTAGGCGGAACTAGTGTAACTTCGGGAGTGACGGGAGAGTCAACAGGCATGACTCTGGGCATTGTTTCAAAAGCTTGACAGGGAGTCTCAAAGAATTCACCTTCCATCTCAAGGTATCAGAATGACTGTAGATGACTGACCATGTACTCTTCTTCACCACATACTGTAACAACCTTCCCTCTCACCGGGTACTTGACACGATGTAAGGTAGAGTAACGCCTGCCCCAGTATCCAAGGCGTCAAGTAGGCAAGGTAATGCTGGACGGATGTCCATGACAAAGAAAGTGGAATCAAAGTCGGGAGACTTTACTTGGGAAGAATGAGCTCTCAATCTTGTTCATTTAGAACCATCAAAAGTTCTCACAACAATGTCACTGGGTCTCAGAACCAACCCCTCGACATCAAGCCGATCAAAAGCAGTCTTCGGAAGGATATTCAGAGCAGAACCGGTATCAACCAAAACATGAGATAATGTAGTGCCCTTGCATTCAACAGAGATGTGCAAGGCTTTGTTGTGCTTCTTTCCGGCAGGAGTCAAATCAGCATCAGAAAAGCCTAGGCCGTTGTTGGCAGCCAGGCTAGCAATACAAACTTCAAACTGGTCAGTAGTAGTGTCTTGAGGTACATGAGCATTCTTCAGAAACTTCACCAAGGCGTTAGCATGAGCCTCGAACACAAAGCGAGCGGCATGGATATCTTGGATGAGTCTGTCCCAACTGTTCCACAACATTGTAGTCACTATTCTTGATAATCTTTAGAATTTCCTCCATTTCTTGTTTGGAGGTGTCTTCAGTAACTTCCTTTGGTACTTCTGGGTTGAATAGTTGGAATGTGAGCTGGAGTCGCAGTGTCTTTTGGAGGAGAGATATCTGGAGAGAATACCCTTTCGGTTCTGGTCACCTTACTGGATCCGGTGATGTTGTCAATGTCGAATGGTAGCTTCAACTGTAAGATCTTCAATGGTCAGAGGGTCCTATTTGACGCCATGATAGTAAACCTCAGCTCCATAATTCCAAGGGATAGCCTTGTCAGAGGAATATGGAACTGGTCTGGGAGAAGTAATGATGAGAGGTGCCACTCTAGGCACAGGATCAGCAGAGGAAATCCTTATAGTGTTAACATCGGCATAGTCTTCGAAATCGTCACCCATCCGGTCGCCTTAACATCTTCAATAGGAATCTTGTAGCTCTCAGGAATAGTGTACTTCACCATGTAATCATACTTTCCACTTGGCTGCCCCAAGGTGTCCCACACAGAAGGTACAGTTTCATTTGCATTGTCAATCTTCAACTTAGACATTCCTTCACACAGCTTCTGCACAGGTGGTTTGAGAAATAGTATCTCACGGTTATTCATCATGCACTGAACACGTCTTCTCAACCAAGCACAACCATCAGGTGCAGATGGGCACCAACGACAATTCTCTGGGCATCCTGGGTTGACACCGGCTTGCAGCAAATTCTGCTTAACAGTCATCAGAGGAATGGTCAAGTCATCTATGTTGAAAACATAAGTATCTTCCCCAACAACATTGGAACTCTTGCCATGGTTAGGCATAGGCGCGTTGATCACATTCGGTCTCAGCGGGAGGATCAAACTCAATGCTGCAGCTTGATCATGTCTTGAATCTTGTTCTTGAGCCCAACAATCATCGTTACTATGTCGGGGCTATTGGAGTGGTAAGCACACTTAGCATTAGGGTTGTATCTCGGAGAGGAAGTATTGACATTCTGAGGAGGATCCCTCAAGGTGATCAACTCTGCTTTCAACATGTGTTGCAAGGCTTACGACAATGGCATGTTGATCTTCGTGGCTGTCTTCGTGGCGCGTTACGGTTGCGCGTTGTCTTCTTGAGGTTGTCTTGATGTAGGTTGGAGATCACAACTGCCCCCACAGATTGAGCGGTCGGTCTTGGCTCGACTTTTTTGACCATACACAGCATTGGCTTCTTTCTTACCACCAAAAGATCTCTTTGCAGCATTTGAAGATGTCTCAGTATGAATCTTCCCACTTTTGATACCAACTTCAATACGCTCGCCTGTCAATATCAGCTCGGTGAATCCGGCTGAAGAGTTTCCAATTAGATGATTGAAGAATGGGCCTGTCAGCGTTCCCATGAACATATCAACCAACTCCCTATTGGACAAGGGTGGTTGAACTCTGCCTGCTAAATCTCTCCATTTTTTAGCATACTCTTTGAACTTCTCATCACGACCCATAGACATGCTTTGTAGTTGCATGTGAGTGGGTGTCAATTCAGCATCGTACTCATACTGTCTATAGAAAGCATCTGCCAAATCACTCCAAGTACGTTTACGGTCATTATCTAGCTGATAATACCACTCCAATTGGGTTCCGGACAAACTCTCTTGAAAATAATGCATCCACAACTTTCTGTCATCAGTGTGGGGATTGATCTTCTGAACATAGGACTTCAGATGCAGCTTGGGACATGACATGCCATCATACTTAGCAAAGGTTGGAACTTTGAACTTGGGAGGAATCACCACATCAGAGACAAGACTCAGATCATCAAAATTCAGCCCGGACATTTTCAGGTTTTCCACAGCATTCAGACGATCTTCAAGTTGCTTGTACTTATCATCTTCATCAGAGTATTAGCCATCATCATAGTCTTTTCAGGCTAGGTGACTTCGCATCATCACCCTTGACCTCCCTCATTCTTGACACTTCCTTGAGAGAGCTCTATCAATGACCCTTTTAGGACCACCTTTGTAGCGTCGCCCATGTTGAGAGACCAAAACCTTCTTCTTCTTGTTGATGAGCTTCTTGGATCTTCTTGGCCTTGGACCAAGCTGGTGAACATCTGGTGGCGGCATTCGAACACGGAGATCTTTGACAGTCTGTTCAAGAGCCATTTCTGCTAAAATAAATAGCGAGAAAATGAGAAAACCAATCTTCAATGTACCTGTGATGCAAATGTTATGCTATGATATGCGATGTTTATGCAAATGCAATGCAATGTTTTCAAGGACCTTAGAGATTTAAATTTGTTAAACAAGCAATGAACAAACATTTATTAGTTCTCTTTTTATTATTCTTTTTCTTTTTAAGTACAAAAGATAGTTCAAAACAAAAAAGAAAAGCATATAAATCCTGAAGCTCTAAGTCTCCCATGGGCGCTTCCTCTTGGTGCCGAGGTAGGCGTTGATGCTTCGCTCCTCGTGAAGTAGCTTGGTCAATTCTAGCACTTTCTTCTCACTTGCATAGCACTGAGCTTCAAGGTATCCCTCTCTTCTTTAAAGTGAATCGGGACCTCTTCAAGTCTTCAAAATCGGTAGGCATGTCGGGATGGAGAGCAGTATAAGTCGTCACCTATAGCAACAGGTTCCATAATTCTTAAAACAGCGTGAATGGCATCATGAGGTTTTGAGCTCGAGCTCGCACCCATTTGAGGTAAGGTTCCCAAGGAATGGAGTTACGGTGCCCCAAAGTCTTGGTATCGATCTTCTTTACCATGCCCCGTGTATGAACCTTCATCGGTAATGCGGAGATCGTGATTGTAGCGAACACAATGTCTTGGAGAAGCATATCATGTGGACCATCTCTTGAGCAAAACCAAAGGCGTAGAGCTAGAGAAGGGTTGTAAGTGATACCTCCCCTTATACCAAGTAGCGGTACATTGGGAATTCTCCTGGCAGCTCGATGAATGTGAAATCTTTTTGAGAGAAGAGACTCCAACGGATATCTGAATGAGAGAGTGACATTAGTCTTTGAGACCACTTCAACCTTTGTTCGTTCTTCAATACTGATGGAGGAAGGTGAGAAATAAACCACCTGGAAAGTAACGGTATGCAACACATGAGAGTTCCTTGTTTCTTAGTAGTACGAGTGTGGAGAGAATGTAGGATGTCTCCAAGTAAAGTAGGCACAGGATTGCGGGTAAGAAACAACTTGATGGCGTTGACATCTATGAATTGATCCGAGTTAGGAAATAGAACCAAACCATAGATTAGCAAGGCCACAATATCTTCAAATGCATGGAAACTCATAACTTTGAGGAATTCTCAGGCTTTCTTAATTAGGAACTTGGCAAGTAAACCCTTAACTCCACTTCTAGTTTCCCAATTGGCTTCAATGTCTGAGCACTTAAGATGTAAGGTTGATGCAATGTCTTCGTACTTAGGAACCTTTTCTAGACCGGTGAATGGAATTTGATCAAGAATAGGTATCCCAAGTAGCTTAGAGAACTCTTCCAAGGTAGGAACCAACTGATAATCTGGGAATGTAAAGCAATGCTGTTTCGGATCAAAGAACTGGAATAGGGCATGCATCATATCTTCTTCAAAACCGGAGATAACCAAATCAAGCAAATAACCATGTCTTTTGATGAACTGAGCATGATCGGGAATTTCTGAAACCAATTCTTTGGGCTGAGAAGGTATACCCATGAAGTTGATTCGGATAGTCTTTCTAGAAGCCATAATCCTCCTACAAAAGCAGAGAAAGATAAATCCTAGGTCCTTGAAATAGTTAGAAATGATATGCAATGCGAATGATGTCATGATGTCATGTTTAGCACACCTGAACAATTCACACAATGAGCCTAGGTTTAAGGCTTGCATGAGGTATAGGTGATTACCCACCAAAAGTTTGAGTTGGTTCATCTGTCCTATAATAGTAACCGGGTTCTAGGAATCTCATATCATTGATCTTTCTCGTAGGCGTTTATTTCAATACGACTACCAAGTGGTCGACCAAAAATATCCCAAAGTCGATCTTAATGGCGTAGCATCGGTATCAACCAACCTTAGTCGCACCAAAGCCGGCCATCTCACTACCTTATAATGGCCAAGATGGGTCAATTAAGGTTCTAAAAGTTTAGTTAGCGCTTGATGACACCACGCAGAAGCCAAATACTATCCTCAACTTGGGAATGAAGAGTATCAGGACATCCAAAGTGTCACGCTAATGTAGCCATCATGTTGACCGTTTCGATATCGTCTAACGGTCGCGACGATTATTGCTACTTACCTAAAGAAACAGATCCGGTGTAGGATCCCCACAAATATAATACCCAAGCAACCCTTAAAGATAAAGCAAGCAAGTCAAACAGAAAGCAATAAAGGTGTTCTAAAAAATCCCTAAGGCATTCTCTCTTTAGGGTTCTCCCAGCAGTCGCGATTACATGTCGGTGAAGCGACTTTGTAGGTTTTGTATCATAAATATGCGGATAGCAAAGTCGCCACCGACTTTTCTTTTATCAATTAAGGGAAGGTAAAAAGTACAGAAAAAGACCTTCGTTAGATTAGGAGTAAGGGAGAAGGTTATGAAAAGGGAAGGTATTAGCACCCCTTTCCATCCGTAGTTATCTACGGGCTCTTAGTTGCTCTTAGATCACTTTAAAATGTGCTTTCTGTGTGTTTGACAAAAATGTTTTGAAAAAAGCATTTCGCTTTGACTTTGTAATGATTCATGTAGGAATGTATACAAAGTGTTTGGAAATGTTTCGTTTTTGAAAAGAGTTTGAACTTTGACAAAAGTGTGTGGTGTGAAAAGTATTTTGATAGAGCAAGCAACTAAAAGTCTTATTACCTACTCAGAATTGGTCATTTTCATGTTATTTTACGTTCCTTTAGAATAGCGCTATCCATACTATTAGTTGGTAGGTAACTCCATTCGTTGGATGTAGAGGGACATTCGAAGGGACATCGGATGGTCATAGAAAGCAACTTGTAGGAAGTATCCTAGCACATTTGAAGGGACTATCATCATTTTTTGTAGGCGACAATCGAGGGACGAGATCATGTATTCGTAGGCGACATCGTGGGTCTATGATCTTTGTATCGAAGGGACTATGATGATATATTTCGTAGGCAACGTTGCTAGGATACCTCTACGTTCGAGGGACTTGACCATTTATTCGAAAGGCAACGAGAGAGAATACTCTAGGGGGTGCATGTGTGAAAAGAGTGTGTTGATTCAGATATTTTATCTTGAAATTATGAGTGATCTACGTCCAATTTTATCTTGCCATACACGCCTAATTACTAACAGTTTAAAGGGTGCGGAAATTAAAATGCGGGAATATAAAGTGCGGAAAGATAAATCCTACGCTATTACATGGCTTTGGGGCAGATACATGATTTAAAATGCGGAAAATAAAATGTCCTAATTAAGCTATTACATCCCATAAGCAATTGCATTATTTGAAAAAAAGAAAACGGTAAAAAGAAATCATCCGAAACGGGATAACCTGTGAAAAGATGAGAAATCGGAAAATACGAGGAAATCGAATAAGAGAAAAATGTTAGCAAAAATGATAATTTTTAAATGAGAAAAATATTTCATGCTGGAAATAACATTAATATGCTAAAATAATTTTTTGGGATTATTTGGAGTTAATTTAATAATTAAAAACTAGTTAAATGTAATTTAAATGATAAATTAACAATTAAATTAAATATGCATGCAAAATAATATTTTTTAATTTTACAAATTAAAAAACATTTTCTGGAAGTAATGCAAAAAGAAAAATATTTTTTGGTGTATTTTAATGCATGATAAAAAATTATGAAAAGAAATTAAAATGTATGAAAATATTAAAGAAAATATGAAAATAAAAAGAAAAAATGTGTTAGTTTGTAAACGGAGTAAAAACAAGTGGTCCTGGTGAGAATCGAACCGGTGACCTTGCTTTCACAAACCCAAGCCTTGACCAACTGAGCCAGCGCGCGTTACTGTTTGGAAATCGGAGTGAGTGGATTGAGAACAAGTGTCACCTCCAGGTTGCATCGTCCCCGCGCCAAACTTCATCTTCTTCGTTTTAAAAATTTGAAAATATAGCGTCGGCCTCAGTGCGACGCTATAGCCCCTGCAATTCTCAAAATCAAGCACATATAATATAAATAACATCCAAGGGTATGAATCGATTGGAAATCACATTCTAAACACAATGGTAATGGTCTTTTGGTCCAATTTATGATTTAGGAAGCCTAAATCGAGGCCGAAAACCCTAGCTATGGTGATTCTTGTTCTAAGCCATGGAAACTCAATCAAATTGCCCAGAAAGCTTGCATTCTTCGTTCTAATCACAAAAACAACAACAAAACATGCTAAAAAATGCATGAATAATAGAATTCGATTTTGGAAAAAGTTTGACAAACCGAAATCGTGTTCTTGTAATTCTTGATGTTTTTGAGAGTTGTAAAGGTCTGAATCGATTCAGGAAGTATCAAGGAATGTGTTTGGATGCTTGGAATCAACTGAATCGAGCTAAAACCCTGGCTGCTAGTAGCTTGTGAAGCACGGTTTTTTTGAGTTTGAATAGGGTTCCTCCAGCCAATTTTTCTACCCTAATTCATTTGGCATGTATTGTATATATATAGTAGATGGAATTGGAGCTGATTTGAGGAAGAATCAATCATCAATCAATGCAAAATATATTTGATTTAGTACCAAATCAAATTTTCTTTTTTTTTATCAATTTCAATCAATTCTTGCCATATCCAATCAAATTTCGAAATTTGTTGGCTTTCTTGGATTGCTTGGATCTCAAGGAAGAGAGAAAAATCAATTTTGCAATTAATTTTGATTTTATACCTTATTTTTGAATTTAATTTGTATTTAAATTAATAAAATCCAAATTAAATAGAAAAATAAAATAAAAATTCGTGGCATTGGGCTTGGATATTCCTAATTGTATAAGGAACAAGTTTGGATGAAGAAAAAGTAAGCCCATTTGCAAAAATTTTGATTTTTACAAGTATCTCTCTTTGTTCATTTCTTCAAAATTGCCCAACTTCTAAATAGTGTATCTTGCTCAATTTTCCACATTTTTGAGTGTTCTTGAACTTTTTAGAAAGCTCTAAGAGTCCTCTAACCAACCTCTTTGGTTTCATCTCAATTGGAGTTTCCATTCTCAATATATCTTCAAAACAAAATGTTGACTTTTTGTTGACTTTGAAAAGGACCTGTAATGTTTTGATCCATACCTTCCAAATGAAGCATTTTTTGAACATTCTTGTGAGACATGAAGTTGTAGAGAATTGAATTTCCTTAATAACAAGAGGTGGTGGAAAAATTTCTGAGAAAGTATGAAGAAGTTATGCTCAGTCAAAGTTTGGTTGACTTTTCACTAAGAAACCCTAATTTGGAAAGTTTGACTTTTGAGCAAATCTTGAGTTTTCTTGATGAATCATGATCAACCCTTGATCAAATGATGAATGTAACTTCAAAATGAGGATGTTGACCAAAAAATCATGAAGTTTGGTGTATGTTGACCACAGTTGACTTTTGTCAATCTGATTGATTTTCAACCATCGAGCAATTGTCGAGAATTTGACTTCTGAGGCTTGAAACTTGACATGGAGAATCTTTGAAGCATATGAGGAGGCAAGATGATCATTGGAGATGTTGTAAGTCCATCTGGATCTGAGAATTGCCAAACCCTAGTTTGGGTTGATTGTCTAGGAGAGAGTTTGTCTGATCAACGAGGAATCCTTGAGTATGGATGTATGAAATGTCTTGAGGAGATGGAGGGAAAATTTTGGGGTATGATAGGAAGGAATGATGATGCTATTGCTGAGGCTTTGGGAATGTTGGCTGGAGTACTCGGAGGGAACCAGCAGGGAGCTGTGATTGGTGCTGACCGACAATTGGGGAATTTTCAGAGGAATAATCCTCCATTGTTCAAGGGTGCACATGATCCCGAAGGTGCTCAGAAGTGGTTGAAGGAGATCGAGAGGATCTTCAGAGTGATTGACTGTGCTGAAGGGCTGAAGGTGAGATATGGAACTCACATGTTAGCAGAGGAAGCTGATGACTGGTGGGTTGCTACCAGAACTGAACTGGAAGAAGATGGTATTGCATTGACTTGGGCTGTGTTCAGGAGAGCTTTTCTGAGGAGGTACTTTCCTGAGGACATCAGAGGTAAGAAGGAGATTGAGTTTCTGGAACTCAAGCGGGGGTATCAGTTAGTATGCTTGGTTCTTGAGTTGGCGAAGTATTATGCTCACTATACTAACGATGCAGATGGAGAATTTTCCAAATGTATCAAGTTTGAGAATGGTCTTCGTGATGAGATTAAGCAGGGTATTCGGTATCAGCATATCCGAAGATTTTCTGATCTGGTTGACTGCAGTAGGATTCTAAAGGAGGACCTTGCTAACACTAAGTCGAATGCTCGAGGGTATGTTGATAGGAAAGGTAAGCAACAGATGGATCGTGGTAAGCCTTATGATAGGAGTAATCAGAGATCCGGCGGTTGGAAGAAGTCTGGGGGAGGAGATTCTAGTTCTTCCGTTAAGTGCTACAAGTGTGGTGAGACAGGACATCGTATGGTGGACTGCAAGAGTAATGATAAGAAGTGTTTCAAGTGTGGAAACTCGCCATGTGGCCAATGATTGCAGTGAGTGGTGACTTGTTACAAGCTGTGGTGAAGAGGTCATACTGTCCTCGGTGCACAAAACCAAGAAAGAGCAAGCTGGTGGTAAAGTGTTTGCATTGTCTGGATCAAAGACCAAACCAGATGATCGGCTGATTAAAGGTACATGTTTTATTAGTGACATACCTTTGATTGCGATTATTGATACTGGAGCTACGCATTCTTTTATTGCGTTAGATTGTGCTAAAAGATTAAATTTGGAAATTTCTAATATGGATGGAAGTATGGTTATTGATACTCTGCGTCGGGTTCAGTGACTACTTCATATGTTTGTAGGAATTGTCCTGTTGTGATTTTTGGTAGGGGTTTCGGTATGGATTTAGTGTGCCTACCGCTAGAACAACTTGATGTCATCCTTGGAATGAACTGGTTGGAATTCAACCAGGTTCATATCAACTGTTTTGAGAAGACGGTCATTTTCCTGAAGAGGTTAAAGTCGAAAGTGAGATTATGTCAGTTAAGCAGATGAACCTACTGTGAAAGATGGTGCGGTGGTGTTTTGTTGTATTCTGCGATAGAGCGGAGGGAAAAGCAAAGGGTGATGGATTGCCGGTGGTGAATGAATTTCGGTGTTTCGGAAGGCGTTAGTGGTGCGACACAGAGAGATGTAGAATTTACTATAGATTTGATTCCTGGAACTAGTCCGGTGTCGATGGCGCCTTATCGCATGTCGGCATCTGAATTAGCTTGAGCGAAGAAGCGGTTAGAGGAATTGCTTGAAGAAGTTTATTAGTCCGAGTGTTTCGCCGTGGGTGCTCGGTGTTATTGGTTAACAAGAAGGAAGGTTCAATGAGATTATGTGTGGACTACCGACAGTTGAATAAAGTTACAATCAAGAATCGGTATCCTTTGCCGAGGATTGATGATTTGATGGATCAACTCGTTGGAGCTTGTGTATTTAGTAAGATTGATCTGAGATCTGGATATCATCAGATTCATGTGAAGTCGGAGTATATTCAGAAAACTGCATTTAGAACGAGGTATGGGCATTATGAATATTCTGTTATGCCGTTTGGAGTTACTAATGCACCTGGTGTTTTCATGGAGTATATGAACAGGATATTTCATCCGTATCTTGATAAGTTCGTAGTGGTGTTCATTGATGATATTCTAATTTATTCGAAAAATGATGAGGAGCATGCAGAACATCTCAGAGTTGTGTTGGAATTGTTGAAAGAGAAGAAGCTTTATGCGAAATTGTCCAAGTGTGAATTCTGGTTAGATGAAGTAAGTTTTCTTGGCCATGTAATTTCTAAGAATGGAATTGCTGTGGATCCTACGAAGGTAGAAGCAGTATCTCAGTGGGAAGCGCCGAAGAATGCTTCTGAGATCCGTAGTTTTCTGGGTCTTGCAGGTTATTACCGGAAGTTTATTGAAGGATTTTCCAAACTAGCGTTGCCGTTGACTAAGTTAACCAGGAAGGGTCAGATATTTGTTTGGGATGTTGAATGTGAGAAAGGATTTCAAGAGCTGAAGAGGAGGTTGACTAGTGCTCCGATCTTGATTTTGCCAAATCCGACTAAGTCTTTTGTTGTGTATTGTGACGCATCATTAATGGGATTAGGTGGTGTATTGATGCAAGATAAGAAGGTTGTGGCTTATGCTTCGAGACAATTGAAAGTGCATGAAAGGAGTTATCCGACTCATGATTTGGAGTTGGCAGCTGTTGTATTTGTTTTGAAGTTGTGGAGGCATTATTTATACGGTTCTCGGTTTGAAGTATTCAGTGATCATAAAAGTCTGAAGTATCTCTTTGATCAGAAAGAATTGAACATGAGGCAGAGGAGATGGTTAGAGTTCCTAAAGGATTATGATTTCGGTTTGAATTACCATCCTGGTAAGGCAAACGTCATTGCAGATGCTTTGAGTAGAAAGTCCTTGCATATGTCGATGTTAATGGTCCGTGAGTTAGATTTGGTTGAGCAGTTCAGAGATTTAAGTCTGGTTTGTGAAACTACTCCGAATAGTGTGAAATTGGGTATGTTGAAACTGACTAGTGGTATTCTGGAAGAGATTAGAAATGGACAGAAGTCTGATATTGGATTAGTTGATAAGTTGACATTAATCAACCTAGGTCAAGGAGGTGAGTTCAGAATTGATGAGAATGGAGTTATGAGATTTGGTGATCGGGTGTGTGTTCCGGATGTTTCCGATATTAGGAAGAGTATTTTGGAAGAAGGACATCGTAGCGGGTTGAGTATTCATTCCGGTGCTACTAAGATGTACCAGGATTTGAAGAAGTTGTTTTGGTGGCCGGGAATGAAAAAGGAAATTGCTGAGTTTGTGTATGCTTGTTTGGTTTGTCAGAAGTCGAAAATCGAGCATTAGAAACCGTCAGGATTGATGGAGCCATTGTTTGTTCCAGAATGGAAGTGGGATGGAATCTCTATGGATTTTGTGTCTGGTTTGCCAAGGACAGCGAAGAATTGTGATTCTATCTGGGTTATTGTGGATAGGTTTTCGAAATCTGCTCACTTTATTCCGATAAGAATGGATTACCCGATGGAAAGGTTGGCCGAATTGTATGTCGAAAAGATTGTAAGTATGCACGGTATTCCTTCTAGCATTGTGTCGGATCGAGATCCGAGGTTTACATCGAAGTTCTGGACGGGATTGCAAGAAGCTTTGGGTACCAAGTTGCGTTTGAGTTCCGCTTATCATCTGCAGACAAATGGTCAGACGAAAAGAACGATTCAGTCGTTGGAAGATTTGCTGAGAGCCTGTGTGTTAGAGAAGGGTGGAGCTTGGGATAGTTATCTACCATTGATTGAGTTTACCTACAACAACAGTTTTCATTCGAGCATTGGTATGGCTCCGTTCGAGGCATTGTATGGTAGGAGGTGTCGGACACCATTGTGTTGGTATGAATCTGGAGAGAGTGTTGTGATTGGACCGGAAATTGTCCAACAAACTTCGGAAAAGATTAAGATGATTCAGGAGAAGATGAGGACTTCTCAGAGTCGTCAGAAAAGTTATCACGATAAGAGGAGGAAAGATCTTGAGTTTAGTGAAGGGGAACATGTTTTTATGCGAGTTACTCCGATGACTGGTATTGGTCGAGCTTTGAAGTCAAAGAAGTTGACTCCATGATTTATTGGTCCTTTTCAGATTACCAAGAGAGTTGGGAAGGTTGCATATCAGATTGCGTTGCCGCCGTCACTTGCGAATTTGCACGATGTTTTCCATGTATCTCAGCTAAGGAAGTACATTGCTGATCCGTCTCATGAGATTCGGGTAGATGATATCTGAGTACGAGAGAATGTGGGCGGTACCTGAGAATTGAGGATCGAAGCTGAAACAGTTGTGAGGCAAGAGATCGCATTGGTAAGAGTGGCTTGGGAGGACCAGGAGAGGGAATGTCACTTGGGAGCTGGAGTCGATGAAGGACTCGTATCCGAACTGTTCGTCTAAGGTATGTTTTCGGGACGAAAACTCTTTTAGTTGGGGAGAGTTGTGACACCCCAAAATAATTCGATAATTAAATAATTATGATTTTAAATTATTAATTTAATTAAGAACATAATTTATTAATATATTGGATTTATTGGGATTAATTATGGATTTACTAGAGGTGTGTTGAGTAAAGTGAGGGTGTGAGGAGTAAAAGACTCTACTCACATTATTTATTTTATTTATGTTAAAGGAATAAAAGGAATAAAAGGAATAAAAGAAGGAAAGAAAGAAAAAGGAGTTATTTTGGAGAAAACAAAGATACGTGAAGTTGAGAAGAGGAAAAGGAAGGAAGAAAACCTAAAGTGTCAGAATTCGAAGAACCCACAAGGTAAGGGGTGATTTTGATTAGTTAATTCATATTATCGGTTTAGATATTCAATGGTATGGATCATAGTGTGTTAGGAATCCCGATTTAGAATGTTAGGGTTCCGTAGAATTGCCCTATTGTGTCGGATTATAGGTCAGGAATAATTAGGGTGTCAGATATCAAATAGAAATGATAGAAATATGTTGCTTGATGTGATAATGATGCAAATTGGATGTGTTTTAGTGTTTCCCATGTTGGAATTCGTATGGGCAAGTTTGGGTTTGATTGAGAATGAATGAATGCTGTCAAAAGTGCAGCAAATGGCTCTACAACACGTGGGAACCGGTTCCCAGTGGGGAGGAACCGGGTTCTAGCATGTAAAACTTTGCCACTGGGCATTTTTGAACTCAGGAACCAGTTACTCCTGGGGAGGAACCGGGTTCCACGTTAAAATTTTCCAAAGAAATCTAATTTTTCTCTGGGAACCGGTTCCCTACCTGGAGGAACCGGGTTCCCCATACATTTTTCCAGGGGCGTGGTATTTTTGAAATGTGGGAACCGGTTACTCCCAGGGAGGAACCGGGTTCCACTAAAACTTTTTGAAAATTTTTAAAACTTTGAAAATTCATAACTTTCAAACCGTAAGTTCGTTTTAAGCGCCGTTTTGGACGTTGTTTCTTAAATTTAATGCTCTATCTTATAAAATGAAAAGATTTTCTAAAACTTGAAGTTATTTTGAAAAAGGGTCGAATTTCGAAATAAACAATTATTGACTGACGCATAATGATGTATATGTAGCAGAGGACCTTTGGTGATGGAGGTATTGGTTTTGTGTGGATGTAAAGCATGTTTATGCTGTTGTTAATTGTATGCATGATTGGTTGAATTATCATGTCGATTGGATTGATTCAGTTATGTTAAATTGATGTATTACATAGACTGATTTGATGTTGCATGCTAGAGATGTGCGTGCATATGCATTGTTTGGTGAAGTTAATTCCCATTGTGCGGAATTTGACTTGGATTGCCGATAACCGATACCCGAGTGAGGATGGGTGGTTAGGCTGGATTCGTGTCCGGGTGTTTATGGACGAATCGATGGTTACTGTATCCGGTTGATGATGGATCAGTGTTGGGTGACTTGGTCACGTGTTGGTACCACATGCATTGAGTCTGCATTGTATTTGCATGGAATTGTAACATGTTAGGATGTCTTCCAGTGTTACCATTCTCTGATTGTTAATTGTTGTGCATGATGATTGTATGGTTGTAACTGTGTGTTGAATCTAAAGTTATGCTAAAATGGGTGGATTAATATGCTTGTAATGTATTGTTGATTGAGAAGCTTATAATATGTTTTAATTATGAGAAGTCTTACCCTTACTTTAACAATTTCAGATTAAAGTTAGCAGCTCAGGAGTTGGTGAGGATGGCTCTAGAGCTTGTCATTTAAGTTCGCGTGTCAGTGTCATGCTCTGATTAGATTGTAACACTGGGGAACGTTAGTTGAGGAATTAGATATTGTTTAATTGTTTCTTTAAATTTTGTGTGGGAATAATAATGATTGGATTATTCCATTTTGGTTATGATATTTTTCCGCTGTGTAAGACATGGTCTTAATTTGACTGAATTATTTGAGATATTGATCCTCAGTGTAGCATGGCTACTATTTATTTGGAGGTTTATTTTATTTATTAATTGTGGCATCCCTGTTCCATGTTAACTCTGATGAATTATGACTTTAATCGTTGATATAATTAATATTATTCGGGGTATTTTAGAAGGGGTGTTACATTTCTCATCAATCAAGTTAATCTGGTCAAGGCGAGTCTGAACCCAATCGTCTTCGCCTAATTCTGCGTCCTGGAGGACTCTGGTTGAGGGTATCTGAACCTCGATGGGTAGAACTGCTTCCATACCGTATACAAGAGAGAAGGGGGTAGCCCCTGTTGATGTCCGTACTGTAGTGCGATAACCATGAAGAGCAAATGGTAACATCTCATGCCAATCTTTGTAAGTCACCGTCATCTTCTGTATAATCTTCTTAATGTTCTTGTTGGAGGCTTCCACTGCGCCGTTCATCTTAGGCCGATAAGGAGAAGAGTTGTGATGTTTGATCTTGACTACGTGCAGAACTCGGTGATCATCTTGTTGTTGAGATTAGAGTTGTTATCTGTGATAATCCTCTCAAGAGTGCCATATCGACAGATAAAATTATGTTTGATGAATCGAGCCACAACATTCTTGGTAACAGATGCGAACGAGGCTTCTTCTACCCACTTGGTGAAATAATCAATTGCCACAAGGATGAAACGATGTCCGTTGGAAGCTGTGGGCTTAATTTCTCCGATCATGTCAATGCCCCACATTGCAAAAGGCCAAGGAGCTGTTAGAACATTCAGAGGTACTGGAAGTATGTGCACTTTGTCAGCATAAATCTGGGATTTGTGACAAGACCGAGCATAGCGGTGACAATCAGCTTCCATGGTGGACCAATAGTAACCTGTTCTCAGAATCTTCTTAGCCATCGTATGTCCACTGGAGTGGGTACCAAATTCTCCTTCGTGTAACTCTTCCATAATATGTTCTGCTGTTTTCCGATTTACACAGCGAAGTAAGCACAAGTCGTGGTTGCGCTTGTATAAGATGTCGTTGCTGAGGAAGAATTTGGATGCAAATCTTCTCTGGAACTTCTTATCGTTGAGAGATGCCCCTGCGGGATATTCCTGAGTCTCAAGATACCTCTTCACGTCGCAGTACCAAGGTTTCTCTTCTGTGTCAAGCTCATAACAATATGCTGGTTCGTCAAACCTCTCAATGATGATCTGGGGAGCCTCGTTGTCGCATCTGACCTCGAACATGGATGGCATAGTAGCTAACACGTCTGCCAACTGATTCTCTTCTCGTGGAATGTGATCGAAAGTAATCTCTTTGAAGTAGGGGATTAAGCTCAAAACATGCTCTCGATATGGAATGAGATTCGGATGCTTCGTATCCCACTCGCCTTTAATCTGACTGATCACTAAAGCTGAATCTCCGTACACTTGTAAGAACTTGATTCTTAAGTCAATAGCAGCTTTAATACCCATGATGCACGCTTCATATTCGGCCATGTTGTTAGTGCAACTGAAACATAATCTGGCGGTGAAAGCGTATGTCCGCCTGTAGGGATGTAATGATGGCGCCAATGTTACCAGTGCATTGAGAGGCTCCATCAAAGACCATGGTCCATCGGGATCCTTGTTCAGGTCCTTCATCCGGGACTGGTTCTTCACAATCAATAACTAGTAAAACATCTTCATCTGGAAATTCGAACTGCATAGACTGATAGTCATCTACGGCTTGATGAGTCAAATGATCGGCTACTACACTTCCTTTGATCGCTTTCTGAGAAGTGTACTGGATGTCATATTCGGTCGAGATCATTTGCCATCTTGCTATTCTTCGGAGAGAGCTGGTTTCTCAAATATGTATTTTATCGGATCCATCTTGGAAATCAACAAGGTAGTGTGAGTCAACATATACTGTCTTAGTCGGCGAGCAGTCCATGCCAAAGCGTTGCAAGTTTTCTCAAGATGTGAGTATCTTTTCGACCAGACTCGTCATGTTGCCCCAACACACACCCCGTTGAATTCTCTAACACTGTTAAGTACATGATAAGAGGTCTTCCTTCGACAGGAGGCATCAGGATAGGAGGATTCTGTAGGTACTCCTTGATTTTGTCAAAAGCGATCTGGCAATCGTCGTTCCATTCCACTACTTGATCTTTCTTCAGCAGCTTGAAGATTGGCTCACAAGTAGCAGTTAGATGTGCAATGAATCTGGCAATGTAGTTCAACGGCCCAAGAAACCTCTGACTTCCTTCTCGGTGCGGGGAGCTGGCATCTCTTGAATAGCTTTAACCTTGGCGGGGTCAACTTCAATACCTTTTCTACTAATAACAAACCTAGAAGTTTTCTGGACCTGACTCCAAAGGTGCACTTGTTAGGATTAAGTCTCAGTCTGTACTTCTTCAACCAGTCAAAATTTCGCAAATGATCAGATGTTCTTCCTCTGTTTATGATCGAGCTATCATAGTAAATCGGCGTAAACCTCTATCTCGTGATGAATCATGTCATGAAATAATGTCACCATAGCACGCTGATAAGTGGCGCCACGTTCTTCAGTCCGAACGACACTTAACAGCAGCAGCGGAAAGTTCCCCACTGTGTAACAGTAGTCTTCTCCGCCTCTCTGTGTCAGCAATATCTGGGCACGGGCCACATTAGCAACCCATTGCGGATGGGAAGTAACGACTTCAAGGAAGGCGTTGAACTGCTTCATAACTTGCGACTTTGATTTTCTCGACATCTCGGGGCATGCGTGGACCTTCGCTTCAGCGGGAGAAAACCTTCTTTTAGCCGGCAATCGGTGTACCACAATATCAATGTCTAAACACGCATGTCTAAATGCGACCAAGCAAAAACCTCAATATAGTCTCGTAGCATCTGAACAATCTTTCTTTGACATTGTTCTCAAGACCCGCTCCTATCTTGATCTCTTTGTCTTCATCAGTACCCATTCACTCAACCTCTTCTTGGTGTTGGCGGTATAACTCGCTCTTCTTGCTGTAGCAATCGACAAGTTCTCTGGCACTTCACAATCTTCCTCACCTTCGTCTTGGCTTGGTAGATCGGATTATCGAAGTCATATTTAGCAATAGCATATTGTTATCATCAGAGATTCGGAGTGATTCTGCGTGTATCACGTGGTTGTGTAAGAAATACATAGCTTTTTGAAGGGGTGATAAAGTAAAGAAAGAAACATCAATTGAATGCAAAGTCCAACGATTTTATTGAATGAAAATATGCAAATGACAGATAATAACCCTCACAAACGAGCCATGATGCCCGGCGAACACTAGGCTTTAAGTTTATTGTTCAAAACATAAATACAAAAGCAAAACAAAACAAAACAGTACTCCTATCTAAAGGAGATTGGTATACGTCTTGATCTTCAATTCTGAGCCATTATCGGAGTTAGGAAGATCCACTTGCTGATGTCGAAGTCGTTGTCGTAATCTTCTAGCATGGATTCACTCTGGCTGATGCGGAAAGGAAGTTGGCCAACTTGCGTTCGCGACGTATCATCTTCGACCCTTGATGGTGAAGCCTAAACCGGTCTTGTCCAGATTTGAAAGGAAGATCGGGAGCTGTCCCCAAATAGTACCTCCTTCTTCAGCTGGCTTGAGCATCTTTCAATGAGGCCATCCTAGAGCGGAACTTGTGTAGTTTCAGAGTGATGGAGAGTCAGGCATGACTACGGGTATTGTTTCAAAAGCGACAGGGAGTTTCGAGAATTCACCCTCCATCTCGAGGTATCGGAATGACTGTGATGGTGACCATATACTCTTCTTCACCACATACTGTAACAACCTTCCCTTTCACTGGACACTTCAGTTTCTGATGCAGGGTAGAAGTAATAGCG
Organism: Vicia sativa; assembly: GCA_021764765.1. Taxonomy (NCBI): domain Eukaryota; kingdom Viridiplantae; phylum Streptophyta; class Magnoliopsida; order Fabales; family Fabaceae; genus Vicia; species Vicia sativa. Next base: position 265,482,969 of record CM038795.1, read on the forward strand.
CCTGCCCCATGTATCCAAGGGCGTCCAAGTAGGCAAGAGTAAGCTGGACGGATGTCCATGACAAAGAAAATGGAATCAAAAGTCTGGGAACCGACTTTAACGGGCAGAATGAGCACTCCAAGTACTGTTCGCTTAGAACCATCAAAAGCTCTCACAATAATGTCACTGGGTTTCAGGACCAACCCTTCAACATCAAGTCGATCAAAAGCAGTCTTCGGAAGGATATTCAGAGCAGAACCGGTATCCACCAAAACATGAGACAAAGTAACGCCCTTGCACTCAACAGAGATATGCAAGGCTTTGTTGTGTTTCTTTCCGGTAGGAGTCAAATCAGCATCAGAGAAGCCTAGGCCTTGTTGGCAGCCAGGCTAGCAATTAAAACTTCAAATTGATCGGTAGTAGTGTCTTGCGGCACATGAGCATTCTTCAGAAACTTCACCAAGGCGTTAGCATGAGCCTCGGAGCACAAAAGCAGAGCAAGCATGGATATTTTGGACGGAGTCTGTCCCAACTGTTCCACAACATTGTAGTCACTCTTCTTGATAATCTTCAGAATTTCCTCCATCTCTTGTTTGGAGGTGTCTTCAGTAACTTCCTTCGGTACTTCTGGCTGAGTAGGATGAGTCACTGGTCCTTTCCCTCTAGCTTGGGGAATGGATTGAATAGCTGGAATGCGAGCTGGAGTCGCAGTGTCTTTCGGAGGAGAGATATCTGGAGAGAATACTCTTTCGATTCTGGTCACACTTGATGATGATGTATGTAATATAAGTAAGATCTTCAATGGTCAGAGGGTCTTGCTTGACGCCATGATAGTAAACATCAGCTCCATAATTCTAAGGAATAGCCTTGTCAGAGGAATACGGAACTGGTCTTGGAGAAGTAATAATGAGAGGTGCCACTCTAGGCACAGGATCAGCAGAGGAAATCGTTATAGTATTAACATCAGCATAGTCTTCTGGGAAATCGTCACGCCATCCGGTCGCCTTCACATCTTCAATAGGAATCTTGTAGCTATCAGGAACAGTATACTTCACCATGTAATCATACTTACCACTTGGCTGCCCCAAGGTATCCCACACAGAGGGTTTGGTTTCATTCACATCTTCAATCTTCAGTTTAGACATATCTTCACACAACTTCTGCACAGGTTGTTTCAGAAATAGTATTTCACGGTTATCCATCATGCACTGGACACGTCTTCTCAACCAAGCACAACCATCAGGTGCAGATGGGCACCAGCGACAATTCTCTAGGCATCCTGGATTGACATCGGCTTGCAGCAAATTCTTCTTAAAAGTCATCAGAGGAATAGTCAAGTCATCTATGTTGAAAAAATAAGTATCCTCCCCAACAGCATTGGAACTCTTGTCATGGTGTCATACCCCAAAATTTTCCCTCCATCTTCTCAAGGCATTTCATACATCTATACTCAAGGATTCCTCAAGGTTGATCAAACAAACCCTCTCTGAACAATCCAAACTAGGGTTTGGTGATTCTCGAATCAAAGTGGAGTTCCAACATCTCCAATGTTCATCATGCCTCCTCATATGCTTCAAATTCTCCATGTCAAGTTCAAGCCTCTAATCAAGTTTCCTCAGACAATTGCTCAGATGGTTGAAAATCAATTGTATTGGACAAAAAGTCAACTGTAGTCAACATACAGTCAAACTTCATAATTTTTGGTCAACATCCTCATTTTGAAGTTACATTCATCATTTGATCAAGGGTTGATCATGATTCATCAAGAAAACTCAAGATTTGCTCAAAAGTCAAACTTTCTAAATTAGGGTTTCTCTGAGAAAAGTCAACCAAACTTTGACTGAGCATAACTTCTTCATACTTTCTTAGAAATTTTTCCACCACCTCTTGTTTTGAAGGAAATTCAATTCTCTACAACTTCATGTCTCACAAGAATGTTCAAAAAAATGCTTCATTTAAGAGGTATGGATCAAAACATTATAGGTCCTTTTCAAAGTCAACAAAAATTCAACTTTTTGTTTTGAAGATATATTGAGTATGGAAACTCCAATTGAGATGAGACCAAAAGGTTGGTTAGAGGACTCTTAGAGCTTTCCAAAAGTCAGGAACACTCAAAAATATGGAAAATTGAGCAAGATACACTATTCAAGTTGGGCAATTTTGGACAATTGCACAAAAGGACATTTGGTCAAAATAAAATTTTCAAATGGGCCTATAATCTCTTGATCAAACTTGTTCATGACATTATTTTGACCCATAAATGCTTGGCCATGACAATTTTCTATTTTATTAATTTATTTTGAATTTTAAACCATTTAATTCAAATTAAATTATATAAAAATATGAAAATAAGATATTTTTCAAGATGATTGGATTTTGACCAAACTTGAGGTCCAGGAAGCTACTTGCACACCAATTCGTTACACGATCATACATTTAAGAAAATCAAATTTCTTTCAAAATTTGATTTTATTTGAAAATCATTGAATGCATTCAAATCAAATCTTCTTGCCTTGTTTTCCTCTCTCAAATCCTCTATAAATACCAAGCAAGATGCACAACAAAGGGCGAAACCCTAGCCCCATACACAGCCCTCACTTTGCCAAATTTTTTCAAGAATCTTTGAAAATTGATTTTTGTTTTCCAGCCTGTTTCAAGGTGTTTCAACCATCCAATCTTGCTCCTTGACATTCCAATGAACGAAATCAACCTTACTTGAAGCAAAGCGATCCAAAATGCCCAATCCATTACTCCGATTTGTAAATTTTCAAAATTCAATTTCTTTTTCATGCATTATTAATGTTGTTTGTGTGTTTGTATCGATTCAGGGTAATGTTTAGGACATGATTGAACCCTCACATGCAAGCTTGGACGTCTGGAAACTAGTTTTCCATTGTTAGGGCATTTCAAACTGTTTCGATCGCCGCGGCTTATAAGCGTTTTAGGGCAACAGATATCACCATTGGATTAGAAGGTCCGATTTAGGGGGTAGGTACCATAGGACTTTTATTTTGCATATTTTTCGAGTTTCGAGTTTGCCTCATCGGAGAAGATGGCGGAGCTAGGGCTCGGCGTGGGTGTGAGGGGCGAACCCGGCGAGGATGGCGTGGCGTGATGGGCTCCTCGATTCGCTCTCTTTCCAACTGGACCCACGCGTGCTGACTCGGTTTGACTCAATTTCCAGGACGCGTCATCATTTATATTCAATTAATTCTGGCTTTTCAAACACCAATTGCAACATGGCGCAGTGGTTAAGGCTTGGGATGAAGGAGATTCTCTCAATGGTTGTGGGTTCGAACCATGCCAAGACCAGATTTGTTTTCTCCTTTACAAACTTCAATCTTTTTTCATATTTTCATGCATTTTAATTTCCTTTCAATAATTTTTATCATGCATTAAAAATCATCAAAAATATTTTTCTTTTTGCATTATTTTCAGAAAATGTTTATTTAACTTATAAAATTAAAAAATATTATTTTGCATGCATGTTTAATTTTATTCATAATTTACCATTTAAATCACATTTAATTAGTTTTTAATTATTAAATAAGCTCCAAAAAATCCCAAAAAAATTATTTTTGCTTATTAATGTTATTTCCAGCATGAAATATTTTTCTCATCTAAAAATTTGCATTTTTACTAACATTAACTCTTATTCGATTTCATCGTATTTTCCGATTTTCTCATCTTTTCACAGGTTATTCCGATTCGGACGATTTCCTTTTACCGTTTTCTTTTTTCCAGTAATGTAATTGCTCATGGGATGTAATAGTTTC